>OZ026612.1:28703050-29062924 GCA_964020975.1 Hermodice carunculata
ATGACATAATAACGTGTGGCGAAGTTACTGGCTGATCAGTTGTTGTGTTATGAAAAAAAAATGAAATATTGCCAACTTTGCTTAATTTACTGTTTACTGCCTCTTTGCTGACAAACTCCCAAATTTCAGATGAACATCAATATTTTTATGTTACATTTATCCATTCCTTTAAGATGTTCCAGTGAAAAAAATTCAAAGAAGGGACCATCGCAAACAAAATGAATCATGTTTTATTCTGAAGTCGCAAATTTTCAGTTCATGGCATTGTGTCTAGTTTCTCCGTACAATGCAAGTGACTTCTTGCTGTGATGAGTGAAATTTCAGACATAATGCCACAATATGAATCATCATCAAATATTCTCATTTTCATGAGATCCCAGTACCCATATCTTAGTTTTCATGTAATATCATTAAACTTGGTATATTTGACATCCAGATGGCGTTGATCAAAGCGTCATTCTGCACAAGTGTATGAAGAAAACCTGCAATCGAGGCTCACATAACTAGGCATTTTAACGCAATGTATCGAAACCAACTGCAACTGTTTTATAGTGTCACGTTCTGGTCAACCTTATTTGTGTGTACTTGTACAAACATATTATGATATAAATTTTATTCTTACCAATTGTGCATGAAAATATCATTTGGTTTCTTGAAGAGAAAATGCCACATGGGTGTCGTATTTATGATTACGTGTAGTACTACATTGGTGACCCGATATTGGTGACGTAAGCTATTTTCGTGTAACTTTCCACTTTGCCCTCTCAATGACGTGCTACATGAAAGCCAACGATGGGCGCCAAGCGTGTCGTGGTTGTAATTATTAGGATTGTTTATTACTATTTAATAAATATTTTGATATGATGTTCATGTCTCTATTCTTTCACGTCAGTTAAAATTTAAGACACAGTGTCTGTGGTGTTGCCATTCACAAGGTATTGCTGTTGGTATTTTTTGATGTTGGTTTTTTTTTTTTTTTAGCTCAGCTGATTAGTCAGCTCGGCTTATCTTATAGTCGTCCGTCCTTCTGCATCAGCTATTTTCGAATTCATCGCCGAAATCTTTGGCCAGATCCTCCATCAACTGTCTGGCCGTTAACGTTTGGTTCCTACCCGCCAGGATTGCTCACATGATGACATTCCACTGATTTTTCCGGGGGGGGGGGGGTGGGGGGGGGGGGGGGAGAGCCAAACGTTCTCGAAAAGTGTTTGGCCAACGTTCTCGAAAAGTGTTTGGCCAGTTGCTTTAAAGGTGTTTAGGATTAAATTTTTGGTGCCTTAGGATCTTAATCTTTATCTCTGCTGACCTAAGGTCGCAGACCTTATACGATCCGTCTTATCCGCCCATGTGTCGGTCCGTCTGTCTATTGACCATTTTGGTGAACGCGTTACAGAACACAGTTTTCATGCTAATTCCACATAACTTTCCCGACCTCTATAAAGTGTATCAATCGACATTGATGCCGCCACCTATAGTGTTACATACTAAATGAGCCAAAATATTAAAAAAAATGAGAATGCTGTTTTTCAAAGTGTTTCATGAATCATCACGAGACTTGGCAGAGATGTCAAACAGGAAAAAGATGAAAACGCGTCAAAATTTGGTGATGCCATCTGCATTATTGTAGAGAATACGGACCAAATTGTGTTCAAAAACATTTAATCTTTTGAAGAAGAATAAGGCTACCGATACCAAATGTACCACAAATGCGTATTATGTGTAGAAGTTTGACATTGCATCATGTGGATGGCGTTGACCTACTTTCTCAAGGTCACTCAGGGATTACACTTAAGGAAATGATTTTTGTGATGGTCATTACATTCTGATTTTTCCCGTATATTTATATACCATTACAGAAATATTGTTGAGACCACAGTCATATGACGTGATGTAAACTGGAACTAACATTACAACTGTCAAAAACGCTATGCATTCATTATTATAGTAATAAATGGAGAAGAAAATACGAAATTTACAACAAATATGCGTACGGGCTGTGGTCAATGTGATATTTGAGATGAGTTTGACCTATTTTTACGGTCATTAAGCACCTTGGTAAAGGACACAAATCAATATGTTGACAAAAAAATCAGGCTAATGATACCAAGTGTACCACAAATGTATATTATAAAGTTTGATATTTGATATGGATGATCTTTACCCACTCTCTTACGGTCACGAAGGCAGTGTATTCGAGGAAATGACAAGGTTTAAGTGAATTTGGCCGACGGTTTTGGAGAAGTCCAAAATCCAAATTGTGAACGGACGGCTGACTATCCTATAGGCTAAGCTGACTGACAAAACAACTGACCTAAAAAAACAGAGAACCCCAGTATCATGAGCGTAGTGAACAACTTTGTTTAATCCTCGCACAAGGTACATTTCCATCAAGCTTCAGAATAATAAGATTCAATGTTTTTCGAAAAGAGTGAACACTTAAAAATTCGTAAAATAAAAACAAAAACAAAAAGTAGTCGCAGCTACGCCCGTTCAACAAATTAAGGTTTTGGGGTTCATAGAAGGGTCCTTAGGTTATTTAGAAGCATTTGGATGGGCGGTTTTGGAGAAGATTTTCCCCTAAAAATGAACAAAATTTCAAAATATCACTGGGGCATGACCATTTTACTTACTTGGTAAAGGATCGCTCAAGGTACGTCTCCACCATGTTTAAAGTGAATCTGATTGACGGTTTTCGAGAAGTCAAAAATGGCGTACGTACTCGAATTTTTCCTTCGCTTTGATTGGTCACCAGCGATCCTGTTGATCTAGGATGGCTGCGCCCTAGGGTTAGGGTTACGGTTAGACAAATCACAGCGAAGGAAAAATTCGAGTTCGTACGCCGGGGTCACTTTCGTTCAACGGAGATTGGCTCATTTTGAATCAAGAGGCTCCATGAAGAATTAAATGGCCAAAGTGGGCTAAAATACGTCAGACTGCTCCATTAGTAGGCAGGGATCAAGAGAGTGGATTGTGACGAATCTTTTGGTGGTTTTTTTGGGGGGGGGGGGGGTTGTCGAGGCAGCAGATGGCGTTTGAACCTAAAAACAAGTAGCATGTGAGGGGCCTTGTTTTGTTTTCTCCCTTCTAACCCTAATCAGTATTTTCCAGTAGACAATGTCTTTAGTGATCAGTATCTATGGGTTTGCATCTACCAGAATATGAGGTTAACCATTCTTCTGGTGGCCCGTGTGGTCTGGGTATAGCAATACAAAAGTTGTTCACCTTGCGTTGTCGCATCTTGCACAGAACTTTGTGGAAGAAAAGATCTGCCTTGTCATTGAGAGCTCCGGCTGTTTCGCAACAACGCAGATTTAGTTGGTGTTGGTGACACTACACATATAATTTTTATTTTTTCGAGTCTGGATGAACAATTGCATGGATCTTGCCCCGTGTGTCTGCATGGGCTATGGCTGCCCTGTTGTCGGACAGGCCAAGATGGACGGCATTACAGAAATATAATGGTCAGAACAACCTTAAGACTCCCAAGCTTCAAATGAGATGCTTTTACACTAGAAGTTCCATTTTTTTGGCTGTTGAAGCCTTGTTTTTTAAACGAACGTAATACTAATCATTAATTAGTGTATAGGTTTAGACATAGCGACTGGATTGACTATGCAGCCTAGAGAAATTAGATTGTGCTGGAGGGGGGGGGGCAGAACTACACGGAAAATATGGCTATGTTGCTCCTGTTTAGGGAAATGGGTTTGTATTCCGACACTGGTATATCTGATTCCCTTTATTGAACAACTAGGCTGTCATTATTCCAAGTATTACCCGTAACATCTGTCATAAATGTGACTGACCACACCCTCCGATTTCTAATGTTGAAGTCACGTGATTTACACAACACTTGTACAGATATATTTGCTTTTGAGCATATCTTTTGTGGTTATACTTGCATTTCAGAGTATTGTTGCTGAGTCTGTTTTATCAAAAGTAAATTTTAAGTATTTACGTTTTGGCTCTCCTTGTGTACGGGAATATTAAAACGCTATCTGAACACGCTGAATGAAGTTGTTCGGGTGTTTGCAAATCGCCGAGTATATAGATTTTGAGTCAACCACATGTAAAATAAATAATTGCATATCCTACCTTCGTCATCTGTTTCATTTCTTTCCTCAACAGTTTAATAAAAAATGAAAAATTACACAATCCAATCTCTACGCTGATATTCAGTAGTGTGTCGGTCTATGCCAAAACCTATACCTTCATTAATCACTATAATCACCTTCACTGCAAAACTTTTAAAAATACAAGGTTTCAACAGCCACATGGGTCGTCAGAGAGAACCCATCGAGCATGTCTCACAGCTTTAAAAAAATTCTATGCCAGACAGGCTTTTGTTTTGTTTGGGGGTGTCTTTTCTTTTTTTCTTTTTCTTTATTATTATTATTATTATTATTATTATTATTATTATTATTATTATTATTATTATTATTATTATTATTATTATTATTATTATTATTATTATTATTATTATTATTATTATTATGGTGGCGCTTGAATGTTAGGAATGGAAGAAAGTGAAATAATAGCAAATAAATATGATATTAATCCAGTGCTTGTTTGTAATTGCAAGACTTGTGTTGAAAATGACGTGAACGGATACGGATGAATACAATAATCTATGGAAAAATAGAAACCATGAAATCCCAGCTTAGCCCTACAGAGGATTTCGTGTAAGTGATAAGAGGTCAACCTAGTGAACATGAAGTTTGAACACGTGCTTCAGGTGAACTCTGATACATCCCAGGGTACTTTGTAAAGTTGCTTTACTCTTGATGCCTGCCCAGGGAAAAAAGAAGGGGGGGGGGGCAGGCTATTATAGCTTAAATTCATCACAACGGCACCTCATTGCTGTTGAATGAAATCATTTTTCCTGCGACCCTTAAGGCTGCCAATGCATCACGATAGTGCACCCCCACTGTAATGTATTTCTTGTCCCCGTCCCCACGGAAAGAATTGCTGGCCTCCTGAAACTGAGTGAGGATGTAACCTTAGGAGAGTATAAAAAGTTCAATAGTTTACGCTCAAATAATGTATTATGATTGGGGGGGGGGAGCGGGGTCTGGGGTTCCTTTTTGTCAAAATTTCTAAAGCCGCTTAGCATATTGCTTTAAAAGTTCAGAGGGACACCCCATAGAATTTAATTTCCTCCACACGTTTTGCTACGTTTGTAAAATGAATTTTAATATATTGCTTTGATTTTTGTTCCTGTAAATCGTTTTGCGGATTCTGCAAAACGTAGTAAACAATTTGTTTTGGCTGCATCTGTGCCATTATTGTTGTTATGGTGGCACTGATATCATATCCTGCTGTACAACAAAATTTTTAAGGTGTATATAAATACAAAATGATTAATACGTGTAAGTGTACATGTTCGAAGTGGTTACGGTAATGCAAATGGACGTGTATGTAGTTTTCTCCAAACTGTTGGCTGGGTATTCCTCAGGTTTGTTTGATAGATCATACTTCAGAAAATTTTGTATTCTTATAACTTTTTGTTGTGGGGGGGAGGGATGAATCTATTTTAATTTTCCTATACGCTTGATGACAGAAGCACAGTCTGAGCTTTAATGGTTCTCCGTAAGGGTTAAGTGCAGACTGTTCTTGAATTATCTTAAACTGGCTCCCCATGTCACAGGACTCCTTTTTGTGTGAAGTTCAGACTGCGCATAGGTGTCCAGCGGAGCAAAGGAATTGCACATTCCTCTTGTTGTGGATTTTGTTTAAAAAGTGTGCGAACTGTTCTTAAAAATAACAACACAATCGTGACATTTGAAACAGACTGGCTAAAAAGCCACCCTTGGCCAAGCTTGGAAGGATCTGGCGACCGTGTTGCGAGAAGTTGCAAATGTGCTTTATTGATGGGTCATTGGCAATAGATCTTGAACCATAAGGTACGCTGACAACCCAGCTCCTCTAAAAACTTCCTGATGCTTACAATAGATAACTGAACAGCTTTATCTGCACTGTACACAATGGTCGTAAATTATGACTTAGCAAGTTCAAAGAAATCGACTTCATTACCAGATGATAAAAAATCATTGCAGGAGATAATCAATGTCCGCTTATCGAGGTTTTTTTTTTCCTCCGTGTGTTTGCGTGCGTGCGGGGGTGGATATATTTGAGGAGATTGTCGTCATTTATAAGAAAAACAATGTAACCATCATTACGGATGCTGTTTCTGTCTTGGTTTTAACGACTTACTGTAAAAGTCTGTTTGAAAAGAAATACAAACTTCCTGTTTCCGTGACGCCTTTCAGATACGAGTATGGTTCATTCAAATTCTGGCAGCCTTGTCAAACTGTCATCCAACTTAAAAAACTGATACTTTCAAGTCAAAAGTTCTTAACAAGGCTTTAACAGTTTCACGCTAATGGCGAAAGCAAAAATGCTAAAGCGGTTGAATATAAGCGTTAAATCAGGAGAACCTTTCAGTGAGATGTTAAGTGTGAAAATAATTTAAAGTATACGACTTTTATCTTTACGGCTAACGCTATTGAAAGAATTGTCGATAAAGTGTCAATTACTGGCTACCTTAAATGGCGGAGTGCCTCGAAAGGTCACAATACAATAAAACACTTCTATCTCCAGAGACCATATATTCTGTGGCTGTGCCGGACCTTCATGCTGTGTTCCCTTCTAAACGTTATGATATGTCTGGAGAAAGACTATCGGTCTGAGGATATTCCATATCCTTGGTTTATGGGTGGTCTCTGTACCGAACTTGAGATTAAAGTTGGTACACCGATGTTAAACTCATTTGCTTCGGGAGGTTAGCAATGAAGCAGCACGCTCACCAATATTAACATCAAATTTAACCTTCCTCGAAAAATATTGGAAGAACATGTTTGGTCATTTTCTACTGTATTTTGAATTCCCAATGACAGACTAGGAAAATCAACCAATCATTAATTGATAAATACAATTCAAAGTTAGAGATCAGGGACGGTACACCTCTGAATCACCCAGAGCTGATCATTATAGGTCAATCCTTGCGCAGTCACAATTTTGGTCCAATTGTATGTGGGCGATATGACAGGTCAGGAGATCCAATCGTAAGCCCACGGGTTCTTTTGGTTTTCCGTCGTTCGGAAATTGAATGAGCGTAGCATTAATTAAGAAACTGATACACGGGTATGGTTCTCGTCGTGTTTCATTACTTATTTTTTTGCAGGGGAGGGGGGTGGTAGGTAGTGAGAGAATTGGTGTTTCCATATGCATTTTTGTCTCCTGAAAAACCATTGATTGAATTGCTTTCCAGGGTTAATTTGATGTTTACAGCCTGCAACAATGGCGCCACCGTTATCTAATCTAACTAACATGGGAATCTGAGGAACATGAATACAAGTCAATGGTAGTGGTATGGCATGCTAAAGTGAGGAAATATACATTTTCAACAGCTAATTTGTGAAATGATTATTTTTCTCGTTATGTGAATTTAGTGTTCATTCAGGTTGTGATCTCCAATTTGCAGTATGTTATGCAAAATCGGACAGAAAGAAATATAACAAACTTTGTAGTCAATCAAAATCATGAATATTATAATATCCATTTTGGCATATTCTATAGTTAATTATTACACGAAGCCATCCACACGAAAATCAGGGTCATACCAGTCAAACAGAGTGGACCAGAGCAAGCTCAGGATCACTTTTGTAAGGCAATCTGTGGCCAGAGCAGGCTCAGGATCACTTTTGTAAGGCAATCTGTGGCCAGAGCAAGCTCAGGATCACTTTTGTAAGGCAATCTCTTTTGAAAAACTCTAAAATTTCTCCCAATTGCAAGCTAAGGAAATTCATGTCCAAGCCTCGCCCGTGTTGACGTGGCGATCGGGCGCATAATCGATTACAGTTACTGGTAGGTCACACAAACCCGACCTTGTTCAACATCCTGGTCTTGTTGCAGGGGTAATGCAAGTACTGCAAGTGCTTATTTCATGTATTTGGACAAAAGAAAAAGTAAACTTTATGGTATTGGTAAGATACAGATACGATGACATTAAATTTCCGATGAAACATTTTTCAAGTCGACGAAGCAAACCGTACAATACGTTCATGCCGACTTTCAGACTTAAGCAACAATCCATACATGAATCCTTCACAGTGGAAGTTCTGAGAAAAGATGATGTATCATTTGATAGAATGAAAAATCGCTTTTGTTTGTATACTTTTCAATTTTACAAAATTTTGACACACGTACTAATGTGCATGTTCGAGTTATCATCTTGCACGTCCGAATTACCACATCGTAAATGTGAATTAATAACTTGTGGATGAGAATTAATAACTTGCCCAAAGAATTGATAACGCACCTGCGAGAAAAAAGGCATCTAACAAACCAAAAAAAACAATTGCCGGCTAAAATATACTTTTCGACGAGTCCTACGAGATTCATTGTACGTGTGTACGTGGTACGAGTGAAACTCCAAGACATCTTGTAAAGAAGCCTTTATTGCAAATAATTTACACGTGGAACAGAAGTTTAAAAAAGAACAAAAGAAAACAAGACATGGAAAGGGCTGTAACCAAGTACTGTTCACACAAGTTGCACGTAAGCCCGGCCATCAACATTTACTTGGCAAGTAGGAACAGTATGGAAACCGAATGGGTAATATCATTACACAATTTTAATTGCTATTTAAGCACCGTCAGTATTCCATCTGAATTCTACATTTAGAATTGTTTAGTAATAATTATGATCCAGTCCACAGTTTAACATGGGTTTAGTCCTCTATAAGTATCACTTCAAACAAAACAACGAGACCCCGACTAAAATTTTACGTTTCAAATTGTTGAATGTATTTTACCCAAATTTCGGAAGAAAGGACTTCGTATTTAGATTTTGTACAGCATCATAAAATTTTACAAATTCAAAGGTACCGATGCTATGGAAGAACCCCGTCACCTCACTTTTGCCACATGATGAGAAACTTGGATGTATGGGAACAATCACACGCAATATTTTACATAGCAGTTCACATGATCATCGATCTATTAATGTGCTTAAATTTTGAACTTTTCTTTAACAATTTTGTATAAACAATCAAATCAACTCTTGTATCTAAGATTTAAATGTAATGTGTGTTACCAGTTATATTGAAGCAAGTTGTCACAAGGGCCACAAAATTGCGTTGCATTTGTGTAGAGTTGGTTGCTGAACAAATTTACAGGTTTGTCTTTCCAATGGTACTTGTGAATGTGGTTCGTAAAAAAAAACAAAAAAAAAACTGTATGTCCTTTGCCACTGCAAACAGTTTCATTTTTAACATGATATTGTGGGTAAAACTGATGAAATTGGCCTTTAACGAATTTCCAGTTGTCGGTTGATCATTCTAAAGAACTCCAGTTATCCAAATGGTTACCAGCACGACTTGCAAGTAACTTCTGGACAAGGGTAACTCGGGAACAAAACTTTACTTTGCCCTTGTAGCTGTAGTAGTTCTAGTAGATCAACTAACACGATCGATCTTCCTTCTTTTCTTTCTTTTTTCCTTTAGCTTTTTCTTAATTTGGATAGCTCTCCAAAGGATTGTTGAATGTATTGGTTGGCATCATGTACTTTGGTCGTAGCATGTTGCAGTCTTTTGACATTTTAAAGTGGTTGAAATTTCAGGAACTGCAAGCAACAATATCTGTAGACTCTGAGGAAAAAAGAAATATTGCACTTGAAATCCAAAGAGTATGTTCCCATGGTGATCATATGAGCTACCTGAGGTACAAAATGACCAACTGTTGCCATCTGCGATGTATTTTGTGCCACTTGCATTCTCTCTCGCTGGAAACGTGTGGCTGAAGCTTGTCGCGGGAAAAGCCAAGGTAGAAACAGGTGGAGCAATATCCACCTTTGACTTAGTTTCCGCCGAAAACGAAATACAACAAGATTCAAGGATCTACAAATATTTGCTATCCTGTCTTTGTACTTTAATAGGCCACTTGGATCATGAAAATAGCATCCACTGTACACACATTCTGTTCCCCATTCCATTTCAGCGTTAAAATGATAGGTTTCACCTTCAGTTGCTAAATATTTACACTGGTCCTTTGTCCAGATTAGTTCATTAATCATTGAACTATCTTTGCTTTTTTGAAGCACAATTGGTGGCACGCAATTGCTTGCAAGCAATTGGTTGTACGCAATCTCTAACAGAGATATCCTGTTATTTCAAGTTGACGATACCACATTTGACCAATACCTTTCTGGGATGGTGAACGCTCAGATTCGTTTATTCGGATGAAATGTCGGCATCGGTCAAGTGAAGTAAACTCTTACCGCTTTACCCAGAAATTTTTCCTTTCGGCTTTAAAGCGACCAGATGTTGAACTCGGCTGGTTCATGGTTTTTAACACTTGTTTTCTTCAACGGAAACCAATCCGACGAGAAATGTACCTGGTGGCAATTACAATTAGCGTGCCCTAGGCCAACAGCCTCGATTGGGGCGCGTTGCGCGCCAACAGGAAGGAAAGTTATTGACACCGTTTTGATCCAGGGTGGAAATAGTTTTCATAGCCAGGTCAAATCACAATACTGGAAAATTTCCACAGATATTAGCGATCAGATTGAATTGTATGGTACACTGAAAAACTAATCACAAGTTCATTTTTTTCGGCGACGTTGGCCGAATAAACTACAAAACTGCATTATATTCTGTGGCTGTGTCTGAAATGTTACCGTCCATTATGTGACAGTAAATATGAATTTTAAAACATAAGCGGACGTGCCGTATTTGTGTCCCTGTACGCTAAAAAGTGATCTTTATTAGCTCGTATGCTAGGTATAAATGAGCTGTCATTTTATATTGGGCGGGAAGACGAGAACATGCAGTCAGTTAGAACTCTTCATTTGGGTTGTCCAATTCTGACAGGAGCTGGGTATGGAGACGCTGAAAAAAAAAAAGAAGAAAGTCAATGAAATATTTATATTATTCGAGGCAACTAACAATACATCGCATCGATGAAAAGCACCCGCCCAGGAGAGTCTATTACCGCTCAAGTTGGCTTTTAGACCACACTGATGCCGGAATAAAGCAAGAACTCACACGAGTCTTGCAGTGCCACCCTTTTGCCCTCAGAAGCAAATTGCTTTTTGATGCAGTGAAATCAGCCTCGAAACACACAAAAAATACAGTGAAACCTCGTTATAATGACATATTCGGTTCCCTACAAAATGTGTCAGATATCTGAACATGTCAGATAAATGAGTCAAATAACAAAAGATTTTAAGTTTAAGTACCTCTGAGCTTGTATTCTCAAATTAATGTGTCGGATATCGGGGAGTCATTATTTTTCACTGTGTGTATACACGCCAATATTACAGACTGCATTTGCAGATTTCATGAAGCTTTGTTACACAAAGTTTACGACTACTTTGCAAGTAGTGACCCTATATGGAAAATACTTTTTTTCTACTCTTTGCACATGAAAAATGCTGATGTGTTGCTGCAAGGACGTTTTATATGTTACAAAAATGTCGATTGTTAAAAGACAAAGTATCGACTACAAAAATAAAATTAAAAAATAAATGAAAAATAATAATGATAAACTTCCAGGAACAATAGAGCGGTCAATAAATAACACGATTGTGGACAATATGTCAGGTATTTTGTTTTACTTACGACACGGGCCTCTTTTTACATGAAAAACGTTGTCCGCAGGCTGCAGTGTCCGGCAGATATTGTCCACTCGATGAACCCAGCACGTGCCGTCACCAGCATTGAAGTCGGCCCCGGCACATTTAATATCGGCTCGACAGAGATCTATGCAGGTGTGACCTATGGGGCATAAGAGTATATAAAATAAGTATGATAAACAATTACATTTATGGACAGGATCGCACAAACTGGCTATAAACCATTTTCCAAATTTTGTTGTCAATGTGTTACAATTTAAGATGAAGTTATGGTGAGACTGAGTTATTGTGCAGGGTAAAATTATGTTCATAAAGCATTACCGGTTATCAGTGTCAAACTCAGATCATGAGTTTCTGAAGGCAATAAAGTAAAGTACATGCACCTTGCATGGCATTTTTTTTATAATACTCACCTGTGATCCCGACGCCCACAAGAGAGCCTTGAGCTACTCGTACACCCAGGTAAACTAACCAGCCTACTGGTACCACTGAAAACAATGAAGAAGTGGGCATGAATGGGGCCTATGCGCAGTGCGACTGCTGATGCAACTGATACTGCCTTTGAGAATGGGTAGAGTCTCAATTTTGGCACCTCATAGCGACTTGTACCACCACAAAACCATTTACATTTGCAAATTAAATCGTGTGCTTGTGCTAATTAACCCTTCCCCCGAATTCAGACCAAGTCAACAGCTTTCATAGACGTGGGTTGGCCGCTAAGCACCCCATCCACGGCAATACAATGCAAGGAAAGCTGTTGCCCTGACGCATATTATCTGGATGGGTCTCGTCTGCAAAAATCACCCCCGATTAATTTTCATTACCGTTGAGATGAGTTTAAAACATGGAAGCAGCACGACTTTTGTTCACCAGTCGGTTTTGGAAGGTTGGGAGGGGGAGGGGAGGTAGAAGTGTATGCCAGTAGGTCTCCCAAATTCATTTGCGCCTATTTTATCGAATCTTGCCACCACGTTATACTAACCTGTCGGCGTCTCTATGTTCATTGGCAAAAAATGAGAGCGGTTTTTCAATGCCGGTCTGCCATTTTCATCTGTTGCGTTGTGTGCTTTCCATAATGACCCCCCAGCTGCTCTCACTTTATTGAATTTTTGTACTTCTGATTGTACCCAGAGCAACCTCTTGTTACCTGTAAACAAATTCAAGATCACTCGGTATAACAGTGCCCTGCATGATTGCATTTTTCGGTCCAACTCAGGAGAGAAATTATTGGACAGAACATCGTTACAATACTGTTACTGAGAAGTACATGTTTACAGTGAGACAGCAGAACTCGCTGCCATGTATCGCACAAATCACGTTTTGTATTTCTATGGTTTACTCAGGTGACAGCAAAAAATATGATGGACCAAGTCTAAGAAAACCCATTTCTCGTGGCGCAGAAAGCAGGACCGTTCCACAGTACGTATGAGAAGCAACAAAAAAGTAGTGGCGTCTCAATATCTGCGCTTGTCCCATAATAAGGTGTATTCTGTTGCTAAAACTTTTACTGTGGCAACATAGACGCACATCGGGAGATGCTACAAGCAGTACGAGCCGGAAGCATCTCTCTCTCTCTCTCTCTCTCTCTCTCTCTCTCTCTCTCTCTCTCTCTCTCTCTCTCTCTCTCTCTCTCTCTCTCTCTCTCTCTCTCTCTCTCTCTCTCTCTCTCTCTCTCTCTCTCTCTCTCTCTCTCTCTCTCTCTCTCTCTCTCTCTCATATCAACTTAAAACGCTTCAACATACCACAAGGCTTCCTTTTAAATATTGCTGTCCTGGACTTCGGATTCATTTCCCCGCAGGCATTTTGAGCTGAATGGGCCCAGCAAGTGCGGTCATCGGGATTGTAGTCTGTGGCGCTGCAGTCCTTAGCTCCCACCATGAGACAGTACTGCAGGCATATGCTGACATTGCAGGACGAGCACAGTAACAGTCCTCCCATCTGATGAAAACCTGGCTTTACGGACAGGAAAGGCTCGTCCCCGGTCTCTGTACACACATATTTAGTTTTTTATGCAGCACCTTTCTGTGTATAGTTGGTTTTACTGGCATAATGATTGACAGATAAAAGGTTAAAAACAAACAAACTCTGCACAACAAAAATACACTATGCAAAAATCGTTTGATATTGTTTGCCGACATGGACTCAGTGATTTATAGGATACATGTGCATGCAGAAAAATAGTCCGAGCACGGAAACCTTTAGCAGAATACACATTTAAATTGCACTGTTCAATGTGTTGTAATTATTGCTGACGAGTTACAACTGGAAAACAACCATACCGTTGACCTACAGGTAATCTATATACATATTAAGATATTGACCATTACTTTTGTTACAAATTATACTAGATAAAATCCCGCCGGTAGTTTCGGACCTGCATCTATTATCTGGGCAACTTTCTCCACAAAGGTCCATCTTTGACCCAGCAGGTGATGTAGCGTCCTCAGCCTAGTGCTGCAACTTAATTCCTAGCCTGGGAGAGACATCAGTGTCTGATACAATATTCCAATTCTGGGGCCCACCACCGCCCACAACTGGTAGCTTCAAGGCAATGTATTTATATTTTTAGATACCGCTAACACTGGAAAAGTACATTCATTCGACAAATTATCCTGCCTTTAATACTTATCACACATATATTTTGGACGCTACCTCTTCAAAATATCCAATGGGGACTAACCCACGACTTGCCTGTCATGTTAAAATTGTGGATTCCGCACCTAATAGTTTGTAAATGAACTTAGTAATGGGACGATCATGGGGGTTTATAATACACGTATATCAAACCAAAAGTATATATTTTGCAAATATTTCAGAGCATCAATAATGATATGAAATATGCTGTGCTGAAAACACGTGGCCGCGATTCACTTTGATATCCAAATCAAGCGTAATTTAGTGCGACTGCCCACAATGGATTGTGCCATGTTCAAAATTGTGCTCACCAACACTGCCTGATTTGCCAGAGTATCGTGTCGCATTTGGATATGTAACTAACGATGATAACTGCCTCAGACATAACCGAGCGGGCATGTTAAAGTTTAGATAGTAAGTCCTGTTGTGAAAATACTTTAATGACCGTTTGCCGTGGTAACTTGGCAAACGGATACCTGGAACCTAGTAAAATACTACGATGCGTTCACCAAACCACCGCAACAATGCAGCTATGTTGGGCCACTGGCTATATTGTTTCACCGAACAACCTTGGCTATGCAGCTATGCTGCTTTCCCGGCCTAAGTTAACCCTCCAGACAAGTTGGGAGAAAAGGCTGTCTTTAAGTTGACTTTAGTGCAAAATAACGTCACACGACGGCCACTTTCTCTATAAAATCTTTCAGGGTCGATCACTTTTTATGAGGGAAGGGCGGCTTTTTTTTCATATGTGTTATATTATAATTATAAATATATTTTTGTGAGGCCTTATCTGAATTGGACATTTGTTAAAACATGTTTAAAATTGATTTTCTTTCCCCTTTTACACAGCACTACCACCTTTGACGTTAGTTTAGTTCGCAACCTGGCCACAGCCGGGGGCTCTTGTTTTATACAAAAAAGTTTTACTGTCTTATGAATATTTCTAATCATGATAAGTAAAGTTAATGGCGACATGAAATTTCCTCCGATGTTATTTTTCTTTTCTGCTTTTTGTTTACTTTGTTAAAAAGTTTAGTGTGAATAGTATTTCCCTACATGTCATAGACGATTTAAATGTTTCTAAACTGCTTAAACATCTCAGTGACAGGACAGGCATATATATGTATACGTATATGTATATATATATATATATATATATATATATATATATATATATATATATATATATATATGTATATATATATCTGTTTTCCAGTTTAGTTTAGGGCTGTGAATTCGTATGAATTAAAGAGTGATCGTGCGACTTCTTGACCGAGCCCATGATAAAAGCCCATGCTGGGTTAGGAGTTGACTTGGAATGTTACTGAAAAAAGGTCTTCACCTTTTGAATTTTTGCCACTTGCCTTGTTACTTAACAAATATATGCAAATCATTATTGCGTGCTGGCTCATTTATAATTGTCATAGCCGCCACGTTACCTTTCAAGCAGGGAACTCTTCCAAGGTGCGTAGCATCTGCCAGAGCCGTGGGATTGCCGCAGTAGGTAGAAGCGGAATGGAACCAGCAACGTCGGTTGGTATGATCAAAATCAAGGGCCATACAAGCAGAGTTCATGAGGCAAAGATCCATGCACTGGCCTTCCTCAATCTCGCTCATGACCAGATGACCGCCCGGCACAAAAGCATCCTCATTGAATCTAAGAAATCCTTGCAACAAAAAATAAATGTACCTCGATGTTAACAAACGATTTGCCTGCGAAGCTGCCGAAATGTTCAGTTGTTACTGCTATTGTACCCAACAACCAAACTTCTGGTAAAGTCTCTAACATGTATCAGCAGGTTTTTATCTTTACTATTAATATTATTGTTGTCCATTTGACATTATTCAGTAATTAGGTCCGACCATATGCATGGATAAACCTACCTTATAATTTCTTCGATGTATGTGTGTATGTATGTATGTATGTATGTATGTATGTATGTATGTATGTATGTTTGTATGGATGGATGGATGGATGGATGTATAAGGTACTGCACCATAGCAATGGAGTGGCTAGAAACACTACAAATCTTTGCAATTTAACCCAAGGTATTGTGAATATTATGCCAACCCAATTTCAGCCAATTAGAATGCACATTCCAAGCTTCTGCGATGGCTCATGCTGACACACAGGATGGACGGTAGCTTGAGCCTGTTCGCAGAGGTGAAAAAGCTCAGTACCACGTGCTCCATTTATGTTAAATACATAAAGTCAAATGGTAAGATCTCTGTTTCATTTTTTTTTTTTTTTTATGTAGCCCTACAGATCATTTTTAACTTCCATCTAGGCTCAGTCACTCGTGCCGTGATTAAGAATCCCATTATTAATAGTTACGCTTAGTAACAAGAATACCTAGTTCACTTTTGTCTGCAACAAATCGGTCATTCCCTGCAATATTATCCTAAGTTGTGGACTTCTTGTTGTTGGTTAAGCAAAGATTCGTTGTTGGCTAGAAGTGTTTATTATGCAGAAAAGTGCATCATCTTTTAAAAAAAGTGATTCCTATCAGCATTGCATTTTGAAAGATACAGCGTTTTGATGCTTTGTATACGGTTTAAAAAGATTTGGTTTCTTAACATTTTTAACTGCGAATTTAATGCTTTGACCCCATTGCCTGAACAATGTTATTACCTCGCATGCACGTTATTGATTATTCATCGTGTGAACTGAATCTTAACGAGTAAAACACATCTGTAATAATGGTCATCAAAATTACCATGGTTGGTATTTTGTATTGTGTTGTATTGTATTGATGTCTCGCCTGATAAAAGTCTAGGCAGAAGTGTTAACAGTGCAATGGACAGATATCTGATTCTTAATTAAAAAAAGTGCGGCATTTGATTTTTTTTATGATTAAGAGGAAACGGGGTGCCTAAGTTGTAACTGCAATTGAAAATTTGTCATGCGTTTTGGCTTTTCCATGGTGCGCATTTTGACTGAAACACTGCCGTTATGCCATGAATGTCATTGATGACTCGGAGAAGCTGTCCTACTAAGTTAAGGAAAACAGTTTTTTCTTACCTTGATGACGCACAAGATTTTTCAAAATATACCCATAAGATTGTCATTTTATGGAATTATTTTGGTCTAAACATTTCTAAATATATTAAAAGGGAGCATATTGATGTTATATCCTCGATATACGTGAACCCTGCCTAAAAGTAGGAACTTGCCCAGCTTGTAAATTTGCTTTCAAACAACGTATTTTCTTTATCCCCAAAGTTTTATTTTTCTACTGTCTGTCTTGAACGCTTGCAATATCAAGTTTAATATATTGTTTCGCAAGGACAGGCTTTCAAAATTTCCACTGCTTTGACAGTTTTATTCCGTAATGATTTGGAGATTAAATTGTGACTGACAAACCCTTTGCATTGGACATTCAATCGCAAAAGTTTATATGTTAATTTAATCTGGCTAAAAAAAAAAGAAAGCAAACAGGACAATATTTTTTGTTAGTCGGAGTCGTTGATAATACATGAAATACACTCTCTTTTATAGTCTAACTCTTTATATCCAGAAGATTGTAAACTTGTATACTTGTGAACCACCTAAAACCTGTCTCAATGGCATGAATATCTTAAGGTAAATGGCATATTCAGCTAGCAAGAAATCATTTTTGTATTTGTTTGATTTTGAATAAATGACAAAAGTGTGACCAAAACACTCGTTCGAATGCACTATATTGGTATTATCTTTCAAAAAGCTCTCATCTTGCGAGGGAGGCCTTGCCTCCTCCCAAATTCTGAACCGCTTAATTTTCTTAAAATTAGAACCCCTCTCCAAGGGAAGCTGGTGACGGGTCTGCAGGCAACTTACAAATAATCACGTCTATCTCTCCGAAGTAGTATGGCTGAGAAAATTCAAACAAAAATCTCAGTTTGGAAAGTATGAAAGGGCTATGCTCTCAAAATAGAAAGGTCTATATTCTCAAAACAAAATCTTTGAAATGCTAAGTTGGCATTGTGACTTCACGAGCTACTGTTGGCACAAGACAACTAACTATTGCCTTTTCTGGTTTATTTAATGACACAAGCTTAATCTTTTGCCTGAAAAATCGTGTGCCTTAACTTTTGGTTCGATGTTATTCAAGACAAAAAAAGGCCCCTTCCCGGAAAGATCTGTTTGTATATTGGATACACAGGTGGTAGTACAGACACACATAGTTATACAACAAACAGATCCCAAAATATTCAGTTAATGTCATTTATGATAAGTAATATGCATGGAAATACCTTTTGGAACCATCTTTCTCCTCAGCCTATTTCGACCTCGACGATCTTCTCGTGAAGCAGTGTGCTTATTCGGTGCCACACGCTGCCCTTTCCATCCCTTTGTCAACGCGTGAATAGGAACTATCTGAACAGGTGGCAGGGGCGCAGGTTCCGGAACTGAGCTCGTCCGCGGTGCTGCCGTAAAGGGCTGAAAGATGTGCGCCTGAAATGGGTTCCCGCTGTACTCGTCTGGCATCAAACCCGTTTCCACTGGGCCCATTAAATAGTGTGCTGGACGGTTGCTGTTTGAGTTCTCCTTATTACCAGAGGAATAAACTCGTTGATGGGGTGGTATTATTTGGGGAATGTAAGAAGCAGATGCAGGTTGTCCTTCGTAGGTCACTCCGTTGATTGTAGCCTGCAGGTTCTGATCTGTACCACTCAGTTTTACTTTTCTGTCAGGAAAGTGCGGGTCTTTTTCTGATTCGACATTTTTATCGGTAAATGTCCACACATTCTCAGTAAACTTATATTGCACATTGCCTGGTCTTTGCTGCACTTTATTATCTCTGTACTCAGACCGGCCTTGGCCAGACCCATACTGGTTTCTTTGAAAACCCCGTGGGGTGGTAGCGGAGTTAAACGCCCCACGGCTTTTAGTTAGTAGGCCAAGATAGTTATTCTGTGGGAATTGCAATTGCTGTGTATTGGCATTTTGTCCCTGTTGCTCGACGGGCCCATACTGCCGCTGCAAGGCAAGCTGGTACTGCTGTGCAGTTGTAAAAGGCCCTATTTCAGATAGTGGCCCGTTTTGTCCTTGGCCTGTCAGATATTGCTCTAATGGTCGGGACCCGACCCGATTTGACATGGCGGACTGCTGCATCTGAGCTTTATACAGTTCGTACTGTTTTTGTAGCGCAGTTTGTTTCTGCAATGCTGCCAGGTTTTGTAATGCAGTCTGCTTTTGGAGTGCAGCCTGTCGTTGGAGTGCAGCCTGTTTCTGCAGTGCCGCCTGGTTTTGTGATGCAGTTTGTTTCTGCAATGCTGCCTGTTTTTGGAGTGCAACTTGTCTTTGGAGTGCAGCCTGTCTTTGGAGTGCAGTCTGTTTCTGCAATGCCGCCTGGTTTTGTGGTGCAGGTTGTTTTTGTAATGCTGTCTGTTTTTGCAGTGCAACCTGTCTTTGCAGTGCAGTCTGTTTCTGTAATGACGCCTGGTTTTGTCCTGGAACAACTTGCTGCGATGCACCTTGGTATTTTATGTTCGACGCATACTGCTTGTTTGCACCAATAGAACCATACTGTGGCTGTTGTGAAATCTGAGGTTGAACAATATTTGTTCCGGACTGCCCAACGGTTGACCGTACCAGACCTTGATTTTTTGTAACTTGCCCTGGTAAAGTAACAGGTTTAACTGAATATCTATCCGTATTTGCCGTGAGGGGTGGTGTTCCCTTATTCAACAGATATGTTTTTACGGCGAGTGCAGCTGTGCCCGGCTGGTAGTTGTTTGTGTTAGCGTTGAGTGATTGTCCACTTTCAGAACTGGAACTGCGCAGCTGACCTGTGTTTTTACCTCCTTGTGACCCTCTATTTGCGTATGGTAACCCTATTTGAATTGGCAGCATGCCGTTCTTATCCGTGCCGAGACTGAAACCAGGCTGTTGATTGATACTCCCACTTTGTGTTATTCCAGATGAGGCTTTGACCGGACGGAACGAAGAAGCACCTTGACCTGAAAATGCTGTCGGTGTCCTACTCCATGGCGACTGTATTCCTGATTGAGAACCTAATCTTTGTTCGGAAACTGTTCCACCTAAATTATACCCGGTAAACTGATTTCCTTCTTTTCCTCCAAATGGAAAATTAGGAATCGATGTTGGAACTGCCGGACGGGAATTCCGAACTTTTTGCATGAGTTGTGACTGTGGAGTGTCTGTTGGTGATCTTGAAGAATACTTCCCGGATGAGGTCCCGGCAGCCTTGGCTTTCGCTCGTTGCTTTGCAGATGACCGCCTTGCAGTTGTACGCGATGTTTTAGATTTGCTTGTGTGCCGTCTTTGGTTTCTTCTGGAGCTACTTTTCGTCCGTTTTCTCTTATGAGACCTTGATTTTTTTCTGGATGACTGTTCGCTTTGTGATGACCGGCTCTGCGACGACTGTGAGCTATTCGAATCAGCAGATTTCCGGTCTTTTGATTGAACAGTTCCATAATTTGCTACCAAATATGGGAGTAACGCATCTAATGTTTCATAGGGGTCAAGAAAAGAGTCCACCTCATATCCCAAGTCTGGATAGGAACCGACAGAATTGTAATCGTAAACGAAACCATTTTGTGTCTGTTTTTGCTTTGAGTCAACTTTTGAAACATAGCGATAACCTATTTGCTGGTGAGACAAAGGAAAGTCCGAACTGGGGATGAAACGTTTGATTTGGCCTTTGCGGGGAATATCTTGGAATTGTTTTGGCTGCGAAGATGTTGACTTTCCATTATTCTCTTTTGTATTTTTTCTAGGAGATGACTTATCTTCATTTGCGTTTTTTTCGTCCCCTTTGAAATCTGAAATTTAAAAAGTGAGTTACATGTGAAAAAAATTGCGTACATTTCTAAAATATTCATCTCTCAATTGTTATTAAATCACATTTGAAGCATCTAAAACTGCTGGATTTAAGATAACCTATAAATTATTGCGTAATGATTTTAGCGTGAAGTTGACTCGCAAAAAACGACTGCCATAGAGTCATCCTGTTATTTCTGTGCAAAATGTGCAAAAAGGCAGCACATGTAAAAATATAGTCCAGATCGAACTCACTATTTTTGTCTTTGTGGTTGAGTTGAATTTGTACTTCCACCGCTACACTCTCACCTTCCAGTTCTGAAAGTGTAAAGATAAAAGTTACTTTGTACCAGGTAGGTCAAATTTAGGGATAAACATTTTTTTATTCTTTGCACATGGTCGTCTGTAAGGTATTGACAGTTAAAGCGTGCATACTCGGCTCCCTGTTTTGCGAATTTGATACGCATCGTAAACAGATAGTATTTAAAATAGGTTTAAATGCCTTCAACAAAAAGCACACGAGTATTTAATTTCTCGATATATCGATGTATAAAGTATCCAGTCACTAGCTTAGAATTTGAGTCTTTCCTTCTTTCAGTCTCATATGCAGAGTATGAAAAAAAGAGAAATCAAATGCCTCTCTCTCTCTTGTGGGCGTAGAGTTGAGGCTGGAGCGCTGCATAGATCACACTTGGGACCATTACTACTATATGTAAATGACATGGCTGATCTTGTGCACTCAATTACATGCTTTTGTGACATGACTGATCTTGTGCACTCAATTATATGCGTTTTTGACATGGCTGATCTTGTGCACTCAATAACATGCGTTTTTCACATGGCTGATCTTGTGCACTCAATTACATGCGTGTTTGACATGGCTGATCTTGTGCACTCAAATACATGCGTTTTTGACATGGCTGATCTTACGCACTCAATTACGTGCGTTTTTGACATGGCTGATCTTGTGCATTCAATTTCATGCGTTTTGCCGATGATAATGACTTTATGTGTCGAAGCAGATAATGGGATTAAAGAAGCAAATGACCTAAACATAGATTAAGTTTTTTTTTTAATTGGGCAAATCAATGACACGTCACATTTAATATGACGAAAACTAAACGTATATTAATTTTACGGAAGGTTATCTCAAGAAATCAGCGTAAACCCAGTTTTGCACTCAGCATTTAGACTCTCTAACTGTACATGAATATTTTGGCGTAACACTTTTTTGTGATCTGACTTGCAGCAGCCATATTACAAATGTCGTAGAAAGAAGGTAAGATTGCTTAACATTATACGACGTTTAGAGTAAAGAGTTATCCGAAGAACACTTGAAATAATTGACTTATCATTTACTAGGCTGTCGTTCAAATATTATGATACATGTATTGTCAAATTGTTATGATGCTGAGGAGTAATTGTTAGAAATAGTTCAGTTGCTTGCAGTCCAAGCAATGACCTGAATGTTACATGAAAAATAGATGTTTAGAAACTGGTTAAGAAAAACATATCAGAAAGACGCCAGAAAAGGAGATAATGTTGATGTATGGATTGGATAATAATGAGGCTCCAGGTTCCTTCGAAGAAACATTACCCACATCCTCTGACAATAAAACCTTAAACAACTTGCAACATGATAGAAACATTGCTCATCTCGTCACCAAATCAAGAAATATTACGTACATTTCCCAAATATCTATAAGACTCCTTAGAAAAATAATCTTATATATCATTGAGATGACAAATATTTCAATTGCACACACTGAGACGAGAATGGGAAAAGTCTACTTTGGATAAAACAGAAATTACAATTCTCCTGCTTTTGGTTGCTCCACCTGGTGAATATTCACTTCGCTATTTCCTTACTGGTATTTGTCCTGAATATGGCAGTATTGGAACTGACTTTCATGAAACAGTGATTCGTCGAGCACGTTTTTACTCTCAGGACTTTTCGGTATTGTTCAGCTGAAAACTCCAAGCGGGAAAACGTTGAACTATTTCAGGCTGCAATACTTTCAAAGAAAAATTAAGTGGTTATATACCACATTAAATACTGGTAACTAAGCACTTCACCTCACATATATAAAGATGTCGAGAAACGTAGAGCCCGCGTCTGTCTTGTTGTTTCCCCCTTTTATATCCTTGACTTACATATACACGTGTTATTTGTTTACACTATTGTCTGGTGTTCATTGTTGCCCCCCTCCCCCTCTATTACCTTGATGTACACATGGGGGTTGATATGCAAAAAAACCCGCCATTTTTTAGTCAAATACATTTGGTTTAAACAATTTCATTGAACACATTAGACCAACAGGCTCACAAGCCTATATTAAGGTCTCTTGTACAAATACGACAATATAACATTGAAATGACAAACACTATTACACAGATATATAGACGTATACAGGACTTCAAGTTAAGAAATGGAAGATGAAGGTATTGAATTAATGTGTGAGCTTACACATATTAACTGTCCTTAACAGTGTGATTACCGGCCAAAAATGAATATTCCTCGCATTTTAAACTTCCGGAACACTTTCTGTACTCATGTACAGCTTGGAAAAAATTTTCGTTCCTATCCTTTGTAATTCCATCAACATTATTTCCAAAAAGTAAAAATCTTAAGTTGACATTTCCAAGGGATCTTATATTTGTTTGCAGATCATTCCTTAGCGAGATATATTTATTACATTGAAAGAAATAGTGATGACTATTTTCTATACCCGCGCCACATGAACATAAAGGGAAGTCTGCAACACCTATTCTGAAGGGGTCACTATTCAGCTGGAGACAGTCCATCCTCTTTCTGGCATGAATAACTGCAATTTTTCTTTCACCAATATAATAAAAATTGGTACATTTAGGTCTGGTTTTTTATTAGTTCCCCTTTTAAAATGGTCCAGATGATCAATATTTCTAACAGGTCTAGGTACCTATTTCAAGTAATAATTTATAAAGATATCCAGGAGCAAGTATATTGAACAACAGTACCAATTTTTGCTTTCTCCTACGTTCGGCCAATTTTTACAACCTGTTTCAATATAAATCTGTTCAATGCTTATTTGGGCGACCGCCCCAGTCACTACCCTGGCTGCAACCAGCTGAACAGTTTCCAGTCGCTCTTTGTCATGATGTGTGCATCCATTCCAGACGACGCTGGCATATTCAAGTCAAGGGAGTAAATACGTTTAAACAGTAGGTGATAGGTCGGGAGGTAGGTCCAGAAAGCGACGGGTACATTCTTTCCTGCTTAACACTGGTCTTTGCTTCTTTGACCGGCAGTGGCAAAGTCAGTGACGTACCTTGTGTAGTCTGACCATCATGCAGGGTACATTTCGTCACTTCATCGAAAGGGGGAACCCTCCGCATTAATGAGGCTAAAAGCAAGCAATCTTGTTGGGTCGTTTCTGCTGAGCTCTGCTGAGGCCTTCAGACTGTAATGTCAATGGCTTATTGATTGTGTGTGTGTATATGTATATCTGTCTGTCTGTCTGTCTGTGTATGTCTGTGTCTGTGTGTGTGTGTCTGTATGTGCATGGGCATGCCAAGTGGAATCCTGTTTTTTTTGTCTGCAGTTTTATGGAGCTCATAGGCCATGCCCATTAAATTAGTTTCATAGTTTTGGATTTTGATAATTTCATTAATTAATGTAACTATTGTTGTTAAGGTGGATTCTTGAACTGAATGCCTTTTAAAAAAAAAAGATATGAGACCTCTATTTAAGCACGGCCCCTTGCCGTTGTACATACATGACTTTGTATGTGTCTGTTGGCATGTCTATAACATTATCCTCAAAACCCACTGGTACTGTTAATTTTTACTCCTCAGGGTATGTCCTCACCTGTCATACATGTCGGCTCTTTTGTGGTGCATGGGTTACTGTGCCCGAAGAAGCCCTCGGGCACACCGGTGCCTCGAGCACACCTGTACTGGCCGTGCATGAAATAGGACACGCATCGGTAGTAGGTACAGGGGTCGTCCGTGTCTCCTATGAACAGGCTACCCTCGATGTTATCCGAACAGTCTGTCACATCCCACAAAAAAACAAAACAAACGTTATTTGCAAATAAACTGTGCTTGCTTTATAGAAGTAAAATGTCCTAGTCCAAGCACACAGTAATGATTAATACAAGCAACAATTATACACGACACAATCATGGGCGTTTCGGTGTTATGGTAACCAGTTTGATGTTGGGTAAGCCTGTCTCTGTGATAAAAATAGTGGAAAGACACTGGTTGGCTGGGCCTGCAGAAGCCTGCTGTTACCTTTGAGAGCAATGAAATCTTCCGCGGCTGAATTTATTTATTTTTTACGACTTTAGATTTTTGCGTGTTTTATAAATAAGTCCAAATCACGTTGTGACACGCACTTCATAGCAAGTTTATGGTTTTATGCTTTCAAATGGACCCTTCGAATCAAGTGTTGTTGGCATTAACAAAATAATCGAAATAGTATATCAAAACAAGCAAATGCATGACAGACTCACCAGCCTTAAATATACGTGTGTCTTAACCTTTTTTTTACACGTCCAGGGCTCCTGTGTTTTTACACCGGAAATTACCATCATTTATTTAACATTTGGTATTCTTGATGATAGGAAACAACAAATATTGAACCTCATTATCATCCAAACCTTGTCAAAAAGTAACGGTGGCGGCCATGATAGTTGCCTGCACAACATGTCTGCGAACGTCGTTGTTTCTCCCGTGGAAGTAGCAAAATTGACCATAAAAGATACACAGAGAGGGCAAGCCACACACAGGTAGATGGATGTGCCAAATTTGAAACATTCTTTAAAAAACTATTATCAAGTTACGTTAATTCTACCCACCAAACATATTTTTCAAATTCAACCAAGCTGACTGTCACGCAAAATTTTAAAACATTCAATCATTAACACAAAGCATTGACCTTAAATCTCAGTCAGGTAGGATATTATGTTGCAAATTCATTGACGCGAAACACATACAATTGGAATATAGGCCTGCAGCCTAAACTTATAAGTTCGAAAGTGTGAAAATAGAAAATAATTATAACATTGAAAAAAAGAAATACAGCTGCAGGCGCGACGGTTCCGTCCTAATTTCCTTTGAATCTGACGTCATAATTACAGAGTGCTCCCCAGGAGGGCAACTCAAAACACGTTAATGTATTTGCTTGTAGCATTTTTGTGGTTTACCGATATGCTTCATGACAAAGCTCTGCATTAAGTAGCATTTCCAAACACAGCTTCAAGCAACCAAAGTACCATACGTCAATATGATTCAGGGTGTACAAGAAAAAAACAAACAAACAAACAAACGAAGATGCACAATTATAATGTAATGAAACAAGCTCAACCATTCTTAAAAACTGTAGGGCGGACAAGGCCGTGTTTGCATTAAAATAATTTAAATTGACCAAGATCCATAGCTTCTTTCAGGTAAAACAGAATAAAACATTAAACTCCTCAAGCAATTATGGAATTGAACTATGTCGCCGTTGAGGGGTCAGTGTCCTTACTGAGTTTATCTCTACAGATCTAAATATGAGAGAGCAGAGTTTATGAGTGACGTTTTGTCTAATGTATTGCATTCATGCTCCTTAGTTGTGCTGAACTTGGTCACGTTTAGATAGTGGCAAATGCGTTTCATATGGAATGATCATCTCCGGACTGAACCGTCTAAATTGCCTGCCTTGGTGATCGACATTGGGAGCTAGCTAACATTTTAAAAGCATTCAGCCTTTTTTTTTTTTTTTTTTTTTTTTTTTTTTTGAGGTGGGTTGCCAATATGGCTGTCAGGTCTCGTTTTCATCAACTGCTTTCCTACTATTACCTGTCAAGGTTGATAGACTAAAAAATGATGATAAACATGTAAAAAGTACGTATTTGTTGAGTGAATACGACCAAAACGTTTTTAAATCTGACTATAATTTCAACCGCATCAAATGTGGAATTAGCTGTTTGCAGGTTAGCCAGGTCCCCTCTACAAATGTTCTCCGCTTTCTCATGTCCAAGGAACTAAAGAAGATAACATGAAATTTATAGCAGTATATAAATATATAGTAATGAAAAAACCTCATAACAAAATTGTTTTACATTCTTATGGATTACTGACAGGCAAAAACGTATAGTTTAATTTCTCAAAAGTTGCACAACTACAGATGAGTATGTTATATACACAATACTGCCTTGGCTGCACCTCATGAATTGCTTTTGCTTGAGGTAGATTAAGCTGGTGATCTTTCTTTTGTGCTCTGGAACTATTATTTTAAAAAATTCATTAACGTTCTGTTGCATGTTGCCACTGCTGCTGCAGTTGGGCCTGCTGGGTTGACCCCATAACCGTTTGGGTCAGGCATATTGAGGTCATGCGGTGGCCTGCATGTTCTGCAGACTCGCACCGTTTTGATCAGCTCAAGCAGGCAACAGAACGTTTAAGTGATCATGCCAGCCCGCTTCCAGGGTCTAGATGGATAGACGAAAAAGTGAACTGATGCTCCACAAAGAACAAAGGCCAAACTGATAGAGTTTAAGAACAGTATTAAATTACTATACAGGCAAAGGTTTTGCAATTTTTGCACTAATGTTATGGTGTCCAGTTAACCATGGATGTTATGGTGTGTTTTTTTGAGTGTGTGTGCCAACACACCGACTTTTTTTTTTTTTTTTTTGTTCGTTTGAGTGAAAATTTTGCCCTTATATTTTCTCGGACACTATTATTCCGAAAAGTACCAAACGTAGCATGTGATTGAGCTAGTGGTGAAATCCTCACGTGTTGAAAATTATGCAAATTAATTCCCTTTGAAATTTTAAACGTTTAATATCTTCGGAACTATAAACGGAAGAGGTACCATTCCAAGTTTAATTCATGGGTTTGTGCTATAGGCGCATTCAATGAACCATAACCGTAAGTTGTAGAATTTTTATTTATGCAGATTAGGGGTACTTGAAAAGTTTAAATGTTTCATATTTCAAAATTATTATAGGTAGAAGTGCAATTCAAACTTTGCCTCATAAGGTTTTACCAAAGGCGTATCCAAGAAACCACAAACAAAAGTTGCAGAACTTAAATTTATGCAAATTTATGGCACTCGAAAAGTTTACATGTTTAATACCTTCAAAACTATTAACGGTACATGTGCAATTCAAACTTTCATCCGTGGGTTTGTGCTATAAGTACCACTGATGAACCACAAAGAAAAGTTGTAGGATTTAAATGAATGCAATTAGGACACTTGAACAATTTAAATGAGGTAGAGCTATCCGTCATTCCTTTCATTCTTTGGTTTGTGCTACAGTTTTAGTCATATTGCTATTTTGAATGCTTGTTAACGGCTTACTCTGCGTTCATTTATTGAGCAATTTACAATTAGTCTTTATTTGAAGTGGAGTTATGTGCATGAATTCAACATTCAAATGACCCCTGGTGGCATTCTCACATTCTCGTATGCTTTGCTGAAGGTGCAGCCATTGGACAGTCAAGATTGTAGGATTTTGATTTATGCAAGCTTTGAACGCACACAGACTGATTTGCATTTGAAGCAAATGTTCTACTCTAGTTTTAAATTGGACTCCGTCAGCGCTTTGCCTGCTGACCGAACCTAGAGTCCTGGGTTATTGGCCTGGGACCCGGAAGCCTGTGCACTTTGAATAGATTACGACATTATGTGCGACAAGGCGATCGGTGTTCACTTAAAGAATACCAAACCAGTTGCAAAGTGAAAACGAGTAAGGTACAAAAGGCTCTATGTAAGAAAAGGTGTCAACACTTACAAAACGGCGAAGATAATTGCATTTGACAACTTTCTGATCCAATGTCGAAGCTAGCAAAACCAAACTTTCTACCGACTTTCGTCTTTTCATTATATTTTACATTTGAATGTGTTTTTGGTGCTAAATAAAACCAAATAAAATTATTGAATAGCGTTGAACTTACGTGCGTGCACTCAACACGCGCATGCACTGGCATGTTCACCTTTCAACTTAACCATGACACTACAACGCACAACACAATAGTAGCCTATATGGACGAGAAAAAATCACTCTTCCTATATATTTGGAGTAAAAGTGATACAATGATGCACACCGAAATAATTGTAAGAGGCTTTTTCTCCAGCTCACCAAATAAAACAACTAATATATTTTTCTACTCTACATAAACTTCAAATATATGTCGGAATCTAATTAAAACGTACAAACTTGAGGTAACCAGCCAGATACAACAGTGGTCTGAAAGTCCGTTAAACAGGCAAGTCAGAACTACGTGCCTGAATGAAATAGATATCGTTGTTTTTGCAAGCTTCTTGTTTAGAATTTTTCATCATATGCAGAAGGGGGAGGGGGGAGGAGGTAAAGGGTATTTCCGTATTGGGGCATCTTATTTTCCGTGCGAGCGGACTTGAAGCCCTTGTATCTTCTGCACTTCATACTGGCCGTTATTTTGGAGAATTCGTATTTTCCGAACTCCGCACTGGGGCAAACTTGCCTCCTGTACCAGTGTACTGGGGCCCTCATTTACCATCCCAATCCATCCGCACGTTTCAGGCGCAGAGAGGTTTTTTTTCAGTGTAAAAAAAATTCTATTTATACAAACTTTGAAGCCATGTTAAGGTAAAGGTGTAATTTTGTTATGCGATTTGAGCTTGTTCTCTCAGTGCACAATAAAACAGTGCGTACATGCTGGTCAGTTGGGAGGTGCAAGTCCGAACTGACTATCGCAAATTGAGATGCAGTAAAATACGAATCTCAGTTGATTGTAAATTTACTGCTCAGGGAAGTCGTTATGTACTTTTAACAACTAGGAAGGTATTTTTATTTGGTGTCATTTGTGCACAAGCAATTAGAAAATTATATTTTAATTTCATATTAAATTATCTTTTTTATGATGTCCAGTTGATACTTATCACTTCATAGATGCTCCGCATTGTTCATCAATTATCATAAAGTGGTTCGCTTTTCGTGAATGTCCAAAATATTATACAGGACATTAAGGTGAACAACTGGTAACATATCTTTCCAGGTTTCTCTTTAGCGTTTGAGTTGAGAAGCTGGTTTTTTTTTTTCTTTTTTTTTTCACAATGCCCTTGATATTTAGAAGGATATAATTATTATCAATAGAGAGGGTAAATATGACAAGGATAAAATAGTTTTACGGTTTTGCACATGGTGAGCTACCTTATGTCAAATGTCTTCTCACCGCAGTTTGTCAAAACACACATATAGACAGCCAGCCAGCCAGCCAGCCGGATGGATGGATGGATGGATGGATGGATGGATGGATGGATGGATGGATGGATGGATGGATGGATGGATGGATGGATGGATGGATGGATGGATGGATGGATGGATGGATGGATGGATGGATAGATGGATAGATAGATAGATAGATAGATAGATAGATAGATAGATAGATAGATAGATAGATAGATAGATAGATAGATAGATAGATAGATAGATAGATAGATAGATAGATAGATAGATAGATAGATAGAGTTGGTATGTTCGTTGCCCATTTCCGGCTAGGTGATTGGTGTCAAAGGTTGCTGGTTTGAGACCCGGCCGTTCTGTGGTCACAAAACTATATATATATATATATATATATATATATATACAAACATGGAACAGACCAGCCTGGAAAGTTATTATCTTTCTCTCTCTCTCTCTCTCTCTCTCTCTCTCTCTCTCTCTCTCTCTCTCTCTCTCTCTCTCTCTCTCTCTCTCTCTCTCTCTCTTTCTCTCTGTCTCTCTGTCTCTCTGTCTCTCTCTTCAATTGTCAGTATGTTGCTAATAGAACCGTGGCTCTGCACCGACTTTGAGAATTCGATGTTAAACTATCATGATGATGTACGTACCTGTAATTGGTTCATTTGAAGCTCCTGGGATCAAGAATAGATTTACTAGTATAAGATGGTGTAGTAGACCAACTTGGTACATTTTTTGTTTTGTGTAATTCCACTCCCAAGTTGTTTCAGTCACCCACGTATACTTTGTCCATTGTCTCTTGCTTTCTTGAAACGTAAATCACAGATCCATGTTTTGAATTCATGAAAAAAATATATATCGCCAGTTGTCAAAGTCCAGGGATGACCCCTAATCCTATGCTCCTTGATTATATTAAGATAATCTTAAGACACAGTTTGCCGTTGATTGTTTGTTTTCGCAAACCCGCAGACGCGCTAGAGAAAAACATGGCGATCATCGTACATCTTGTTATGATGCCAACACTGTAGCTTACCTGCAGTTCTACCTGACTCTACCATCCCCTCGCGTTTGTACAAAGTTGTTACACGCCCAGGGCTAGTTATTGTTGCGACCCTGGGGATATTTATACAAGCATAAATCTGTTCGTTTCTTCAAATCGGTTCCCATGACGAAAATTTTTTTTTTATTATGCGCCTTTGGGCAAATTGAGTACCCGTTGCTGCTGCTAGAATAGAAGTTCCGGGAATATTACAATGCCATTGGCAGTATGAAGGATATAATGATTAATAGATTGATATGGATATTGATAAACATTCAGGTTATATCAAATGACATCGGATGTTCTATCAATCAACAAATTAAGCGTGAAGAAAACTATTATCGCGATGGTGTACACGTTTATCTCTTCTTGTCCACATATACAGTCACAACTGACGAACAAGCTCACACAACATGCAATTTTTTTTGCAATTTTGCTGATTTTGGTTGTGAAAAAAAACACACACACACACACACACATACATACATACATACATACATATATATATATATATATATATATATATATATATATATATATATATATATATATATATATATATATACATATACATATATATGAATGGCTATATAAACTTATTGTGAGGGATGATAGAGATGTACAATCACATAGATGTCAACATCCAAATGTTTTGAATAGAGAGATCCAGGTAGAAGGTGCATGGAAAAATGGCCATTTTCCCGCAAAATTGCCTCACTTGAACAACTTTGGAATTTCCAAAATTCAAGGGACTCCAGCCAAAATTGGGAGGGTGGACAGGTATGCAAGTATAGTCATCACTGTTCTTTCAATTAAACAATTTACGATCAAATGGCTTACCAAAAAAAAAAACCCGTAACTTTTTGGTACATTCAAACTCCCAATCAACAGCAAACTCCCAATCAACATTTGCTAATAAATGCAGAGTGAAATTTAATGTTGGACGGTCAGCAGATTTTGAAGACCCGAAACAATTATCTTCATGATTTGCATTGTTGTTTTGATGTTTATTTTGAAAAGACAATTCACACTGATAAAAAAAGTTGTTATTCATTGTAAATTCCTTATCACGTCAAATTTTCAGTATATATTAAACTATATTGTATATGTTACGTTAGGGTCAAAGAAGATGTGGTTACATATAGTATAGTATAATATAGTATAGTATAGTATGGTGTGGCATATACTTATGAGTGAAATTGATTGTAACGAAGAAGGGTAGTGAATCCGACTAGACAACAGAGTTTTCACACTGCAGTTGGAACCTCCGTCACGCAGGTTTTATATACCCACACGACCTTTTGCGCTTTTGTAGTTGATCTTAGAACACTACAATTCAGGAACCCAGCTACAAGTGAGTTTAAACGAATTACTGATACATTCTTTTACAGGGGGGGGAGGAGTTAATATTGACAAACCAAATTTAGGATTCGCTATGAAATGTCATTTTATTACCAGAAAATTTTACTGCTGGATTACTCAGAGTGAGAAATATCCTTTATCAATCAAGACATTGAACCAGACAAAGTATTTTAACCACAAGTGATGACGTAACAACATCTTCGAGCAACCTGTAAGTGCCTTTTTACATCTTTTTCTCCCCCTCCCCCAAATTTCATTCCAATGACAAAGTACTACGATATAATGTGAAATGGAAAGCTATCATGATAACGTTCCAAGTCCACAACGTTTCTCATGCTGGTGAGGAAAACCGTTTCGGCATTCTACCTTGCACTTTTGGCATGTCCGCCCGTGACAAACTACCGTGGCATCCAGGGCGTTGACCAGTGAAAACAGTGCAATTGCCTGGAGGCAACAAACATACCTTCACCGATTCTTTGGGCGAAAAAAGACATTAAGATGCAGTATGTTTTGCTTCCATTAGCTTCCGTTAGCCCCGTACCACCAAACAATATTTACAGCCGATAAAGGAAATATTTTGGACAAGCCTCGATCTAAGGAACACGTTGCCATGGCAACGCCAGGTATTACAACAGAATGCAACATATATCATACTGCAAAACGGTTGATGCTATGGCAATATAAATGAGTTGTGCGAGGCTAATTAGCCAGTTTGATATAAGTACATGTACCTTTGAGATCACAGACAACAAACTATACCTTCTTGACAATCAACATAATCTTTCGACCAGACACTTTTTCATTAAATAAACATACGTCATCATAAATAAAGATAATTAATGTTAACTTCTTCAACAAGTAGTCAATGAAGCGGCTCTAAGTCGGAAATGGTAAGATTAATATATAAGCATCAGTTACTGTAGGAACGTAGCTTCAACGTCTGTCACAAATGATAAACCCATTTGCTCAAGATCAACTGCTAAAATACCATAAAATTAGGCTTCATGAAGAAAATTTTGGGTGTTTAAAAAGCCACTGCCATATGTGAATTTAGAGGGGCGCTTCCGACATGCGCTCTCACCTCTTGCTGCGAAACTGGACTTTTCGAGTGGAAAATAACATACATTTAAGGTTTGTTCAGAGCCTTTCACCCTCTAAATGTCCACTGAAGATGTAGTGCCCTCCACTTTCTAAAATTTGTGAAAGCGCTTTTTACTCACATACCTTTGTAGCAGTCAGGCCCTGTTGTTCGATTTATTCTTCGTTATGATATATAGTCAGAAAATCAACAACTTAAAATTAAAAATAAAATCGGAAATCTCTAATTCCAGAGAAAAGAATGTTTTCTGATAGCCTCGAAAGCCAAAAAAATGTCATGTTTACTTAAAAAATTTCCCACCTGTCTATCAGTCATTTTACAATGTCTACAAATAGCTATAATAATCGTTTATATCATCCCTTGAAGCTGTGGACGTCCTATCACTCGACTGCATGGGGGGGGGGGGGGGCGAGGTCATGACATGACAAGTGAGATCCCTGAGGGAGCTCATTTTTGCTCTTGAAAGTCAAGTCAAACTTAGTAACAGGTCTGTTGTGTATAAATATGCACGGCACCTAAAAGAAATATCATTTAATGACCATCTCTGATGATAGATGCAAAATACATACACAAACGTTATTCTTTATAACATTTTTCTATTGATCTTTAAATACTTTTTAGCTAATTATCTGTATCGAGAAGCTTTGAGTCAGAAATTTGTCGGGTGAACAAATAAGCATCAGCTACTTTTGTAATGTGATCTACAGTCTGTCACTATTGCAAATATATGTACAGTTACATGAAGTACGAAAAGACATTATTTCGAAAAAAGATATTTCTGAAATGAGCACGGTCATCTGGCGAATGCATTAAATTTTGTTTATAATACCCGGATAGTGTGATACAATTACCGTTACTATAGATACCTGATTATAATCTATAAAATAACTTTTGACATTGAATGCATCCATTTCTGTATGATTATATGCTTTTGTTGCAAGCATCTTAATAATATAACGATAACTTCTTTATAGAGTATACTTCCATATATTCTCTCAAAGTATTCAATGCAGTTAAACATAGCCATATCTGATCAATGTTTGCTGATTTATATGATCTGAAAGTGAAATGGTCGGTACATCACAGCACAATACTGTATATATAGTGCAATAATGATAATAATAATAATAATAATAATAATAATAATAATAATAATAATAATAATAATAATAATAATAATAATCATTACTTTTTTCTTTCGAAACAAATTTGCTTTTTCACATACCTTTTTTTTGTCAAAACGTTCGTTTACGATACGTTATGTTATCCTCCTATTACACCGTTGTCCTGTCGATTTCATACCGCTTGTACACTGTACTTTTTCCCCCATTACACCCCTCGCGTGTGGCAGCAAATATCTCCTTTTCATTCCCTTATCCCATACACTTTAATGCGTTTCCATTGCTCTTACCCCTGTTTTTAATATCCTGCAAAGGTGTGCCACGATGCATCTATTTTGTTTCGGACATATTACGTGTCCTCCATAAAATTTTATACTACTTACATCGAGTACTTTTTAGCAACTTTTCCTCTGTTGATCTTGCAAGAAAGGCGATGCGTCCCTAAATCCCAGACCGGTTCCTGATTTTAAAGCTGTCTCCGTGTGCCATGCAAATATAAGTAGCTTGTCGCAATACAAATTGCACTTTATTCGGTCATATTTATCTGATGAATTCGATATTATAGCCTTATCTGAAACTTTTCTATCTGAAAATCTAAGTGATGATGACTTTGTCATCCATGACTACCATAGTACAAGCAGGCCTGGTGCAGGCCTGCCACCTTTTGCTTCCAAATACTTTCTCATTCCCCGTCGTCGCGTCTTGGCAGTTGATAACCTTGAACTCTTGTGGTACGAGTAAAGAATCAATAATAGCAAAATTTTGGAAGGGGTAATATACAGACTTCTTCATTCCCCTGTCTGACTTTTTAGTAAGTTCTGACATGGGCTAAAGCCACAGGCATTAACAGTATCTTTGTGCTTGGCGACCTAAATGCTGATCCTGATACTCTCAGTTTTTTAAGCTGAAAAACATTGTACCAGTTATTTTTTCTCTACACACTTTTAACGAACCTAGTAGGTAAAGATGACTCTTCATCATCCACCTTACATCTCCTAAACGTACCAGTGCTGTTTTGTCTGGTATCCATATTCTTGAAAATGAAGTCATGGAATTTTTTGACAACGTTGACGTGTCTGGGGTCACTGGCCCTGATGATATAAGCTCTAGACTATTGAAGGAAGCTGCACCATCTCTATGTAACTCCTGTATGTGACATGTTCAAGTGAAACCCAATTTGGCCTGGCTTATTAGAATGTGGGCGGGACACATGTGTTATGGTCCCATGACACACAAGGCTCATGTGTTATGGTCTCATAACACACCAGGCTCTCTCCTATACTTGCAATGTTAAAAGTCAGATTGAATGTAAATATTTGACAGTGGATGACCCACAATTGGCATCTGGCATTTTGGATACTGATCCATCATCGCTCAATGATTGGTCTAAACAGTGCCTTTTCTCTTTTAATGCCATAAAGATTCATAGACTGATTGTTTCGCTGAAAACACCTCCTACCGCGCGTCCGTCCCAACTGTTTCTAAACCTATCAGCTCGAGGACGTGTTCTATGACAAGCACCAGCAATAACCAACCTTCAAAAGTGAGTTAACATGGTCTCAACACATAAATCAGATTGTTGAAAAACCAGCTTAACTGAATAAATTATAAACATCTTTAAAGGTTTGCAATTTCGTCTGGGCACACAATCTATCGAATCTCTCTTTTATTTGCCCGTTACCAGAATATGGTAGCCCGATCTGGAATGGGTGTACACAAGCAGACGCTGACAGGTTGGAATCAATTCAGACGAGTGCACCCGCATAATCACATGTGCAATGGAAGGTTATTCTACTACCAAACTTTAAGAGGAAATCGGATGGCAAACACGTTGGGACGAAGGAAAAAAGCTGAACTTATATTTATGCGCAAAATTGTTGATAATTTGTCTCCGACTTATTTGCATGATCGATTTCCTTCCTGAAACTCCACCCTCGGCTGTAAATCATAACACCCGTCACACACCAGACATTTACCTTTTCGAGCTAGAACATCCTTGTCTGGAAAATCGTTTCCCCCCCCCCCCCACCCCACCGACCCACCCTTCTATTCTCTGTCAGTGGAATCTGCTGCCAGGAGAAATTAGTAACGCTGCTTCTGCCAATTCAAGTCAAAATTAAAATTCACTACCAAACAGCCCATTTATCATCTGAAACTTTTGTATTATGCAAAGCTTCACACTACCTCAAAACACATACGACTGTGCCTGGCCTGCAATCGTGTGAATTCTCAATTATGTAAGATTAGTGTGGTTGATTTGCATTTATGCCCCTGTGGTACGGGTATTGAATATATTCTACATTACTTTTTTTACATGTCCCTTATATCGAAATCTGCGGGCTAACATGAGTAATAAAACCATACCATTAGCACCGTTTACTACAGCAACATTTCTTCGTGGACACCAAGCCTGTTCCTTAGACAATCATTACAGCTGTTTGCGAATATATTGAGAAATCAGAGAGGTTGTAAATATATAAGCGTGGGCAGCTCCATATTGGACTAGAAAGGTATATTTTTTCAAAATATTTCTCGTATAATAATCATGAAACCATTATTCCGCCATTGTTTTGTACATGTATCGTGCCTCTTTAGTGTGCTTTGGTGTTGTCTTGTATGTCCTGTTTATAAGTTGTCCTGTTTATCTGCGAGAGGGGTCAATATAGGGTTGCCCTGTTCCCCAACTGCTTTCGTTTCAATGAAATATTGTTAACTCCTATCCAACTCTTGCGCAGAAAAATGACAATGTGCGTCACAGAATGATAATACGTTATCAGCTGTACATAGTTTGCTGCGATGATACGGTAATTATGAGTTCGCAGAAGTCACACGTGGGCCTTCCGCCGTGATTTGCATAATTCTCTTCATGTATGCAGAAGTGGTGAATGTCCAGTTTTTCGGGTTAAGACAGTCCAAAGACTAGTATATCACACTCGTTTAAATCTTAGAATTACAAATATGGAATCTTCACTTGCAACCAAAAGAGTAAAATATCCTTCAGGCACTTGGCTTCAAACTACTATGGACTTATCAACACGTTCTTGGGAAACAGTAATATATGGGAATTGTTGTTCTTAATGCATATACAAAATACTTTGTGTAAAGATAAAAAGACACATCTATGAAAACCCCGTGGTCAGGAAAGTACCGGGTACAATCCCTTGTTTCACATGGATTATATTTCAAAGAAATCAAGTATTGGAATCTTATAATCTTAAATAATGACCAGCAATTTGAGATCTTGTCGTAACATATAGGTTCTAAATTGAGAAGAACTCCTCGAAAAAAAACCTTTTATTTTAAGGGCTCAAATTTTCAACCTGGATACTTGTATCTATGGACTGAAAATATATATGTGTTAATGCTTCTCTTAATGTAATGCTTCTTCCTTGTTGGCGCTTTCTTAAACAATGAATGCTTCTGCACCTTTCTGATCACTTCTGTATCATAACTACTTTGTTTCGTGAATTGGGTATGTATAATTGATGTAAAAAGTGCTGCATAGTCATTTAGGTATCATATACCAGCCTTTAAATAAATCATATATGAACATTTTCCCGAATGCTTGGACTGCACCTACTTGTTTAAAGTGCGTAAAACAACAGTAGATAATATCACTATTTACATTTAATGACTGTCAACTTAGTCTGAATCAAACTACCATATCATCCATGAGGAAAGATGCCCTTCACTCGTGCCTGTGTGTGTGTACATTGCACGTAACACGACCGGAAACAGTCCTCTCCCGTAACTCTCCTTTGGAATGCAGGTCGTACAGATTTGATTGTGTTTTCTCGTCTTGAACCTGTTTCTTGTTCTATAACACAGAAATATAATATACAAAATATTGCATTTTGAGCCCGGCAATAATGTATGTTGCAAACCTGCACGCATCCTTGTACCAAAATGTATGTTGAATACGAGACATGCATATTAATTTCCCGCCACAACTGCATATATGATTGCCTGGTCTTGCTTGGCGAGATATGGCGAGACAGGGGTCGGTACCTGTGTGGTCAAGCGGGATATTAATAATATTTTGGAAATAAATAACAGCTGTTAAAGGCAGACGGAATTTTTTTTCTTATATATGGCTCCGGAAGTCCTTGATGAATACCAGTTTGGCATTGCGGAACTTAAATTTCTATTTAAAAAAAAAAAACGCTAATTTTGTAAGAAATGAAAATATGGCCCTATCTCTGACCCGGACGTTCCCGTGATCGCCAGGCTTCAAGCCAGTGCTTTGTGGCGGGAAATGATAGTGCATGCGGCGTATTGGTTGTTGGGTGAAAGAAGTGATCGTTATAACATGTCACATGACCATTATGCCACATAATCAACGAGGTCGAAGACCGAGTTGATTATGATGGCACAATGGTCATTGTGACATGTTATAAATAAATTAATACGTAACAAGGGTGATAGGAACTGACCAAGATATTCCTTGGTGCACGACTGCCCTTTGTGTATTGTGTACTTTGCGCTTACGTAAGTTGTCAAATGCATAGTCAAGTTTGACTGCTTGCTCATGTATTTTCCACTGACCAATATGGCAGTAGGAAGAGCAGGTGGTGGAAGCCAAAATGACAGATTTAGGTAAGTTGCACAGTATTCCCACTTAACAGCTAATTTTTCAGAGGAGTATGTGTCATTATGACGAGAGTGCACGCTACAACAAACCTATTGCAGGTAAAAAGGCAATACATTTTGAGAATTTAATTTACTAATTTTTTCAGGGTTCATGCCTGGCATGGACACTGATTAAGTGTTGTAAATTGAGTCATGTACATCAACTTACATTATGCCAACAGTGATATCATGCTAGACATGATAGATGACTTGGAAAGTTCTAGGAATACACGTCTGTCCTATTCCAAGTCGTGTGGTCATCTACACAGATCCTGCTGGAACAATAACTTAGTTTGGGCTGTTCAGGGGAAGGTGTCAACAACAACTGTTTCTACAACACACTGCCTGTAGGTCATGCTGCACTGCACAACACTAACAATGCTATTGTGTGAAAAGTGTTCATTATGTGATATAATCAACACTTTTTCCCGCACCCTATTGGTCTGTTCCTACCACCCATGTTACAAGTACATTTACATATCAGCTTTTGAGGGAATATACCTGGTTAAATCACGTTTCTATTTTTCCTACCACTGATTCCGCCTTCAATGATTTCAGTTAAGCTACTGCTTATTTTCCTTTGTCCTTGGGACTATTTACGACACCTCGACTTGAAGAATTTCAGATGTCCTCCTTCCTCTTTCCAAAAATTAAAACCAGGGGCTACAGTACGATTCAAACCTGGGCGGCTCTGAACAAGTGTGTCATTTCAACGATCTGTCTGAACCATTTTATCATTGGGTGCGCTGGAACTGAACGGCCTTTTTTTTTTTTTTTTTTTTTTTTTTTTTTTTTTTTTTTGTCTTGGACGAATCATTGAGGCATGCAACGGGAAGCTATAAGGCTACACAAGATATGCATCTGAGGTCAGAACATGATTGTTGAACCACCTTCACGAAGTTCGAACTCTCCTAACATCACGTGCAAACATGATTTAAGGAGACATTACTCACAGTCGTAAGTTCTTGTGTCAAGATGAATAACAAATCACTCCGTGCTTCACGCACACAACCAGGCAGACGGTAAAGTTTACGTGAGGTGGCTCCTGAGAAAAACAATATCATTCCAAAAAGCATATTGCTCGTGGCCATACGGAATCATATATGCCTGTTTGATGGGATATAGAGCAGTTAGCGAAACCTGGTCACACCTCGTGGCATGATCATGAGCGCAGAATGCATACACTGCCAAACCATTTCACACAGAGTGTGTTTTCCGATGTAGCCTTATGCGATTCAATCTAAGTCCCGCGCGAGAACTTAGCGATTGAAAATAACGCCAAATACATTCTGGTATTTTTTCTACATAAATGGGAAGTTCGTGCCATTTTAGTAGATATATGTACCATACGTACTTTACATGATGTGAGACCAATTAAATAGCCACATGGATACGAATAAATATCAAACAGTGACATGGAAGTCGATGGGTCGCGATGACCTGACAATCCAGCCGGCCCTCCTTGTGGGATAATATTCAAAGCAACACTTATTTAGCAGTTGACGTAATGTCATTAAAATTATTCCTAGCGTGGGTTTTTTCCTTCATGAATGGACACATAGCCATAAAATTTTTAAAATGTACATGCTAATTAAATAATTGACAAACGTTGCAAATCTAAATTTGTTTCTCAGTCGAACCAAAGCGACTTAAATAGAGCAACACCTTTTCTGATGTTAAAAATAATTTTAGTCTGTGTGCAAAAAGGTTTATGGTGTACCAAGGTTTCCATCATTTCCCGTGTTTGTATCCTTGGGTGTGTCACAAACCTATATTTTGACGCACTGGAGTCTTGAGACTCGTTAACAGGTGGGGATAACTGTTTTTGATCTTAATAAAGGATGTCATAGATATATTTGGCTTTGAATACAAGCCAACTTAATGACGTGCATGTTCACTACCTTGGGATATCTTTCTTGTCTCTCACGAAACGTGTCGATGATAAAAGGGTTTTGTCGTATAAGTACAACATTTTTTCACTATAAATTGTCCGAAACCGTCTGTGCCGGAGTTACAAACTGTCCCTCATCATCAGGGACAGTCCCTGAAATTAGCTGAAAGTCTGCCAACTTTACGGTGTTTGTCCCTCATCAGAATTGAGTAATTGCTGCTATATTCTTTGTTAACTATAGTGTGTTCCTGATGGTTTTGACTACTTGTCCCTGAAATGATATTTTGAATGTTGGCACCCCTGTTGTTTGCCACGTGCAAGTTTGTCAGTTGATTTGAAATCCTGTGGTTTATCCTACAGAACTTTCTCATTGCTAGTAGTCCGACCCTTCTGACACTTTGTCACCGAAAGAACTATGCCTCGCGACATTTAACGCTGGGTTAAGATATCAAATCTATGTATTATGCTGTTCCAAGTGTTTATAGTAACTGTCTTCTGGTTGAAATGCATTATTATTATCATCATCATCATCATCATCATCATCATCATCATCATCATCATCATCATCATCATCATCATTATTATTATTATTATTATTATTATTATTATTATTATTATTATTATTATTATTATTATTATTATTGCTGTGTCATAATATATATGTTTCATGTGTGCTTCATAGGGAGTTGTTATGTAGGTGTTTCTCATGCATATAGTGAGACACACAAGTCAGTGTCCTCTCAGTTGTTAATTTTGACTATTACAAATGCGAAAACACTACAAACATATCTTACATGCTGATGTCTGTAAAAAAATCTATACTTACTTTTTTTGTTAGAACGATAGTAGCTTTTAAGTTCACGCGGAACTGCAAGAGAAAAGCGTGTATTCGTTAACAAATAATATCAAATGTTTCAAAAAGTCATTAAACATGACTCAAACAGAATTGGGATAAATATGTCCAACTTGTGTGGAACGCATTTTTTGGCTAACGATTGATATTGATATCTGTTATGAATAACCTGTTGGTTGTGCTACATTCTATTTACGTATAAGTAATCAATAGCCGAAAAAGAATGACAGAAAAACGAAGTCTAAAATCATGTTTTATAATATATCGATACAATTTTGAAAGTCGCTCTAAAAACTAATGTCGTCCCAATTATCCACGATAATAATGTCTCATAAGCTCTTGTTACGGTAAATTACTTGAATCAATAAATGACTTGGTGCAGCTCAAAGTAAGACATAATTACAGTAAAACATACATTCTACAAAAAACATACAAAACATATTGTAAGTCACAATTATCATGTTGTAAATGATGATGGGTATTCGTATATAGGTTTCAGTGTATGTTCTTAGTGGTTTTGATGTAGCGTAGATATTGAGAAACAATATCCTGTTTCACTATGTATAATGCGCACTTTGGTTAAACAGTTCGAGAAACAAAGTTGTGACGTGGGAAATCATGTCCATGAATCTACCCTCTTAAGCCACCGCGTCAAACGACGATATTACATTATGCGGTCCCTACACGGGAAGCCAAAATCACTCCTCTGGGTTTCCTCAGCAGTGAGTCAACAACGAAATCCAATACGCACCAACGTTCTACTTTTCGCCTAAGCATCTTGATGTTGTAGCTAATATCCCAATGTCTAGGATGTGTATGGTGTAAACGTATCAAAAGTATAAAATCATCGTACCATATAAAATACCCTCAGGTGTCCCTGGTGGATACTTTGCCAACAGTTTTGAAACCACCTTTTACTCCAAGGTTTTGATGACAATTTTGGAGAAAGATGTGGATTTTTTTCTTTGATATTCTGGGATTCTATCAAATTACAATGACCCTCAGGGTAGTTGTAGCCGCGATTCAAAAACGGACAAAATGCACTTCCATAGTTACAGTATCATGATTACGATCCAAAAGTAAGTCGGAAAATTACAATCACTACACGAGCAGCTACATGGACACCGTTTCATCTTTGAAAAAAAAAATAAAACTTTTCAATCTGTAATTTACAAAAGGTCTTTAAAAAAATGATTACTTTCAGTTTCGTTGTTGTAACTGAACATGAAATACTTTCATAGGACATATCTTTTCAGTAAACAAGGCGATTTGTTCCTCTTCAGGTTTGGACTGGGTGGCCCTGGCGCGCATAAGTGCCTTAATTAGTATGTCAGCAAGGCACTTTGTACCTGTGGTGGGAGGCCGTGTGTATGGAACCAAAGTGGTAAACTTTCCTGGCACGTACATTTGTGCGTTGCTTCCTGGGTTATTGCCAGTGTCTCGCGTTCCTGTAACAAAAAAAAGTAGAATGCTTGACGTGAGACGGCCAGTGGTTGGTTGACATTCTCCGAGTCAAACGATGTGTAATGTGCTCGGAATCCTTTGTAAATATCATCGTACAGTATTTAGGCCGAAACTAATGGCCAAAATGAAGGTACATAAAGGAAGATAAAAGTGCACTCGGTGAAATTCCATGGAGTTTTATCGACTTTCAACAGGATGATCTATCTAAGGACTCGTTATCAGACAATCAGTTGTGCATTGATCAGAAGCATCGTGGGTTTTTTTTGGGGGGATGGGGTTTTTTTCCCCTCATTTGCTCCATACAAAGTTGCTATGCTTCTAATACCTGTGCGAGATAATTTTCTGTTCGAACAGTATTTTTGTCAACTTGCACAGTCTTGATACTCTTGATGATCATTTTGCCAATACATATGAAACATATAACCTAGACAGTCCATGTTTCATGTGAACTGAAGGATTCACATACAAGCCCCATAAAAAAGGTAAAATTCTATGCAAATCAACTCTTCGTTAACTCAAGTAGAGCCGACATGTAAGCAATTTATGGTTTCATCCAATAGACATGCATAACATAATACTAACTGGCCCTTTCCTGGTCAGCATAAGACCGAGCCAATAGTTTTTCTTGGCGCAGGTTGGACACAATGTGGCCAAACCGCGCCATGAAAAGCTATTGACCTGAGACGTGTATCACATAAGGTCTTATCTAACTCCCAGCAAAATGTTTCCTATTTACATGGTATTTAAGTAAAACCCTTCAAGCAGAAGACAATTTACATCCGTGCGCTTTTAGACTATTTGAGCGTCAACAAAGGGTCAAAAGTAGTCCATAATTATGTTTGTTGATGTCTGAACATACGAGATCCTTTAGATACAAATCATGGTTGAATGAGGAACACTGTAAGTGTTTTTCATCAAACTTCTGAGAGTATTAAACTTTACTCTTTCCTGACATTGTCCCTGCCCTATGTGGAATATATAAGGAACAAAGGCTCATTTTTGTGGAATACTGAATAACATGTATAGTTTTAATGTTTATCGAACTGGAGAACAGTTATTGAATATCGAGTAAAACAATTTTATCCAAACAATAGCTTAGTTTCTCAGGCATCTCCCGCTCGTCTCTCATTTACTCACCCCCCACCCCCCATCAGACAAAAGATACAGTTTCCCTAATTAATAATGCTGACCTTGCCCAGTAATATGGATTTCGTATGGTGAAAAACCTCCAACATTATGAATAGATCAATGTAAATGGTAAAAAAGGCCTCCTGCCCTCACAAAAATAATTTCAAAAGTACCCGCGAGACTAAACATTAAATTGCTGTGCCTTACCAAAATGTATTTAAGAAAATGTTTGCCACAAAAAATGTCGAATTTAACTTATTTGTTATCATATATTTCTGTATTTTTTTGGGGGGGGTGTCAGAAATCCCTGAATAAAGTATCTAACTTTATTCCTGATTTGACGCTGTTATATTGAATAGGCGTATACAGCAGAAAACGCATGTATTGGACAAAACTTTATTGATTACCAAATATCAAGACCCCCTTGGGACCTTCTTTCCCGCTTTTCTGCTTTTCCGATGTAAAGATAATTGTGTCGAAATGAACTATATGCCGTTATAGGGCGTTGATTTACCCAATGAATTAAAGGTCATAAAAAGCTTGACCCTTACTTCTCGGTCGCGTGATGGTTCTCGTTCTTGTTCTTGTCACCACACGAGTTGAGGTTGCCGTTTCTTTAGCGGAAGAAGCTGTGTCCTTACCAGATGAGTCTGTGCGCGCTCCACTTTCTTCTGCCCTTTTTTCTCTACCACTGACACTTGAGGATCCTGCCTGTATCATTTCTCCGCCTTCACTACTAGTTCCGTTGTATGACTCACTGTAATTTACACCTGTAGCACCATCTGATATATTGAAGCTGGTTTCATTACGGCCGACTGCATATGTTTCGTTTCTTTCAGATTCTTGATATGTCGCTGTATGAGTTTCCGTTTCCGTAACAGTTTCTGTCTCTGTGCCTGTCTGACCTTGACCAGTGTCTTTATCCTCACCCGCGTGTGTTCTTTCTTCTGTAGTCTTCTTGTCAGATTCTGTGCCTGTTTCTTTTTGGGTGCCTTCCTTGTCTGCTTTTGAATGTGAATCAGTTGTAGTAACTTTCTTGGCAGCTTCGTTACGAACATCTATATCGGTGGTTTTTGTTTCTGTATTACTTTCAGCTTCTTTAACTGTAACATCTTTCCCATTTTGCGCAGCACTTCGTCCAGCAGTCTCGGTTTCTTTGTCCTTATCTGAACGAGTGTTATCCGTCTCTACTACAGTTTCAGTTTCTCTGACCGTGACATCTTTCCCATTTTGTGCAGGACTTTGGCCAGCAGTGTCAGTTTCTTTATGTGTATCTACACGAGTGGTTTCTGTCTCCACTACAGTTTTAGTTTCAGTTTCTTCCACTCTACCATCTTCGCCATTTTGTGCAGGACTTCGACGAGCGGTTTTTTCAGGTATAGGGTCCCTATTTTGCCGTCTGCGAGTGTCAGTTTGAGTGTTAGTTTGTACGCGAGTTCGGACACGTGTTTGGCCATGATGTGTAGTAACCATCGTATCTGTCTGTGTACCCCTTGCAACCACAGATGGTTGCCTATTAGTAGGCTCTGGTGGGTGATATCTTTGTATACTGGCACCAGAAGACTGTCTAGAAGTTGGGTATCGAATACCAGGCCGAGGCTGTCTGCGAAGTCCGCGTTCTCGGAATTCCATTTCAGGTGGTCTCGTGGTCCTTGGACGTGACCATCTTTGTGGGAAGGGTTCCCGGGTTGGTTGGCCTCCCCAGGTCACTTGAATCCTTGGATGATAAACACTTTGTCCTTTCTCAGATCCTTGACTCCTGTGACCAGGTTGGGCTGTAGGATTTGGGAGCCCTATTCCTTGAGGATTGGGACCAGTGTACATTTGCCAATATGCCATGTAATAGGGAGGACCATATCCGTATGGGACATGACCGTAGTAAGGTCTAAATGGCTGCCACCGAGGAACACCAGTATCAGCATTGCCACTATTTTGTCCCCATCTTGTCACAAAGCCAGTCGGAGGAGTGGCAACACCTCTCGGGCTGCCATATGGATGTGGCGTAGCGTCATATCCAGTGTTACGAGCACTCTGTCGTGTTCGTGATGCAAGACCTCTAGAAAATCCACCTCGACCGCCACTTTGCTGTGGGGTCACACCAGAACGAACAGATCCTCTATCGGGTCGTGCCTGTGTTCCAGAACCGACAGTACCACGCTGGTTGATACGTCCATTTTGCGTAACTCTATGACGAGTTCTAGCTCTCTGCCTTCGGTTATCTTGGCCACGGGTATTGCTGTTCCACGCGGATGTCCTTCTATTTCCACGTACATTAGAAGTGGAGCCATTTCTTGTACCCAACGTAGCTCCACGGCCACGGTTGGCAACATTTCTGAAACGACGGTTGCCAGTTGACCCCCTCCATCCAATGGTGCCAGTGGTGCCACCTGTGTTTCGATCTGTCTGGCTACTGCCTATGTAAATTGAACGAAAAAAATGCAACATTTAATTTACAAGTTGACTGGCAAGGTTATACGTATCAAAGTACGGAAGATTTTCTTGTTTTATCGAATAACAAATAGGTTTGAAAAATATGGCATGGGAGAAGCCTGACATTTGGGCATTCATAAGTCATTCATACCTGTCAACACCCTCAGACAAGAAATATGGAACTTTTGGGCTCTCAAAGTTCCATGGCTGAGATTGCCCAAAAGAGGCATTTTTTGTTGAAAATGCAAAGTTGAGACCCAAAAGTGGGCTACTCCCACACAATGAGGGAAACTCGACAGATATAGTCATTAAAAGTTGCACATTAATTTTACACTATTGTTTTTATAAATTTAACTGTGAAGTGTTCCATAAAAGGTACCATTATATCGTTTGTTTTGGACGCCATTTATAGTTTATTTCAAAACTTATAAAGATTTCCAGGGGTTCCAAATTACGTATGAATTGACATTGGACTTCTCTCTACATACGTAAAACAAATAAGACAAGTTACTGATGAGGAGTAACAAAGCTATTCTTTGCTAAAATCGTTCAGGGTTTTTTTTTCACTCTACAATTTTCCCAGGGTTCCAATAAGTGCGCATGCGAAAGGCTTGGGATGATTGTTTTTTAAATCATGACCACACAATCCATTGAAACTTAATGCTATTCCGTGATAATTTACAAATTCTAACATCTGAATAAATTAAGAAAGGGTATGAAACGAGCTTCCATCGGACAAGAAAGTACCGACGAAATATTCAAAAATATGGCTTCTGTTATTTAAAAAAAAAAAAAAAAAAAACTTCTAATATGCAAAATGACACAAGAATATTGACATGCTTACCTGGACAAGCCGGATTAAATACAGTACAAGGTGAGTGAAAGCCAGCATAATTAGTCGAGGTTCCAACTCCTCTTGGGCAGGGTCGCGATGTCCCGCCTATTGGTTCTCCCGACAGACACCAATAATAGACACACGCGTCATTGCTGTCCGCGACGAAATAGCTGTGTTGAAAGTTAGGAGGGCAATCTGAAAAAAGCAAGGAGGTAATAGCCTGAAACGAAATTCGCTTTCAAAGTATTTGCCCCCTTAAGTGCGTACCTTTTCCGCGCAAAAAGACATTGCCACCTCCCCCCAACCCCCCAACCCCCCCAAAAAATGTAATGAAGGTCGACTATGTGTACAGTATATAATCTGTTAAGGGTTACACCTTGATATTTTACTCCCATGTTTTAACGATTATTCTATATTGTATTTCTCCAAAAGCGTTCAACTAACATAAAAAAAAAACTATTATTTAACCAAAAAAGAGTAAGCAATTCTTTCAACATTGGAACATCCAACGTTGACTCTGAGTCAAAGATTTCATGTATTTCACTTACTTTAAAAATACCCATCTGCACGATTAGTGTTTTCGATTTTAGTTTTTCTGCTGGCTTTGTAACATTAAGGTGCTTTTGAATGATGACAACTTGATTTTAACTTACTTGCAACCATGGCCGCATCTCCCGTAGCTATAATGATGCAAACGGACAGTAGCTTATATACTTCCATAATAAGGTGCATTTTACTAAATCAAATCTCAATCAATAATTGCGGAGCAGATTGGCCATTTTGCAATCTGTCCGAGCGCTAACCTTCCACAACTTGCATAAATGGCTAGCATATATTTTCGTTGCTTAATATAGCATCTCTTGAGGCATGAATCCACCTCTGTTTGACATTCATACCCTTATGCTTTGATTGGCAATGGGTTGGTCTAAAGTCTATACGTAAGGAAACCTTGGACTTCAGCCATAGTGACCCTTTCATGTGAAACATCCGGCCACATTGGCCAAGACAAACTGTCATGTTTTTTATGCTTAAAAGATACCATTACTTGGCCATGACTTATGTGTCTTTAAACAACAAGCTTTGTGGTCCTTTTAGCTATAATCACAATCTTTTTGACAACAAGTCTGTAAAAATAAATTATACATGTCATACACGTGTCATGTATGCATTGTGGAACAGTTGTGGCTGGTAGGTTTTCTTAGGTGTCATTCGGCTCTACCTTTATATGGACTTGGTGATTCTACGAATGGCCACCTTCAAAAAATTTACTTTTCTGTCGTTTTGTTCTGCAAAACATGCATGTTATCAGTCTTTGCAACTATGAATTACATTATCAAAGAATTTTTGTGTTTGAAGATAACGGCTTTGTTTTTGCTTGTTTATTTTTTTTTTATTTATTTATTTATTTATTTTAATTTCAATATGTGTCTCTTTGTAATTAAATGTCTGGACCTGGACATTTTTTTCTAATGCGTATAGGAGAGAGTTTGCTTGGGAGTAGAATGACATCATTTTGAGAACAGATCAGACCAAGTATTTTCTTCCACAAACTAAAAACGCAAACTTAAGTATCAGTCAGCATTGTGACAAATCTTCCCGCTTAGCGGATTACACTTGGATTTTGGAACGTTTTTGCACATTATTATTATTATTCTTTATTGAACTCCCGAACTCGGGGAAAGGTATACATCAAAAATGCATACACATGTACACCAAAATAAGATTTATGAAAGCAATATGCACAAGCACAATTGCTTTACACTTTGTGTTTGGCTATACACACACGTACAAAGACTAAAAGAGCAAAATATATGTTCATAATAAAAGGATGGGGCATTTTATAAGGTTTCACCCAGACACATTTGGATGAAATAACATAGGAGTCTGGATGATAATCACCAGAAATAAGTGCGTTAAAACTTGCAGGTCCCGGTGCTTCGCCCAGGTGGAATAAGGACATTACTAATTCGCACAATGATATCCTTCCGTAGTAAACATTAATTTTGTAATTGAGTAAATAGTTTACATCAGGACGCAATGACCGAAACTGATATAATTATCAAGCAATTGTCAAATATGATTTGGGTCTCTTCAGAAAGGTAGCACGTATGCACTGTTTAACGGTGCAAGACACGTTTGAAAACACGTTAAGGATCGCAGATTCATCTGACCTTTGTCGGCGACAGCCCCCTATGTAATACCTACCCACAGACTCTGTCAAGTTGATTATATGGAATCTCATGTTATAAAACAAGTGTAAGAAGGGTGTCACAGCGACATATATAGCTCCAGGTGATAATTTGGTGCCATTTTAATATATTGCACTCGGCCAAATCCAGTGAGAACAGGAGTGCATCCAATTTTCTGTATGATTGATCCAAGTATACATAATGGGATGCTACCTTGACGGTTTAGAGGTCTAAATGTTTGTTAAATGAAAGGAAGATTCGCGTGTTATTAGCAAACAGAAGCAGTACAGCACATTAAAATTGGATAATTTTAAAGGGTTCTGTATGTTTTGATCGTAAAAAGATCGAGAACTGTTGCTTCTGGTTAAGGCCATGAGCATGTAACAGTCGCTGGGTCAAAAAAAATAATAATAGTAAAAACCTTACGCTACGACCTGCCGTTCAGGGAACACATGAACTTTGCATCAATCTTGCCTTAAAATTCTGGGGCTTTATCTCATTCAGCTAATTATTTATCCGTCTGTCAGCTAAGCTTTTAGAATGGGCGGTTGTCCGTCTTTCTGCTGTACGTCCCTCCCTTACTATGATGTTTTTGGCTCCTCTTTAACAAATAACCTGGTCTTCTTCAAACTGGATGGGGATATATTTAACGAGTGTGTGAGCACGCATCAGATTTGTTAATGATTTTTTTTCAACAGTCTCTGAGGACCTCAAAAAGACTTCTCTGAAACTACTGCGCCAATTGCTTCAAAAGCACGTGTATATAGGAGGGGTTGGTGGGTCTTAGACTTTAAATTATTCAACAGGAAGCGCTACAATTGTTTTCTATTTTGATGAATTCGCGTGGTTCTCTACATTTCGACTTTGCTCCAAAATTGGGTGCAGAATTCTCTAAAATCTTAATGGTTATGTCCCTTGACTTACATACTACCAAGTTTACTCATCGGGTGATACTGCTGCTAATTGCTGATTTTACCAATTTTTAAATTACGTATTGATCAATTCAAGTACATGTGCAAGTTATGAGGTGCAAGACAGTATGAATACATTTATGAATAGTTTTATCCAAAAGTATCGTCCAGACCCAGCTTTCCTGGTGGGGATGAACTTAAGCGTCTTGTTACAAAGTATGTACAATATGTATATTTTATTTCTAAGCATTCTTGGATTTCAATTTTTAGGATTATGTTAGAAGTTTATGACCCGCAAAATGGTCTGATAATGGTCTTAAAGTTATCTCGGTTGTTTTATATTGCCTTATACTGCATCGGTATATCCACCAAGCTTCACCTTCAAAGCAAACTGGCTACATGTCTAAGACCTAATCTGCTGTAGTAGCCAAACTCGAGGTGATGCACACTATGCAAATGAGGCGCCAATCTTATTTCTTTCAATCGATCAAAACGCCGGAGATGAAACCAGAAGACATGTCACAATTACATATATCACTTTTTGCAACATTTTTAATCGTCATCGTTTGTGTTGCAAGTCCTCTCAGAACACACGATACTTAAGCAGACCCATGGATTAATGAAGCCACGTCATGTTTAAATGAAGCACTTTTTTACAAGGTGATAACTCAGAAACAAATAACAAAATTGGGAAAATAAAACCCACTGATATGGTGAAATTGCCACTTTTTCTGCCCTTAATGAGTTTCTGTTCGTTTTGGACATTTTCGACTATATATCCGAAACAGACAACTGGATCCCTTTCAAACATGGTTGGACTGTTCCCTGTCTAAGGCTTCAGCAAGATTGGTCATTTGTTGGCGATGTATTATTTCTCGATTTTTTTATGAATTTATTCAAGTATGTGAAAAACAATAAGAGGGCATGCAAGCAAGATCAGTATGGTCAAAGACGTGTAATCTCTATGCTACATACCTCCCTGGTGTGGCGATACAACCGTAAATCATTTGCATGTAGCTTTCACCAATACCGTTGAATAGATTCCGTTCAAATTAGGTGGAGATGTGCATTGCGTAAGCTCTACCAAGATCATTAAATAGGTGGGGCTGCAATAAATTTTGCTTCATTGTATTTTGATAGAGCTCTATTTAATCAACGACTTAATTGTTAAACTAGGTATAGATTCTCTGCAAACTGTAAATGAGGACTGCGTACATGTGGTTCTAAGCCGCTTTGACCGAATTTGAACAGGCCCCGCTGCATGTCCTGCAGACGAACGGGTATGCATATCAGGTTTTGATGTTTAAGCCTAAAGATGGTAAAGGTCAAGGTCAGTGTTGTTGCACCAAACAGAGAGAGAGAGAGAGAGAGAGAGAGAGAGAGAGAGAGAGAGAGAGAGAGAGAGAGAGGGAGAGAGAGAGAGAGAGCTACCATTTGTTCTTCCAATTACTAGTCTGTATGTGTAAGGTCAGCTGAACACAGGAGTGCTACAGCCTTTTTGTTGTATTTTGCATCTTAGTGTTAAAAACATAATATCACCAAACATTTTGCAAACTAGCAATTGACAATGAAACGTGAGCTATGGGTACAATTCCGAGCGGGTGCGACGCAACGACTTTGCCAGGTGTGCGAAGATACATAAAAACTAAAACTGTTTTTACCGACGAATCTCTTATATGGCATTCCTATTACGCCCTACATGTTTCAGTTGGAGAATACTGACGTCAGTCATATGATCACCTCATTGTGGATACATCCTAAAATGGAATACCTTATTTGTGGAAAATAAACATCTTGATGAAGTCGACCGTGAAACAGGCAAAACTTTCCAAATTGTTTCCCTATGTCATCAGCTCATCGTCCGAGTCGAAGCTTCACAAGATGGCGTCTGCTCTGCCACTGATACCCATTATATGTGGACCTGTTTTTATTGAGCTTTCCGTTCAGAATGTATGATGCATTACAACACAGACTGCCGCGACAAGCGCCAAATACCATAAGGAGACATTGGAAACATAACATGAAGAGAGCCTTGTACAAATTCAAACAACGTAAAGCATAGAAAAACAGCTTTCAAAATTAAAAGTGTACGACAAAAAGTTTCAGAAAATGTTCGGTAACATTGGAAAGGTGTAATGAGCACAAAAAAATAACATGATGATAATGTTATATCGTTAATTCTTGATATGAACAAAATAATAATCACCAATAATTGAATGAAGCAATAGTACAATGACAACAATGCTGTGTCGGGTATAGCTAGTTCATTTGGAACAAAAACGTTTCTGTGAGGGCACGCGAGTGCCCCATAAAAGCATAGATTATTTGGCACTTGTGGATCTCTGCCCCTCACAGGCCCGCAGCCAGACTTCAATTACGGGGGTGTCTCCGTTCAAAAATTTTGGACTTTTTCTATATACTGGCTTACCATATGCTAAAAATACAAATTCATTCAAGCATGTGCCTACATGTGTCGTACATCATGTCATGCATATATATACGGGTGTCGGCTCCGAAGCATATTCTGAGTCGTTATCCGCTGAAGAATCTTCAATCTATTCGGGCTAATACAGCCCATGTCAAAACTCTACAGAATAATGTGTGCAATATGGATATTGGTACCGAAGTATGTATATAGGTTATTCATCAAGAAAACCGCATAAACTTCAAATCTTCATGTTTAGACAGAATAGTGACAGTAGCTATGTTTTTATTCAATGGTGAAAAGTCCATTAAGAAAAAATGTTGGTTCCGCTTTGAGTAGCCTTTACTTCTGAAGGTAGTAGAGCTATTCCCCGGGTAAACTAGGTACACTATCACCTTTCAGGCTGCATGAACAGAAAAGTATTCACATAAGCACAAGCAAAATATATACTGTTTAAACTAAAGGTCCTCTTGACTGACCGTGTTTAAATTTGATACATGGGGGACTGATGGGTTGTTTCACCATACAGTGCGATTTTTAAAAAATGGATGTGAAAATAATACTGGTATTCACATTTTTATTTTAAAAACTCACTGCGCCTTCAATCGTCGCTTTCCGTTCATTTCCAACACCCAGAAGGCGCGAAAGGCTTGTGACGTCACAAACGCAACACCACTGGCTGACACGGAAAGTATAGTATAGACACATTTGTTTTACATGGATTGTGAAAGAAGTCAAGCATTGACTTATCGAGTCACTCTCCATGGCACAGATGTTGGCGTATACTTCCTACCTTGCTTAGTGGAGGAAACCGAAGAACTCGGAGAAAACCACCGTGCACGGTTAAAGTGGTAGGAACTTTTTCCACATGCTGCCCAGGACGAGGATCGAACCCGGGTCGCAGAGGTGAAATGCGAGCGTCTTACCGCTCAGCCAACCGTGCACCCTGAAGACTCCGTCCATGCGAGCAAGCCATGACTGTCAAGTTTTATTCACCCTTTATCAACAGGGTTGTCTTCTTCTGACAAGATGGGTCAATATAGGGCCTTGCCCTTCTTTCCAATTGTTTTCTTTTATGAATAAAATATGTTTAAACCAACAGGATTAAAAATGCATGTAGAAACATTCATTTTTGTCCCTGTTCCCGCCCACGATGGGTTGGTGTGTTGCTGTCAATTGTAGCAATACAAGTTCTACAGCTTGTTTACGTTCCCCCAAAGACCTCTGACATTACGGAGAACGTGGACCCCGCACACTCACGATTTACAGGGACAAGTGGCAAGACCCTCGGAACCGATCTAACTTACGAAGCGAACACTTTGTGGAAAGTGACTTTCATTTTTCAAATATGACGATGTTTAGGATAGGTTTGGCAAGAAAAAACGGCTGCTGTTGCCAAATGCGGTCACATCACTGGCCAATGGAAGGATTCATGGAACTGGCCAAATTAGGCATTACTCATAAAGCCAGGAACAGTGATTCATTTGGGGGGGGGGTTGTTTTGTTTTGTTTTTTACAGTATTTACAAATTAATCTTCAGTATGGTTCTGATTCCAAAGCTTGTATAACAGCAAAACACAGCTCTAGTAATTCTATGACTGTTACAATGTATCACATAATTATCAATCGAACGTCACAGTGACAACGCTGGTCTAGGCTGTTGTTACACAGTAACATTGTAACAAAACTTCAGTATGTTTAACCATTTTGATTCAATTGATGGAAAAATGGGTAGAAAACATGGACAAACAAGGACCGATCTTGTTCCATAACCAGGTCTGGGGTTGAACAATCTATAACAGGTTGAGTTAGCTGGCCACTGTTCTGTGTATGTCCAATTACTAATGTGTATTGCGAGGTGTTTAATCCCATAACCAGATAACATTTGTTTGGATAGCCACCACATTCATGCCTCATCTACACAGCTGCCAAGACCAGTGGGCGGCTGGCCTCTCATCTTTTTCAGTCATGTGCCACGATTTGTGACAGTCCACGGCCAGCTCCCAATAACCGGGTGTACAAAATTCCATCTCATTGTACCTTTGTCGTTCATAGGGATCCAGATAATAAGTCAGTCACAGGAAAATATTTGACATTGTTACATAATGGATACGATCTAAAATAAAGGATATCATAAACACGTGCACTGATGACAATGTATACGGAAACGTAAATTACCGCCCTCCAACGGTCGTGAGGTTACTGCCGGGTAGGAGTTAAACTGACATTGGAAACTATTTTCACAAATGCAAACTTGTGTTTCATCATCCATAGACCACAGATATGGGAAGGGAAAATTAGCTGTTTGTTTAGACTTTTATATACCGTAGGCTTAGGCCGTAGCTGTTCCCGTGAATGCTAGAATTTGAAACACTACAAGACCTGGCCCATCTTGACGCAAATTCCAATTTATTGCATTCATGCTTGTTCTTGTTAAATAGAATCTTGTAAGTTTTGATAGGAAATATCTCTTTAGCAACGAGTCCTCATTGCCCAGACGGCAAGTTGGGATCGCCTGGTTGTCCCACGGCAGCACTCCCTGCAGTACCGGTGACGGTAGGGTTCTGGGCGTCCCTTCATGTGTGTGAGGCTGAATGATCTTTTCCTCTGCTGCTTCAGCTTTTCTTATTAATTCTTCTTCATCGTCATCAGACCACGTACATAAAAAACTCAATTCATACTCTCCGGAATTATTATGCTCTGTGTATCTGCCATAACTAGTCGCAAAGTGAAGGTACTCTGGCTTAGAACACATACACTTTGGCCAGCGGGTTGCGTTTGTGACGTCAGTAACACTTTGCAACATCGGGCCATGATCGGTGAAAATTCGCGCACTTTCCTGTCGCAAATGTGATGCACTTTTGGAGCTAAAAAAAACGCTACTTAAAAATGAAATTTAACATTTTGTTTTTCAGATATCATTTCTAACGACCCTAAACACCAACTTTCTAATTAGTGGTACCCATTCAATCAACAGGACCTTTAAATGGCCATGATCAATAGATTATAAAACAAGGTAAAATAGTCCCCTTTTGTATAAATTATTGTATCAGAAATTGTAATATAATATAACATGAATATGCAAATGTGAAAATAACATTATAATGGTTTTATCATATTGCAAACTGTTTTCAGATAATTACTAGCTACATATATGGATGAAAAGACGTCCTCTAGAATTTTTATCTGTGCCTGTTTGGCAATAATGCTACAGTGCTTTAAAGTTAATGCCACCGTACACTGTGGGTTTGTTAGATTCAGCCTTGAAATTCAAAACAAAAACCAATAAAGAAAATTTGTGGGCCTGCTATCTAGGCACACTTGTTAGGAGCAATTCAGTGAAAACGCTACAGAATATGGTTGAACCGGTAACAAGCTTTTTCCACATTTTGCACACCGATGTCACATCTTAATTTCAGATCAAAGCAGATTTTTCTCACCAATTGAAAGGAAAGGGTCATACTTTTATCCTAAATATGATCTGTTGATCATGGTCTTTGCAACAATGTATCCTTTGATTATGTATATGTGAATGTTTAACTTCATGGAGTCGGACGGAGAATGACTTAGTTTACAGAGGCATAGCTCGATTACATTAAAACTAGTCTTTGCGGTTTATAGGGGCATAGCTCGACTGTCTTTTTGTTGTTGTTGTTGTTGTTGTTGTTGTTGTTGTTGCTGGGCTTTTTGGGGGAGTTCTGTTTTATTTTGTGTTGCTTTGGTTTTTTTGGGGGGAGTGGGGTGGGGTTTTTTGTTGTTTTTGGGGTTTGTTTGTTTTTTTTTTTTTTTTTTTTTTGTTTTTTTTTTTTGTTTTTTTTTTGTTTGTTCTAGCTTATTCATTTTTATATTTGTAGATTTTCAATTAAAAATATTTCTTTACGGCAGTCTTCCAGTCAGACTGACATACAAATAATGCTGCTTCAGTGAAAGTGATGCTACTGAAGATGGACCCGAAGTTGCTCTAAAATATCGAAAGGGTCCAACATTGTATAGATCAAAGTTAAAAAGGTCCCGTATTGATGAACCAAGTTTTGACATGACAAATATTGAAAGTAAAACAGCACTTTTTCATTCCTTCAATAAAGGAAAGGTACTCATTCAGTTCTGTCTCAAAGAGCATTTCTAAAGCTGGGTTGGATGTATTTAAAACAAAACAGCAATAAATCAAATACAGGGAAAAAAAAAAAAAAAAAAAAAGTTAAGCGTCCAACATTTTACTCCCATTAGTGGAATGGCGGAATACGTCTACCATCAATAGCATGCTTTCCAAAATTTAGTATGAATTAGTTTAGTTTAAACATATTTATTTTCACTAGATTACCCAATAGTACAGAATAGTGGCTAATCTAGGGACTCTCCAGGCAGGGAGACGCACAAAACAGACTTTAAAAAATAATCATGTGCACCCTCAACACAGGGAGCGACTGAAGAGGAGGCTATAGCCCAACTGTATAGACATGCAAGATGCATACTGCTGGGCGCGGCCGAAGCACCCTGGCTGCACACTCGCACTGTGGAGCCGCGAGTGCGCCCAGCAGCTCGGGTGTTCCTTCCCTGTCTTGTCATTGTCGACCCACCTGTGGAGTATTGACCCGCGCAATGGTCAATACCCCTCTAGTAGAATTTAGAATGACATCTCTATCTATTATACTTTTGAAGATATTCAAGATTTAAAATTTGAAATGCCCCTAATTGCATAATTCTAAAGCTCTTCATTTCTCTGCATAAAAAGGCCAAACTCCTTGTATGGAGGTACAATTATGCCAAGTGTGGAGTTTGTATAATAGTGTCAGAGAAAAATGTCGGACAAATTCTCTAAGAAAGAAAGAAAGAAAGAGAGAAAGAAAGAAAGAAAGAAAGAAAGAAAGAAAGAAAGAAAGAAAGAAAGAAAGAAAGAAAGAAAGAAAGAAGTTTATTAAAAGCAGTATAGTGTGTGTTGACACATACTTTAAATATACTGCAATGGTATATGCTGATTTCGAGATACATATTGGATACGATACAACTCAGTTGCAATATAAATCGGCGTGTTTCAACTATAAAATTTTGGACTGCTCTGAAAATTACAATATTGCATTCTTCTGAAAGTTTTTTACTCGCGAATAATGAAATACTATTTATTCTGTTACTTGCAACACGCATGATCATGTTTGGATTAACACCAGGGGCTCACAAAGCAGTGATGATAAACAGGAGCTTCTTTCTTTCCTGGACATATTTAGGGCAGTAGAGACACAAGTGTTTAAAATCCTCAGTTCGGTAGGAGCAGATACAAGTGGGTTGTGGAATAATATTTACTTTATGAAGATCGGAATTGAGTCTAGAGAAAGCTAATCGTAACTTGATATGACAGATGCTCCCAAATCGTTGACTTGGGGAGTAGAAATCCAGAACAATGTCGGCCGCTAGCAGAATGACTTTGAGTTTGACTTAAAGGTCTCAAGGGAAAGGCAGTTACGGACATCAGTGGGGAGATTGTTCCATAGTTTGGTGGCATCAGGCAGAAAGGAATTTTCAAACCGTTGAGTTTGGCATTTGATGAGGCGCAGGTTGCTGTTGGGCCTATGGCGGAGCGTACGACCAGCAATGGCGGGAGCACAAGGTATAAGGGTGGATAGATAGGAAGGAGTTAAGTTAAAATACATTTTATAGAAAAGGATCAATTTGAAATATTTGCGTTTACTGGCTAGTGTTGGCCAACCAAGTTCATCTAAGAGTTTGTTATGAGATGTGTGCCTTAGTGCGCCAGTACATATTTTATAGCTGCCTCATGCTGAATCCACTCCATTAAATAACTCAAAAGTTGCCCACAATTATCAAAGGTAACACAGCTATATTCAAGAATTGGCCGACAAAATAACTAAAATGGATTTTATAGCATTAAAAACCATGCGGCATAATTTACCCCAGTGGTAGATAATTGAAATATAATTGAAAGATTTGGGTTCAAGTGATATGCTGAGTCTGTAGGGTTTTGAACTATCTCATTATGCTAGTGTCGTCGGCGAAAATGCAGACATCATAGGTCCAATCATCTACAATATAATTTATGTACACAAGAAATAATAAGGGACCTAAAACTGATCCATGTGGCACACTGGGCTGAACGGGAAGCCCTGAGGAGGTTTGCCCGTGAATATTAACACGTTGAAAGCGGTTTGAGAGGTAGCTGTTTATCCACCTAGGGAGTCCTTTAGATTACCCCAGCGGTCGTAATTTGAAGAGGAGGCCTACATGCTACACTTTGTCAAAGGCCTTTGAGATAGCCAAGAATACCATTTTGGCCTCCTTCGAATTTTCAACCCCATTGTAGGTATTGTGGAGAATACTTAATAGTTGGTTGGTAGTTGAATCATCAGCTTTACACCCAGAGTTCTTATCAGTTAGTAGGTAATTGCCTGTTAGACATTCATACAGAAAATCAAAGACCAGTCGCTCGAAAACTTGAGATACGTCACACAGCAAGGAAATTGGACAATAGTTATCTTGATTTGTTTTTTATTCCATTTTTTTTAAATAATCCTTACGGTGCTGACACTTTTGTTCTAAGATTACACTAAAGGCATTTAGTCCTTTCAGTACAAAGTACGACAAAAGCCACTCTCATTCGAACAACAATATTAATTCAAGATTCTCTTTGCAAAGGCATATATCTCAATTACCTCCATATCTAGTTTGAAATACTGACGATGTTTCCTTTAAGCACAAATGAAGGTATAATGCACAGACATGACATTCCGACACCCAAATTTAAACTTACTGGGTACAAGATACTCCTGGCAATCGAAGAGGAAGTTGGTTTAAGCATATTTTTATTTCAAGCAGGCATAGCCTATATGAATCCCGTTCGCAAGGTAAAAAAATGTGAAGGTAATATTACAATGAACAATATATATGTACAATTCAATTTACAGAATTATAATTGAGTATGCATAAGTGTCCATTGCAATGGTATAAAATCAAGAAAAAAAAATAATAGTAAAAAAATAATAAATAACTAGAAAAGAAGATTTGCTTCACAGCAAATCTGTCTGGGTGCCTCCAAAATGAGAACAGCTTGAAAGGCTACACTTTTTTGCCTTTGTTCAACATAATCTAAATTTCGTGTATTAGCCTAATTTTTATAAATTAAAATGCTCAGCTTTGGTTCTTGGTTCAAGGGATGTGGCCATGTCCCAAACTTATGAAGTGAAGTTTGAATGAAACTACTATCTATAATAGTTCTGAAGCTATTCAACATTTTAATTTTGTGTATTTGTCTAATTTGCATGAATTATCAGCCTAGAAGAACTTTGTTTTATTTTTCATTGGATGGGGTTATGCCACAAACCCATAAATTGAAGTAGAAATTGCACGTTATAATAGATTTGAAGCTATTAAAGATTTACATTTTGCATATTCACCTAATTTGCATATAAATGAAAATCCTACAACTTTGGTTCATGGTTCATTCGATGCGGCTTTGCCACAAACCTACAAATTGAAGTTGGAGTGGCATCCCTATGTACAATAGTTTTGGAGATACCCAACTTTTAAATTTTTCAATGCCCCTTATTAGCATAATTTGAAATTCTACAACTATACTGTCCATTTTAGTGGCAAGTGTCAAAAAGGTATATATGCACATTGAAATTTTTTGTCCATCTGCAATAGTTTGGAAGATATGGCGCTTTTAAATTTTTTGTTGCCTCTAAAATTTGCATAATTTTAAACATCATGACTGTTCCAAATGAGATGCACAATTTTGCTTGTTATGTCAGTCACCATGGCAAGTTTGGTGGTTTTTTCTAATATTGTCTGAAAAAACTCTGGACCAACTTGGTCAGAAAGAAAGAAAGACAGACATTGGCCTTATATTTCTTTGTTAATGTATCTGAGATGAAACACCACCTGTCCTATGTGACCACTTTTGTCTAGCATCAGGGGTGGTCTTAAATTGCAGGTACCACAGTAGAGTGAAACCTCTCTACAGTGAGTATACTCGTGACCAGAGAAAAGTGCCCACTCCTGAGAGGGTCAGCCCTTCTAGGCAGTATAGATGAGTATATATGCATGTACAGTGTTCACATAATATGATTCAGAGGGATGTTTATACATGCAATACAAAACTGTGTTTGTTCCTTTATTACATAAACAAATTTCAACAGATGCTGTCACAAAACTACATGTACATGTACCTCTGAACTGAGACATGCACTATACTGACTCAGTATTGGCTATAAAGAACAGGCTTCATCTCACTGGTTGCAAGAAAACAAAGACATGGAAGCGATCATTGAGATGATACAAATCCACACACTTTTTCAGAATTCACCACGTTGTGAAAACAGTCACTGAGGACTGTAAGTCAGACTTTGATCCGAGTACAGCAAACTCAGCTCTGTGTGTAGTCTATTTTTAACAGAGGGTACATTCTGGCTTGTTCTGCCTAGAAGTCCAGCCCCCCTGATCCCCTGGGGACTGATTGATAAGACCAGCAGACTCCTGACCTCAGGCACAGACCAGCTAGGACACTCTGACTGGTAAGTCCCAGCCATGGTGCACGTACAGCTCTGTGCAGCATAAGTGTGAACATGGATCAGATATGTTTCTTGCATGAACAGAAAGAGATTCTCTGTATTTTATTTAGAACCTCATTACACAGTTGTTGGGAGTTCCCCCCCCCACTCCCACCCCACCCCCCATTTGCCATAAGACCTAAACCTTTCAAACCATAAACCCAGCAGGCATGGCTAGAAGGCTGCCTATGAGACAGGTTCAAGTATCATCAATGCAAAATGGTTGCCTGGCACCATGAAGGCTTATATAACATGCAGTACAACAGGAGCTCCAGTCAAAATGTGGATTGTTGGGAAATTCACTGAATTTAGCATACATTAAAATTCCCCAACTTTTGTTTGCATGCGATTGAATTTGCCAGATGTCTCAAACCTATATGTGTGTTAGAACTTTGTGTCTATCTATAATATATTTGAAGATGTAAAGCTTTTAAAATTTTAATGGCCCATAATTTGCATAATTTTAAACATCATGACTATTCCAAATCAGCTGCCTAATTTCACTGGTGGGTCAGTCATAATGGCAAGTTTGGTGGTTTTCGGAATAATAGTGTCCGAGAAAAACTCCGGACAAATTTGGTCGTAAAGAAGAAAGAAAGTAAGAAAGAAGGAAAGAAAGAAAGAAGGAAAGAAAAAAGAATTCTTGGAAAAACAAAATGTCTGGGTTGGCACCCAGACATAATAACTTTTTTTTTAAAAATGAGATTTTTTTTTAAAAACAAGATAAAATAAAATAAATGGAAAGAGACGCTTGCATAGGACAATATATTGACGGAGACAAACGAATAGAAGTTATGACATAAAACATTACGACACAGATAGTGGGGACGGGGAAACTTCCAAAGGAGTGGTAATACTTATGTGGTTGCTCATTTTACATGTTTATCGACAAAGTAAGATTTGGAAGTTTGTCTGAATTGGACCTGTTGTTCGGGATCTGAAAGAAACTCATGCCTGGGTATCTAAGGAGGTTTACATCGCTCAGTCTGAATGATAAAATTTTGTGTCTCTTCAAGTATAATCTTGTTTTGTGCTTTGGAACAGTTTCTATTACCCAAGAAAAGAGTATTCAATGTAAAAGGAGCCATTGATATGACTTTTAACTGTACAGAATTCCTAGGTATAATATAATTTGGACATTCAAAAAAATAATGGTATGTTGTTTCATCTGGGGAACCACATGTGCATTCTGGCGACCCTTTGACGCTTATTATGTGCAAGTCAAGATTCAACTGGCTGTAACCCATCCTAAGTCTGGCTTGGATTATATTGGCTTTCCTACTGCCAGTATAGAATAATTCATTTAACTTTGGTTTGTTTCTGTATATATTGCGTCTAAATGAATCTATATCTACTGAATTTCTAGTCGACAGAGGTAACTTGTTACACTCATTGATAGTAGAAGGTAGAAAAGAATTTTTGGAAAGCAATATTCTTGATTTTGGTTCAGTTATATTTGCCTTTGAACGAAAATTATAACTTGATCTAGAACATATGCTTTCAGTGAGTAATTCACTCAAATAGTTTGGAACAAGTCCGTGCATCGTTTTGTAAAAAAGTTCTAATCTATGATTTTTCATGCGTTTTGATAGAAGTTCCCACCCAGTTTCCCTGTAGAGTTCGTCATGGCTTGTTCGACTCATGGCTCCAGTAACAGCACGGGCTTCAGCTAGCTGGACACTCTCTAAAAGTTAAATATCGGATTCCGTGCACCCACTCCAGACCACATCACCATATCCTAATATAGGTCTGACATATGTAAAACAGATTAATTCCAAAGAACGCCTTTTCAATTTGTGTTGTAACACTTCCATAACTCCGGTTAGCTTTTTAGCTTTGTTAACTTTACAGCTAACATGAGATGACCAAGTTATATCAGACCTTATTATGAGACCAAGGTGTTTGTGTTGATTCACATTGTCAAGTTTTTGCCCTTGGAAATAGACGGAATTATTAGAAGGGTTTAGTTGATTGCTAATGAGCATACTTTTGGTTTTGCTACTATTAAATTTAATTAGCCATTGTTGTTACCATTTTTCAATTTCTGTGAGATCATTGTTTGAAGTTCCTGAAAGTTAATACGGTCCTCGACAGTGATAAATAAGGTTACATCGTCAGCATATAGTTTAATTGATTTGATTTGACAATATCGACCATATCATTAACATAAATAAGGAAGAGCAGAGGACCAAGTACTGAGCCTTGGGGGACTCCTGCTTTTATAGGACACCAATTAAAAAATCGCCTTGTAGTGCCACTCTCTGCGACATGACAAGCAATTGTTAAACCCATTTAAGAGGGGCACATACGCCTGAGTTGCTAAGTTTATGAATTAAAGCAGGGTGATAGACCTTGCCAAATGCTTTGGTTATGTCACAGTATATAACACGGACCTCCTCCAGCAAGTCCAAAGCCTTGACAAGCTCGTGGTATAGAAACACTAGCTGGTTGACTGTATCGTCAGCAGGCATAAAGCCGGACTGTTTGTCTGACAAAACTAAATTTTCTCTTAAGAAATTAAAGACGTGGTTAAAAACAACACGTTCGAATATCTTAGCCACACAGCTAAGTAATGATATCGGCCTGTAATTGCTACATACGTTAGTCTCCCCACCTTTAAAGATGTGAATGACGTGGGTTTTCTTCCATGCAGAAGGAAAAACGGATTTTTGTAGCGAAATGTTGAAGAGTTTTGTCAGAGGAGTGATTGATTGAGCACTTTCCTTTAGTAAATATGGACTAATCCCATCTGGGCCAGTAGCTTTACTAGTATCCACTGATGCTAGGATCGAGTAAACGTCATCTTCGGTAACCACTATGTTATCTAAGTTATTGGTGTGGTTGATATTGGGTTGCCTAATAGGCAAACAAAAGTTACTGTCATCTACATAATTTTGACTCAAAAAGAAATTATTCATAACTTAAGCTTTAGATTTTGGCTCCGATATAACTGTATCAACATTGAGTAAATAGTTTTCATCAACATTTTGGTTTCCTTTAACAAAGTAACAAAGGTTTTCCACCAATTTCTCCCTTACTTTCTGGTATGATTAACCAAATAGAATTGACTTTCATAATATTCTTCTTCAGCTCGTCTCAAATCGCTAATGTATTTGTTACGCAAATCACGGAAATGGCGCTAGAGGTACGTTTGATGTGAGTTTTTACTTGATTTTGCGTTGTTATGAATACGATCAACCTTCCTTTTTTTGTGCCCGAAGGGCGGTTGTGTACCAAGGCGCATCGCCTCGTCGAACAGTAATGGTCCTGTTCATAACATGTTACCTTGCAGTATTGAAGAAGGTACTTGTCCACATGTTACAAGTTTCATCCAAATCAGTACCAAAGCAGAGATCCAAATCTACTCTGATGAGCGCTTATCTAAATTCATCAAAATTCCCTTTAGAAAATAACCATGTAAGTCGATCAAAGCATGTTTTTAGCAGTTTTCCTGAAAAGTAGGCTAGCTACTATTGTGCAATGATCGTAATTCGCAACGGGAGGCATAACTTGAACATTTTTTAAAATAAAATTTGGTATATTTATTATTATTTGATCGATACAAGTAGATGATTTGTCGGTGATTCGGGTTGGCTCACTTACATGTAATGTTAAATTGTTGAAACTGATAAAAGAAGAAAGTTTTTTGCCGTGGTTGGTCCGGGGATCCGCATTTAAATCCCCCAATAAATTAAATTTGTCAATACTGGTGCTGCAGGCAAAAAATAGTAAAGTAAAAAAATATTATTATGTAAATGGAGTTCGACCCACAGCATTTCCAAACATGGGGATTTCGAGATCGGTGCGTCTTATTAACCTTGAGAGCACATGGCACAAACAATGCAACCCCGCAGTCAATTCCAACTTCCCTGTGATTAATAGTGTGAAACCCAGGCAAATTGTAGTCACTGTCTCGATTGAGATTAGAAAGAAATGTCTCTGTTACTGCAATACTGTCGTTAGAATTAGCCAATGATGTCTTAATGCATCTTAGTTTGACTTGGGAGAGACTCCTAATATTCAGATGACACAAAGTAAGATCATTTCTGGTATTGCTTGAGTTATGGTTGGGGCCCGGGTTTGGATGCACATCACCAGACAGCAGTATAAGTATATGGTTATGGTTAATTTCAAAACATGAAGAATTAGTTAGTTGAGATATTAACTTAGCAGGTTTATTGAAAATGACTGCCTCTGTGACCCTACATGGACCAATTATATGAAGTGAAGTTGGTATGACACTCTATCTGAAAAAGGGTTTTAAGATATAAATATCAACATTCATATTTGCAATTGACCCTCATTAACGTAAGTTTAAATGTTTTAACTTTGATTCACAGTTCATAAGGACACTGTCTGAAAGGCAAGTGCGCAAAGCCCTGCGTGTGTGCTTGTGTGTGTTTGGGCGTGTATACGTCACACGCCATAGCCTACACCCATTTGCAGATAACTCGAGAATTTTGTTTCTGCCGGACTTTCATATTTATGATTATAGAACTATAGGCCTGTGAGTATGATTATGGTACTTTTCGGGCCATACGCTATGTGTTTCAATGAGTGATTTTGACCATTTATAAACGTTACGGGACAATTTTGAAAAACAAAATGAATTCCTGGGTATAATTTGACAACAATTACAATTACATTTCATATGTCACAGGTTAATGATCTTCTATAGGACCTGGGTAATACATTCATTAGATGCATAGTTGCAATTTGGAATTTTTCGGTCTGTTAATTATAGCTTTGAGGACATTAAGCATTTATATTTTAATTGCCTACAATTTGTGCATGCATGTAATTTTAGAAATAACACTTCAAACGAGGCGGATTATTATTAGCACTATTAGCATGCCAAAGTTTGAGTTTATAGCCTCAGCCGTATACAAGATAAGCTCTAGTTTAACCTTCAGTTATCATTACTATTTCAGTGCCAATTGCGACTAAATTCGAATTAAGTTGAACTGCTCTGAATTATCATCAGGGGGCTGGATTCATATTCCTTGTGAAAAATACCTTCCAGTTAAAGTGGATATAAGAACAGCCCAAATCAACAGTTTCCTCCGCGCACTTTGAGCGCCTTTGTGCACGAAACACCGAGGAAAGGTGTTAACTCAGTCTAAAGCTTGACACTAAAAGGGTTAATTCAAATTGCAACAAATCTGATGGTGCGTCAATTAGATAGCCAGCCATCGTGAACATTCTACATACGTGTAGCTGTTGGAATTTCGTTGTTATTTATGAAGTATCCAAGTTAATGGAGACTGGGAATTGATATTGACCCTACTGTGACAAATTTTGAATATCTATACAGTTTTGCAATTGAACATAGTAAGCGTGATGGAAAGTTCTGGATAAATCGCTGCTGAAGACAAATTACAAGAATTAAGAATAAAGAACCTATGTGAAAGTAAAATGTCTGTATTGACACGCGGATATCACGGCCTGGTTTCAAACCCTCAGGTCAGCATATATGTTCAAGAAATAGTCGCTTTCTGTATAAAAAAGAAGAAAAAATATGGTTTTACAAAAATTTTACTAAGGTACATTTGAAATTATCAAAATTCCATGTTCATTAAAATCAATCCGTTGAACTTCGTCTGATATCTGAATTAGGCAAAATGAATCTTGGAGTTTATCACCGACAAGGGCATAATGAATCTTGGAAAGGTTTTCAGTTAGTCTGCAGATCCCATTATGGCCAGTCTTTGCCGGGCAGAGACACACTCTCCCCAGTTCATTTGCTGCTTGTTGATGACAAGGCTAACAAAAGATAGCATTTCACAGAACTTGTCCATGACCATTCTAAAATAGATAAATAAACTCCCTTCGCCAAAGCGTACCCTCTTGCACCAGTCTGCAGTTTTGTTTTGTTTTTTTTTTTTTTTTTGTTTTTTTTAGTAGGCCTGCCTATATTTCATCCTCCCAGATTCTGTTCAATGGTGATACGACGCTGCATTATCTTAATTGTGAACAACTGCTCTTCCTCACTATGCACACACCTGTAAAGTGTAATGATACTGTGAATTAGGCCTATATTGGTTTCCCTAAATGCGTTTAATAGACCTTTATTTTCATTGTAGACTTCCACTCATCTTAGTGGCCTACCTCATTGACACGATTCACTTTTGCACGTTCCATGAGGACATGTAAATTTCGTGTCGCTTGCATTCAATGTAAATGGTTGATTTTTATGGTATGTTTGTTTGTTTTCACCCCCCAACCCGTCGTCTTTCACGACAAACAATCCTGCAGGGATAGGTCCTGCTCAGTAAGCATTAAGGGACTTGGGAGATTCGTTGCCGAGAAAATAGCCTACAGATGGCGCCAATAGCCGTTCGTTTCAAGTATATAGTTTCCCATTGAAATTTAGTGAATATAAACATAACCGAAACTGGTTTTCAAGAGCGCCAACATTCCATGACTTGAAGGCGGAAATAGGCCATAACACCGGTCACGCTGACCACGCGCGGCAGAACGGGCCCTGTTCATGTCGCACGTTCACAATGCCACTGATTTGGCGGCAACTTGCCAAAGTCTGTGATCATCTTTGTAGTGACGGACGGACAACTGCATTCATATTAGGCCTATGTTGTCGATTTTCATGGCGGACAAAAATGTGTTAGCCTTGACGTGTCAAAATATGGGAAAATTCGGTTCTTTGATCAATAGATTCTTGGCTTTTGAGTCGATTTATGCATGGTTCTGCATATTTTGATAACATTTCATGAAATATTTCATGTCCTTGGTCGTATATGACTCTGTATTTCCGAAAGGGAGGGGGGTGAATTAAAAACTTTATACCGTATTTTTCCGTCATCTTGTACTGGAGAACCGCCAGATTAGTTCTCATGTGTAACATTAGTTTATCCAGTTGCAGTAAATATGTTTTTAAAGAGTGTCAAACCGTAAGAATAAGCACTACTGGGTTTTGTTGCGAGCAATGTTGTCCAAAGGAGTTATGTTAATTAATTTTGCGATTTTAGGTGCGATCTTGCACTGGCCATGAATATAACGAAAAATTTTCATCGACAATGGCTATACAGCTTGTTTATAACCAGGCGAGCGCGTAAGAAATGCAAGAACCCTGTTCAAATACTATTACTAACAAAGAAAATTTAGTGTCTGTGTAATAAGTCTGAAAACCAATCAAAAGTACAATTTTCAAATAGTCGTGCGTGTGCTTTTTTTCAAGTTTTTAATTTTCTTTTTTTTTTTTTTTTTTCGTGCTTTTTAATAACATTTCTATTTGGGTACGGTGATCGGAAAGAAAACTACCTTACCATATGTGGATAAATATTTGTGACAATTAATGCAGCCGACATAAAGCGACATGATACTTACATAGATCTGAAGCCATTTGAAATGATACAAGATGGGAATGCAATGAAAGATTGTGAAATGAAGTACTGCGCTTTCCGCAGAAAACATCGCCCGCAGAAACATCGACCATATTCACATTCTCAGACATTGTTTATATTTTTCTTAAATGGAACCCATAACTGGAAAAAAACGGAGTTCCTTTGAGTGGTGGCGTTGACAGCATATGCCCAGACTACCACGATGATCATCAACAAAGGTCCTGAGAATAGTTGAAGAAAATTACGCTGTGTGGCGGCACTGAGCAGTTGGCTGAATAAAGGGTGACGGAATATATTTTTTGCTGCCAATCCTATTTAAGGTTGTAATACATTTATTTTCTCCATGGGCTTACATGATAAGACTTGGGTTCGTAAAAACATGAAGATTGATTTTTCTTATAAATGACTCCACTTTCACAGTGCAAGACATACCTTGCCATAAAACATATTAAAAGGACGACCTTAACATTTAAGAAAGTTACAGTTGACGTTTGAGGTCAGGGTCAAAAATGCACATGGTTGGAGAGTCAAAAGGTCATGAATTTATAGCATTTTTGTCTTCAAATGTAGCAACCGTCATTTAGCTTCATGTTTTGGGGCTTATTCCGATGAGCCATGTTGTTCACTGGTGTTTAAGCATGCACACAACATTGAGCTCAGGCTTTTTTAAAGAAACTGAAAATCCGGTGTTTAACTACCAATAGAAAGAAGTACCATGCAGATTTTGGACACTCAGAAACTATGTACTGTAACGTCATACAATCTCAGAACGTAAATTTGGACATAAATCATCAGAGAGTAAAGAAGTAAACTTGACGAAAATCTGGTGTTGACACTGCAAGCAGATCTCAAAATCTGCAGTTGTCCATTTAATTATACCAGCTGCTTGCACTGTGCGCTGTGAATGCAGTCATTTAGATCTGCATAAGACGCATCGGTTGAAAGAGGACAAAATTCAAATTTACGGTTTTTATGAATTTTTTATGGGTTGTAACAGATCAGTGAAGACATGCACATGTTTAAACATGCAATAACAACAATAGAATTTATGAAAGGCATAACGTGCGCACCCCCCACCCCCATTTTTTAGTATTAATTTTGTCATTTACTGGACCTACAGTCTCAATCTTATTCCTGTCAAGGCTGTACCTCAAAAATATAGATTTGTGGTAGAAAGGTAAACAGTTGGAAATAATTGTGGGGTTACTGGGCTGCTCCCGCTGCAATTTGTGTTTACTATCCAGGTTGGCTGGCTGGCTATGCTATGGCTAAGCACTGAAAATGCACCCTGGGACAGCGAATTCCGATGACGCGCCTGTTGAAGCCGAAACCATGACACTTCTCAAAGACAAGCACCAAAAATTCTCAAAGACTAGCACCAAAACGCAACACTTGCAGTCCCTCCCAGTGTCCCACCCAATGCCCACTTTCAGCGACCAAACAAAGCTGGGTCAGAAAAGATAGATGGGCACTGGAGTATACTGCACAGCATCTACGACGCAATCGACAAGTCCTTGGCTTTGGTGCAGAATAGTAAACATGCAAAAGACTGTCGATCTGTGGAATATGGCTACAAGGCAGCACCTGGCCATGAACTGCATTATGGGAGTCAGAGTGACTTAGAATATGACCCAAATGGGGAGACTCAGTGAAGTATAGCAGTTGGAGTAGCATTATACAGTGCATAACGTGGTTACCTGTCAGACTGACGAGGTAGCAACAGTTAGGCCAGGCGCCAGAGGATCTGCTGCAATAAATTTAAACCTGTACGTTGTTTCGCCTCATACACCACTTCAGCTGCCTCTCTGCGTAATATTCCTGCAGTAGTGGATGGGCCACAACCATCCAAAAACAAGCCTGCAGCGACATTACCGCAAAATGGGTGAGTTGATTGTCAACGTGAACATAAAAGATACGGAAAGTCAGCCATGTTCCACGTTAAATGAACTGCACGGCATGGAAACCAATGAGCCAGTACCAGGGGAGGTTGAGGCACGATACAACAGTCGTCCTGGTTCATCTGTTGCAAACAAACCCACACAGCTGCCACTCAATCAACCCACACAATATGTGCACAACAACACTCTGGAGGAGGTAGAATTAGTCAGTACCAGGGGAGGTTGAGGCACGATACAACAGTCGTCCTGGTTCATCTGTTGCAAACAAACCCACACAGCTGCCACTCAATCAACCCACACAATATGTGCACAACAACACTCTGGAGGAGGTAGAATTAGTCAGTACCAGGGGAGGTTGAGGCACGATACAACAGTCGTCCTGGTTCATCTGTTGCAAACAAACCCACACAGCTGCCACTCAATCAACCCACACAATATGTGCACAACAACACTCTGGAGGAGGTAGAATTAGTGCCTTGCCCACTGTTAACATGCATTGCCCTACAGGTCAGAGACTGCGTAATACAGCATTGAATGTGTCATATCTTGATCATGAAGGCAAGTGTACCAAAAATGTAACGCCTGACCATTTTATTGGTGATGAAGCCAGTATGTATGACCAGACAGTGTATTGACCAGCTCCTAAGTGACACTGAACAGCTGTTCGTAGACTATTTTACCACAGATGGGGATAGCAAAGTGCAGATTGGCTGTGAAATGATACACCAAGAACATGATAATTGATATTTGATAGGGGAGTAGGGGTTTTCAGTAGGCCTACCAGCCTACTGGGCATTTATATTTGTTATACTTACGTACTGGAATACCTTTTAATTTTCGTACTTTCTTAATTGTCGTATCTTGTACTCGGGCAAAATTACAATTTTCCCAGGGTACAAGGGAATCCCATTACCCCCCCCCCCCCCCCATGATAAAGCACAACATATTCCACAGAATTAGCGGGATCTTTGTCATTTGCTTGAATGTCAGCACAGAGGCCTACGCTTAGTGACCTTCAGTAACAATTTCTTTTTCACTGCTTTTGAGGAATAGTTACCTACGTGAAATCAAAAGGTGTAATTCTGCTTGCCAGAGAGATGTGGACCTGTAAATAAACTATCACTTGTCACACTGTATCATATCATGCTATCAGGCTGTCTGTGGACAATGCGATGATCGGATGAGTACTCGCATGCATGTCAAAGGGGAAACGCTGGTGCTAACCCTACAAGCTGAAGCCACAACAAAATTTAATATTTACCCTGCAGAACGCGACTTGAACTCTTTACATTACTTGCTTAAGTAACGTACATGTATGGGTAGTAAGCACTTACCATGACTCTGGGATATGCATCCAGCCAGAAAAGTTTGGGGAACCACCATTGCTACAATCAATGTAATCCCAAAGAAACCACAATGGCCGTAGGTTTCCCATGGAGGATACATTCTGCAGTGCATCTCATCAATCACAGTATTTCAAATTCAATAGTCACCAATCTGGAGTACATGTATATAAATTCCCCCTTCACACCTGGGTCGGAGGCAGCCAAGTGTCCGAAAGCCGAACACAGGGTGTAAGTCACGCAAATACGAAAAGTATGACAAATTCAAACTGTTGCTTTATGGAAAAAGACTACAAAGTGACCGCAGCTGTACAGCCCGTGAGAAGAATGTGTATGTCAAACCACAGTGTGAACTTGAACACCAGCATTTTGAGTAAAGACTGGACACAGTGGAACAAACACACAGTCATGACACAGGCAGTAAACAGGCTGTGGCCATAGACAATGCTTCCACTATGTACTTGAACGAACACAATCCGAGACCTACATATTGACTTCCCGCCACAACTGTATACCCGATTGCCTGGTCTCGCTTGGCGGGATATGGCGAGATACGGGTCGGTACCGGTGGGGGGCAAGCGGGATATTACAAATATTTTGGAAATAAAGAATACTTATTTAAGGCAGATAGAATTTTTGCTTTATATATGACTCGGGCAGTACAAGATGAAGACCAGTTTGACATTTGTGTACTTAAATGTCTCCATAAAAAGGTTAATTTTGTGAGAAATGAACATATGTCTGTGACCGCGATGTGACCCGCACGTCTCCCGTAGTCGCCTGACGTCAAAGCAGTGCTTTGTGGCGGGAAATTAATATGCAGACGGGGTATTGTTGCTGGTGCTCACCTGTTCCAGTACTAAGGCCCATGCCTAAATGAACATAAACTGATGCATGTAACTGTGGTTTGGGGTTTGCCCATGTAATATTAAAATGTACAATAACGATACCCTGTGTGATGACAGCATACTTCATCATGAAAATATTTAGCCCTGTTTGAAGTTTCTATTAATGTGCTTTGTTACAAAGATGGGTGATCCAATTTTATGCAGAGACTACTGTGGCATGAATGGAACACATCAAAACTGTCTGTAGGCCTTTAGCCAAGATGCAATATGTTTCTCAGTCTGTGAACTGTTATTTTTGGTACTTTTGACTTCACGGAAAATTTTACATACTTGAAGCCATAAAACTTTTTTTTTTTTCTGTTTATATCCCATCCAGTATGTACAGCCTTTACTATTATCATATTCCACAGACTTTGCATCCAGTTCCTCAAGATTTTCACATATCCAGGCATCTGGAAACATTCATCAGCTTTAAAACGAAAATATCAACTGTTTCTCGTGTGTTCTTTTGCTTGTCATGAATGTGTGTCGAACATGTCTGCTCAACATGGGCCAGATGGGGCTCCTTTAGGTCACAGTACAGTTATTTGCCTTATAGGCTTACATGTTACGACTGCTGCATGATCGAAACATCGCCCGTGAAAGCGAGCTAGCTTTCACGAATCCACCGCTTCAAACCACCTCGAAGGTTCCATGGGCAGTGAAAGCAAGATTGCTTTCACGTCATCGCGCAAGCCATAATCTAGACTTCGCTCTTCTGTCTTGAGCGCAAGATTCTTTTCACGCGTGAAAAGTACCTCCCTTCCTGAGCATAGGCACTTGAGAGCTTAAATTACCTGGCTTCCACCGCCGTTTTGGACGCTGTTGCCCTTAGGTCCTGCGCAACATTTTACGGTATCTTCTCTTTATGGCCGTAATTTTTGTAAGCTTAACATTTGCCTGTTTATAATAATTATCACTATATATGTGATGAATTTTATAAATTTCGAACTCTGCCATGGGTCTAATGATCGTCCTGCCTTCAGGCGTTCACTTACTAATTTCTTTAGGGTAACAGTATTAAATACTATCGTGCGGCTCAGGTTCCGCGAAGTAGGTTACACAGCGCGGTATATCTCGAAGAGAGCTGAGTGAAACTTGTCTCTCGTGAAGAAGACTGCGCCGACCTGGAAGAGTTGAAACTGCTTGCAAGGTCTTGAAATCGAGGTTACTATAATGCTGCAAGATTTGGGTCCGTCTATCATAGTGCAGAACATACTTTCCCGCACCCAGCTGTGCACAATCATTGAACCTGCAAACTCGTTTCTTTATCGCATGGGGAAAAAAGTCTGTACACATGTATGGTTTCGGAATATGGTCCATCTAAGTATATCTGTGTATTAACACAGATGTTTTGCCGAGAATTCTTTCTTCGAGCTTAATCTTGTTCAAAGCTTTTCTTGGAAAATGTATTCCGCACCGAAACTCCAACATGGGCACGTGTTTAGCTCTTTTGGTAAAATTGTGCACCTGATTTCAAAGTGTCAAAATCTCTAAAATTATGCAAATATTATGCAAAAGAAATTTTAAATTTATCACACCAAAGTATAATGGACAAATAGGACATTCCAACACCTGTCTATATATTTATGATACTTATGCATCACATGAAAATATGTCCCAATTCATAATTAACTAAAACTTTCAATTTTTAGTGTCTTGCAAAGCATTATAGATAGACATTCTACTCCAATTTTCATTGGTAAAGGGTGTGATATAGACACATCCACTGAACAATAGTTGTCCACTTGTTTAGAGGAACGGTAATGAGTATAGAAGTGGTCTCAAGGCCGGCAGTAACTGTTCCATGCAGAAACATGCCACAGTTTATATCTGAGGCAGAAACTTGCAAATGACATAAGCTACGGGTTCAGAGGAAGCGGCTGTTTAACAGGACGTAACCACAAGAAACTATGTGAAAAATCTTGGTGTGGTTACTGACCAACACTGGATGTATGATGAGCATCGTCAAAAGCTTTCAGCAGCAGCAAATAGATTAGTTGGAATAATAATAACCTTCAGTTATGGGTGAATCGACATTCAATTACATATACAAAGGCCTTGTCAGACCTCGGTTGGAGTATGTATCATGTGTGGAATTCACGAAGAGTTAAAGAAATCTGATCTGACTACAAAGGTGTAAAGAAGAGCAAAAAAAATCAGCATCTGATGCTAAAGAAATGAGTTATGAAAAGAGGCCGATATTTCTTGGACTGCCAACACCTTATTTCAGACAAAGGTAAGCGGATATGATACAGGTGGACAAATATTTTCACAGCATGTACAATACAGACAAGAATTGTGTATTTCTATAACTGGATCAAGTGGGACTCGTGGAAATCAATATAAGGTTATGAAAACACATTCAAGTGATATATTTTAAAACATTTTTACTCTCAAAGGACACCAAATGACTAAAATATGCTTCCTAAAAAAATGGTGACAGCTCCATATGTGAACACTTTCCGCAATAGACTGCTTAAACATTCGGTAAATTATCCCTATTTATACTAATGGACATAATTATAGGGAGGAACAAGTATAACACAAAACCACATAAAGTTACAACATTAAGCAGTTTTACTTTAATACTGGAAGACACGGCCTTTCACACTGAAAAACAAAATGCAGTTACGCTTGTGTAAATGAACCTAACAGCGCTTTGTGGCCATGGATGAAATGCCAGATCTGCCTCATTGTTTTCAGGATGGTCACATTGATGCTCATTGTTCTTATTTAAAGCTGATTCTGTCGATCTCTGGGACCAGTAGAGAAAAGTAATCCTCCTGAGAAGGTTCAGTAACTGTTGATCATCATCTCAACCAGTCGTTCTTGGGCGAGCAGCTCCTTTTTGTGTCATTTTCCCAGTTTCCTGCACTTTTTTTAGCAGGCAGTTCACCACTAAGAGGAAGTTATGAAACTCCTGTGCTGCCATTTTCTGGTTTTTGTCTGATCACAAACATAGGGCAACAATTTGCCACATTTCTCTTCCTAACAGGTATCTTCTGTGCCTATCCATGACTTGACTTTTATGGCGCGAGTATAAGAATGTGGTTTGAAAAACAAAACAAAAAAGCTTGGTATCTTACCCTGTTGCATCACATATTGCGCACCATCATGAATAAACTGGTAATGCATGACTTAACCGGTAAACAAGAACTGCATTACAAGCACTTTTGGAAATTTATTTTCAGCAAATGTTCCATTGGACTTTAGTTAGACAAGCCCATGGGACCTCTCCTATAGATATGTCAACGAGTATATATGACCATTAAGCATCTAAAGATGTCTTTACTGGTCTAGTTTTAATATTAGGAGAATTCTATAGGCAAACTGTTGCCTTTTTCCCGTAACAGTTATCTTAATATGTCAGATCCGTAACATTTACCATTGCAGCGACAGATTAAGATACAGATTACTATTTATTTAATCCAGCAGTAAGCAGAGGTCAGAGGCCAAAGCTCTGGGATTTAGTAGCTGATTTTATATATGTGTCACCTATCCAAGTGACCTATTCTTTCTGAAGATAGTATGGTCTGAGATGAGCAATTATGTATATTGTCACCATGCCTAGTTTGCAAAGTATATCTATAGCTGATGTTTGTTACAGTAAGGATCATGTTTCAGAAACTTAGATCACGCAAAATTCACAAATTCAGTAAAGATGGAGTTTTTAATATAACAACAAAATGAATTTTTATTGCCAGCCTATCGTTACAAGCACCAAATAGTTATGTGTAACCACATACTAAATAGCGTGTAACGATGCTAGATTGTTGCATTTTTATGCCTAATGTGTAGGCTATATGTGTTGCTTGAGCCACATGCCCTATATCAGAGGCATACTGTACACCACAGTGCAACCCCCAGTAAAGGCACAATTTTTTTTTTTTTTTTTTTTTTTTTTTTTGTTAAATGCGAAAACTTGAAACTGTGATGATCTAGTTTGTATTGTATTGTATTGTATTGTATTGTATTGTATTGTATTGTATTATATTGTAAACATATCTATATTCAAAATCCGGATGACCCAGTAGCTCGACAAGAGCTACTCGGGGAATCTCTGGGGCAAAAAACGTACATCTACTATGCGGTTGGGTTTTTTTTAACTTATAAAAAAATAACGTATTTCGGTATCCGCTTCATCTGCAAGGTCAAAAGTACCTTGTAGTATAATTTCTGAGAGTCTGTCTTCAGCAAGGATGAGCAATAAATTTGGATGTTCACCAGGGACTCCTGTACTAATATCAAATACGTAGATCTGATGCTTAGCAGAGAAGTAGGTCATTTGTGAATTGCAAACAAGCGTCCGTGTCGTCATTCTGTTGTGAAATCGGTTCATCCAAGTCAAAACAAAAATTTGTTTATCAAGTGGATTTTAAAATTAAATATCCAATATCTCTAAAACTATGATATATATACTCGTCATTCTAATTTCTTTATATATGATAAAGGCACATCTAAAGAAAAATGAAAAGTTGTTATGGCATTTTAAATTATGACAATTAGGTAATAACATTTCAAAATATGGTACACAGCAGTTTGAAAATTAATAGATGTAGAAACACTTTGAATGTTTCGATATGGTGACTAACACGTAACCATATCTGGCTAGTTCCATTTGTAAACAGTGTATCCGCGTAGACATACAAACAGATTTGCTGTGTAACAAATTTTCTAGTCTTATATACTGTTTTCGAATTTCGTCTTTAACCATGTCATGCTTTTTGGGATAGATATTGAAAAAGAGAGAAGCACGGCAAACAAAATGTAATGAGTTTCTCTTATCTGACAGGACATCTTGCCATAGCAATACCTGGTTCGACACAAATGTCGTTTTCTATAAGATATATTAACAAACTCGAGACATGTAGAACGAATTTGTTACTTATTGTTATTATACTGGTAAATACATGATCATCTCATTCACAAGGTGTTGCTATTCCTGAAAACTATTACCACCAGGTGGCACGCGATATAGGATGACGAGACGAAAGCCGTTCCATTGACTATTCTTTTTGGGCATAAGGTTTACCTAAATAACATTGTATGTTTTAGTGATAAGTCAAAAAAAAAAATCCTCAGTGGAATCAATAAACAGATTTATTTCAGGCAGGTAGGGGTAAATTGGATATAAAGTCAGAGAGCGACTATTGACCGAACAAGAACTGTCATTTTACTGCCAAGACATAATCTACTGACATATCAAGTAGAACAAAGTTCCTTTGCTTAATAATTGTCAACTTTTTATATGAAAAATGATTTGCTGTGACTTGTCAGAATAATACGATACTAAGTAAAATAATGCCTTTGCCATTGATAAAAGCCTAGTTTTTAGTTCACAAACTTTAGACTCCCCTTACTAAAGATTTACGCTGCATAGCGATTATACGGTTAGGTCTCTCACGCAATATATCAATCGAGGCAGCTGCGAATCAAAGAAGCCTAAAGCCAGATGACAGACAATCGGGCACCTAACGCCATGAATTGAATTGTGTTCCATATACGTGCAGAACCGATATTATTACATTTTGGTGTATCTTCAGCTTTATTTTGCAATCATACCGGCACTTGTAAAGATCCAAGTGCCTAATGAAATGAATTCTACTTCCAGGAATCATTATTCGTAGCAAAAAGACCGACCTTGACGATTAATTGGACTTTCAGGGTGTATCATTGAGCTCAGGTATACCATCAATTATTTGACTCAGACGTTCGCTGTGGCAAAGTTGACAATATTTTCGTATACTGCAAACTTTTAGGCCGTATTTTGTTATCATTTTTATGAATACAGTATTTCGTTACACTCATTTCAATGAAACGTAGCAGAGGTCAGCAAATCAAAAGTGTGAGGATACGGGGCTTCAAATGAGGACACAAAATTAATGAGGATTCAGGTGATACTTTTTAGCGCTAAATTTCAGTCCATCCAATTGATTCGTGACCAGGAATATATTTGGTATATTTGCAATACTCTTTTTAAATGGCGATCGGTGCAAAGATTAATTGGTATATATTGTTTGTGATAACTTACATATGACCAGACGGAAAAAAAGATATGACGAGAAATCATTTTATTCTGAAAAACTACCTTTAGTGTAAATCCAAATTGCTGAAAAACGATGTCTGTACCACGGTTTAATCACATTGCCGTCATGCTTATATGATGTCCTCGTGACTCGTTTGTGGAAGTCAATTAACAATACGGTGCCACAGTACATTCTATCAAAATTATTACATTAGAGCATGTAGAGGTTCATCTGATGTGAGTTGCACCAACCATAGTTAGTCTCAAACAAACCGACAGATTCAACTGCATGGATTTACACCATACTGGTATTGTACCATGGTAGGCACTTTTTGCATTTTCTCTGGTGGTCCTGTAGACTTTGCGCTGCCATCTGAGAGCCAGATCAGGTGAAACTTTTACGTCTTGAATATTTTGATTGATATCATCAATAATACAAACAGGCGCAACAGCATCCTCTGTGTTTTTTCTGATCCGATAATAATAATAATAATAATAATAATAATAATAATAATAATAATAATAATAATAATAATAATAATAATAATAATAATAATAATAGGAAATCTGTAGGAAACCGTCAAGTATTTCTTGAAAGTGAAAATGAACTAGTATCTGTACTAATGTGAGTAAAACACAGCAAAATTTAAATTCTGACTAACCCATGAAAAGGATTTCATAGATCTTCAATGATTTTTTTTTTTTTTACAGAAGGGAACATCAAATAAAACTGCCCGCACCCCCACCGCCAATAAATGCATACAGGTAATTTACTGCCCTAAACTTGTACTTCGTTGAAGGTGCTACAAATTGATATGTTCCTCTGTATGCGCTCAGATTCAGAGAAGAAGCAATCAAGTTGTATTCTTAAATTGGCCGTTTTGCCCAAATTGAAATCTACTTGAAACTCAGTGATATCAGTGACATCCCTTTTTTTTCACAACATAAAAGGACAGAGTGTATTTTTGATATAAGATGGATAGATAGATAGATAGATAGATAGATAGATAGATAGATAGATAGATAGATAGATAGATAGATAGATAGATAGATAGATAGATAGATAGATAGATAGATAGATAGATAGATAGATAGATAGATAGATAGATAGATAGATAGATAGATAGATAGATAGATGTGGGTGGGTGGGTGGATCCACATATATGTATCTGTGATAAAAGAAAATAATACACTTGAGGCTTTCTGATCTGCAGAAATATTTAAAAAATGTTCTTAACACTGTCGGGTTTTTATTTGATTTAAACACATCTATGTACCCCAGATGGTACCATGGTAAAATAATTACAAGGACTAATACATTTGGTTGTTCAAACACGCAGAGACACACAGTATATATAGAAAAAACACAAAACATCATAAAGTGTACTTCTGAACCTTTCCATGCTTAAAATAAGACAGATTTAGCAGTTTTTCTTTGCTCATGTAAACCAATCGGAAATGGTTCGCGGACGCGGTATTGCAGATCAAATGAAGTGAAAAGACAAGCAAAGAATAAATGAAAAAGTAGGGAATATATTTATACAAATATGACAAATATAACAAAATACATACTTAGTAGTAGTGATTGAATACTGAAGTCTTATTTCATAAACGATGCCTTTTCGATATTTACATATGAATACATGAAATGATGTCTACTTCAGCTAAACTGTGACTCCCTTTGAAATTACTTTTGATACAGGCTGACCAAACTATCAATTATTATTCTTTGATATTCTTGGCTTTTTGTTCTTTCACCCCAGAATTATGAAGTCATTCAATGAATCATGCGGACGGGAGCTTCCATTCTATTTGATGGCCAGATTGTGCTACGTACTTTACTACATTTGCTGCCCATATCCCTTCCTGCATGATAACCAGTGCAAGGTTAAAGGTATCAATCACCAATTCAGTCGTTCAATTGGAACCAGTCTTCAGTACTCCCCTATCGTCATTCTACACTGATTGAATATTGAAATCAATTTGTCACATGAAGTGGACTAATGGTTTGATTCGACAGCGATTTTAAACAACGCGAAATGATCCCAAAACGAGACGATCCATGCCCTACAGCGGCAACATGGACCCATGTCCGAAGTTCTCATGAATGACGACGGGATCAATGCAACAAAAGAACTGATCCAACCGGCTGGTGTTACTTTGGTGACTTGCACTTCCAAGTCAGATTCTTGTTGGCCGACACAAAGTTAGCGTTTGGACAAATTGCTTTGAACAGTATATGGAAAAAAAAACCATACCCCTGGTTAAAACTTTGCGACATCCCAAGGCGATATGGCACGAGTTGACATAGATACAGACTCAAAGTTTCACCAGCGATTACAATTACATATTCTAATCGCAAAGCACAATTCAATTCATGCATAATTCTCCACTGAACGCTTTCCATTCTGATGTCACTCTCGGGACTTTAAAGTGAAGAATTCCGTGTCATGTGAAGTCATGAAGGGATTCGTCAGGCCACGATTATGCGATTGTTCGGCAGGAAGACAGTGATAATATATGTTGTGTTGTTTCTTCATGGTACCGCTGAAATTAAAGAAAGCAAGTCTTGATGTTCCTTCGCCTTTACCAATACCGGTAATGTTGCTTACGATTTGTCAAATCTGAAATTTTACTGTCGTGATGTTTCAGTTTATGTTGTGATTTTTACCTCGATTAATGCCAAACTTTGTGAACGGATTTCCGTTTGTATATTCGTGACCCTTGCCTGCTAGCTTGCTTCCGTATGGTTTTAAAGCATCATGTGCAAATTCAAAATCTATTTTAAAATGCAATTGTGATAACGCTATGTGAATAGAAATTGGATTATTTAACGTTCAAAGGCCCAGTTTGGCAGCTACCTTTGGAAACATTCCAAATCTTCTTTTAGGCGAACCTACGCCCATCTGTCGTTAAGTTGTGGCTACGCATGTCTTGACCCTATGAGGTACGCGATAGGGCATTGACAAGTCATAATATGCGATCAAGTGCAATGCTTACTCTTTCTCGGGATAACTATATATTTCATATAAACATCTCCAAAAGCAATTGCCAACTATTGCAGACGCAAAGATGCAACCCTTGAAAAACGTTTTATGTCGCATGGGGACTAGCCCTGCTACCTAAAGGTTGCAATCTGTCAACAAATTCCTTTCTAGTACTATAAAACAAGTGACAAATATTGATTTTTTTTTATCTAACGATATAACCCCTTCAACGTGGCTAATGCAGCCCACCCAACCATTCATGGCATGAATTAATATGTAACAAGTATACATTGTCACGAAAAAATTCTGTAACAAAAAATCTTGCACATAGCATCTGTTGACGGTATTATATGCAAAGCATTGCATATTGGTTTATATATTCATATATAAAACACATTTTCCTCTTCACTATAGGTGGCATGGCTACGGTTTTGTATTTTCATCAGCAATATCAAACTGGAAACATTTAAAATTATTGAGTTTAAAGAGTCCAATTTGAAACAACGAGTGCTCATGATTCATATGTAGACCTGTCTGTCAGAATGCTGTGTGCTTGATTTTTTCGTTGTTGCTGAGTAAATGCATTATTTTACAAACTATTTCAGTATGGTGAGCTTCCTGGGAAAAGCATTTTATCGAAATTCCGAGGTGTTTCGCCTTTTATCTTATTTGAATCAATATAAAATTCAATTACGACTGTGACATACTTGCGGTTCAAGTTTAGTGACCAACTCTGCATCCAAATCAAAATACAATTCATGAGTGTGCCTAAATAGCCAAAGGATCCATGAAAAGTTGAAAAAAAAAATGTAAACAAAGACTTTTAAAATGTACCTTAATAATATGATATGACAAGACATTATGATAACTGAACATGTTAATTTCATGATATTACATGACATTATGACAGCTGAACATGTTTCCTTTTTTTTCTATGCATAAGCTTTCTTTCGATATGCATGATATGACAAATACACAATGCTAAATCTGCCCCCCCCCCTAACAATAACACCAACTCTTATGTTTGATTTTATTTTAAACACAATTCACCTGTGGTAACCATTGGACCTGACGTAGTCTGGGGCCAGGCAGTTGTATTCCAGTCAGTACCTGGTCCTGAGGGCCCAACACCACCAGGTCCTCCCGGTCCACCTGGTCCACCAGCTCCTGGTCCTCCTGGTCCGCCTGGTCCACCAGGACCTCCTGGCCCACCAGGACCTCCTGGCCCACCAGGGCCTCCTGGTCCGCCTGGTCCAACTGGTCCTGAAAATCAGAGAATTAAAAATTTACATAAACATCTGTGAATTTTTAAAAACATTTTTTGTATCTAGGCTACAGCAGCGACCCCTTCATGTATATTTTTTTTGTGACTTGATGATAAAGCTAATACTACATACTGCATAAAATAATTATTACAGGGAAATGAAGCAGAACCAGAAAGAGAGTTCAAGACGGTAGATTTATCAATAATGTGACCCGAGCATACAGTTTCACCACATGTGCAAGTGACTGTCCGTTGATGTCCATCAGGATGGAATTCCACAGCGTGTCCGCTTACGTGTTAATTCTGCTTGAAAGTTTAGTCCTGCACCGATGCATACATGTAACCACACAAAGGAAAGAATCGAAAGTCGTGCATAGTTCAGGCCAAATAATAACGGTGAATTTTCATAGTTGACGTTTATCAAAAGTTATAAACTGTAGTAGTAATAAAAGACTTATCTAGTTACTCTAGTTTTCAAAAGTTACCCTGAGATGTGCATTGAATTGCCTCTCGAGTTCCCAGATTTGCAGTTTGCTATAATGTACCCATAAGTTATAATAAATTGCTCATGTTGTATAATGTATTTGTAATACAAAAGGCAGCCCAGTCTTTTTTAAAGGCTTGCAAGTTGTGATTTAATATTATAATGATGCTATTTCATTAAATTGAGACATTTTCAGCAGTTAATTAAAAAACAAACGCACAGTTAGAGATACGATTAGGACAGACACACACAGATACAGATACTGCTAGGGCAGACCCTCACCGATACAGATACTGCTAGACAGATACAGACACTGCTAGGACAGACGGATACAGACATTGCTAGGAGACACCGATACAGACACTTCTTGGACAGACATGTACAGACACTGTTAGGACAGACAGATACAAACACTACCAGGACAGACGGGAACAGATAAATGTACACGCTGCTAATGCAGAGACACTGACAGCTAAAACAGACATAAATGCAAAAACAATAATAATAATAATAATAATAATAATAATAATAATAATAATAATAATAATAATAATAATAATAATAATAATAATAATAATAATAATAAGATAAAATAAACGATAAAGCAAACGATAGCGCATATATTGGCAGTCGCGAGACACGTATATGCAATGAGCTCAAACACAAGACACATGTACCACGTATAAGCTGTTGACACACAATCACGTAGCTGAGCTGTGTAAATGAATAATGCAAGGCCGTCTCCACTTCTACGGTATTTTGCGGTCCTGTATGACCGTTGAACCTGTGCAGTGAAGGTCGAGAAAAAAGTAGATGAACAAGACCACAAGGGCCAAGGAACGACAAGATGATGTTTGACGTCGAAATTGGTTTGTAACCATGAGATGAGTCTTGAAGGAGTGAACTGCTATTTCCAAACCTATGACATGAGTGTAAGTTACATTGAAAATAACACAAGAGAACATTCAACTGGATCGTCTAATAGTAGCCAGAAAATGTGATAGTTTTAATATATCCATTGACTTATACAGTAAACGGAATATTTTGAAGAGATATGTTTCATTCTTTCAAGAGCCGTACGATACGTCTACTTTGAACTGAGTTCTAAAGTGCAGGTATGTATGATTTTCTGTAGATGTATACACACACGTGTTTCGTGGATACTGCGCGAAGCCATAATAGGACTGAAGATCACCGCAGTAGGTCTTGGATGAGTCTATGTAGCATATTCCTCTCGATTTATAAAAATCTGCGGCTACACACCTTGGCTTTGTCAGTCAACTAGATATACAGTCAAATTTTGTGTTGTTATCTGCCGTAAGTTTAGCACGGAGAAAAAAAAAAGACTGCATCTGTGACAGACCTTAATCCTACAACATTATACATTCAAAACATCGAGTATTGTAGTACTGCAGTATAGGCAAATAAGGGTAAAGAACTAAAATAAGATTGATTTATGAGCACCATCCGATCCGATGGGGGGGGGGGGCAGTTTGTTGTTGATGTTGTCGTCGTCGTAGAAAAAAAATATGTTTAAACCAGCATGTAACACCCGTTGTGTGCGCTTACCAGGGGCCACTGGTATTGAATGATCCACAGCAAGAGGTGGTGGAACAGACATGCCAGGAACTTAGAATAATCACAGATGAAGACACACGTACTGATACACATATTGAAAGTTGTGAGTGCTGAAGTAACATTAATGTTACTATGCATATATATGAGTGACTGCTTCGCTACATTAGTACCATCCCCCAGAGAGCCACAAACTAGTAAAGTTAATTGCCTTGCAGTAATTTGGAACTACAAATTACTGATCAGATTGCTTTCTCACATACGTCGTCGATGTATAATTCATGTCAATAGGTGATAGACCCGCTCTGTATTATTTGTTTTAATAGTGTCTTTTTCCAATGTTCGGTTACACAAATTTAGCATGCCAAGGTGGTTAAAGGGGTCATGATATTTTGAATTTATGTTCTTTGGACTTTCAACTTATAGTTTTTGGCTATTTTCCTTTGATGTTGTGAATTGTCATTATTTGGCCACAAAGTTTTCACTTTAACAAAGTTTGCTTAAAACTTTAAGCTATTTCAGCCTAAAACCCAAACCTTTGTCCTATTGGGCACTTATATTTTAAAACATGTGCTGCAATAAAATTACATTTATTTTATTATTTGACAAAGTTGTTTTGTGTACATTCCTGTGTCAATGTACGTGTGCACAGCGCACCACAGTGATGTGTCAATCATCCACTGCCGTCATTTCTTTTGATAGAACAGATCAAGCCCACTTACCTGGGGAGTTCGTTTTCCGACAATGCCTGTATGTGGGTAAATACGGGTGAATGCCGTAGTGCAAGAACCAATCACCATCCGAGTGATTTAGTCCACAGTGAGGCAAGCTGGAGCAGCATGGCAACTTTCGATGCACTAAACTACCGTCATATTAAAGGTGAGAAGCGGTCCACCAAGTACATAAATATTAGATAGTTGGTCGTCCCATGCTACATATATATGGTGAACGCATGCGCCTAAGGATGCAACACGACAGCCACAGTCGTACGCAAAATATGTTACCCGTTCATTCAATTCGCAGAAATCTTGATACCAACACGAAAGTTTTGTAGCTGCTTCATTCCCCTGAAATAATGATCTTTGACAATCAGCGTGTTTTTATGTCTGTTGGTGATAAGATTTGAAACGAATGTAAAGATGGTTTTCAGAAAAGGGTTATTGTGATTGTAATTTTCATTTGAAATTCTCCAGTCACATTACAAAAATCCTAATCGTATTTCCTTGAAGATTGCACCCCTGTAGGCTTCACTCTACTATCTTGTGATGTTAACCTGTGCAAAATTGCCAAGCTTTTATCCCTGGGACACCGGTAAATATGGTTCAGATAAGAGGTACGCGCATACAAGGTATGTCCTACTGACGTCATACATTATAAACTCGTAATGTGACGCTTCATGATTACCTTCTTGTTTTGCAAATTACTGCATAAGTATACAGAGCTGAGCTGAGGTGTAGCAGTTATATATATATATATATATATATATATATATATATATATATATATATATATATATACACACATTCCTTTAACATTCTGTGGCTTACTATATGCCGCATCTTAATCAGTTGTCCTCAGCATTGAAAGCACAATCAGACTTTGTAATGTAAACTTGAATACTCCATTTTTTTAAACTGTGCAACACTTACCTGAGGCAAAATTTGTTGATAATTTTCAAATCAACTGTTCAAGCACTCAGCAATGCATTTTAATTTGTGATAGAAGATCCTATGTTGCATATATGTTGAGAGTTTTGATTGAGCACATGTAAACACGTCGCAATTAACTTGGCTCAATCTTCAAGAAATCATTGTTTTTTGTATTCGTACTTTTGTTGTTGTTGTTGTTGTTGTTGTTGTTGTTGTTGTTGTTGTTGTTGTTGTTGTTGTTGTTGTTGTTTGCTTTTTGTTTGTTTTTCTTCCAAAATATTTCTTTGAAATTGCAGTTTATGTACTTATAGACTAGATCCATATACATCTAAGAGTTTTTAATGGTATCTGTGGTGATAGATATATATTTTTCTGAGTGTCAATTATTTAATAACATATCAAAGCTCGCCGATTTCTGTCTCAGGCTTCAAGTATAATGCCAGTATTTGTCCTATCTGCACGCCATTTTTTCTTTCATCTAATTTCTTTTTAAAAAATGCATTCACAGAGCAAGCGTACCAGCGACTGCACTTAAGTTTTACAGAACTGACACTTATTTTTCTACCATTTCCCATCTTTAAAAAATTGAGTTGGTTGTTGTAACTGTAGTTGGTCGAAACTCCGATAAGCCTTGTTTTGGTACGAGCGGCACTAACTGTTGAAGCTATTTTGTATCAAGTGATCATTTATGTCCTTATTTCTTACAGTAACTTTCCGATTCAAATACTGGAAGAACACTCTGGTAAATTCTCACAAACCAACTTGTTTAGATACAAATCTGCGCATGATATATGTATATGTATACGTATATGTATATATGTATATATGTATATATATATATATATATATATATATATATATATATATATATATATATATATATATATATATATATATAATGCTCATACCCGGTCCGGGTACCGGTCCTCCCGGTACCGGTGCAGGTCCTGCTCCTGTTCCTGGTCGTACCGGTCTAGGACCTGGTCCTACTCTAGGTACTGGACCCGGTCGCGGTTGGGGTCTATAACCAGGCCAAGGCCAAACTACACCTGGTCCGCCTGAGAAAAGAAAGAAACGGTCGTATATTTCACTGTCCAAAGTACAAAACTTTGTTTGCGTATATGTTTTTCGTAGAATTGAAAATTACAAAAGTATATGCTGATTCTCGATGATGACCACGGTCAGCACTGGACATGGAATAGATACCCAGTTCATCACGTAATATATACATACTTATATAAAGAAGCGCAATAGGTGGTGGGTTACTATACTTTACATTTGAGACATCACATCCTTGAATGTTCGTCTGCTCTCTGCAGTTTTGCAACCAAATTTAATTTCTGATTGGTCTATACCTTTTGGGAATAGTTACAATCACTTTTTTGTAGTTTGTGCTGTAAAGTTCATTGAAAATTATGTTTATAATATTTAGTCTCTGTTACCAGATATGCAGCTGAAACGCAACGAGACAAGTAAAAGGTCAACTTACTTGGCCACGTCCCTGGTCTTCCAGCTGCGTCAAAACACAAAGCAAATCAGCACAAGTCTGAATGCAATCCTTTATAGCAAAGAAATAAATGATTACTTTTTGTGTTTGGATACCAATCCCTTGATATTACTGTTGCCAGACACGGACGGGCACACTGTGCATGCTTTGATTGTGTGTACACCATCAGCGTTTAGCATTTAGAGCTATAAGCAATTTTTCGTGGTACCGCGTGCTCTTCATGATCTTAGTATCTAAGGTAGAACAATCTGTAAAGTGGATGCTAAGCTATTTTCTACAAAAAATATTGCTACAGGAATTGATTGCATGATAGATCTTTTAGATTCTACTTCGCAAAGAGGGAACGAATATTAATTCCAGAACAACAACGTCCGACAAAGGACTATTATAGCAGTGCTATTGACTTATCATTGAACTTGAACATCTTTGGCCAATCTTTTTCTATTTATCCATTCGTTAATTCTTTCGCTTCTGGTATACATTTATAGCACATTGAGAATAGCTTATTCAGTCAAGACTGTCCGTATGCCCTTCATACAAAGGCACAATGCGGTTATTTTTGCTTTAAATATACATTTGAGCGAGGAAAATGTTCAGGAACTGCACCAAACTGCACCATAATTTTGACGATGAACGTAAAGGTACTTTATATGAGATGTAATGTAGACCCTTATTTCCAGGAACGGCAGTGTGACGCGCAGAACCACACGGTTAAGCACGCAAGAGCGAGTGACAAATAGATGTATACTACAAACACTATCTATGGTGTAAAAAAAAAAAAGCCAGAAATTTTTGCATGAATCCACGCGGAACCACAAGCGTAAAAATCAATGAGAAGATGTATACTACAAACACTATCTATGGTGTAAAAAAAAAAAAAAAAGCCAGAAATTTTTGCATGAATCCACGCGGAACCACAAGCGTAAAAATCAATGAGAAAATTTACGTGAAAGACATCTGAGGGAAAATGAATTAACCCAGAAACAAAAATGTGAGAATTAAGTTAGCCAAGAAATAGAACAGAAACTGAACAAAACATAAGATAAACATGTATGGAAATGCTTGAACTGAAAAATTACCAAAAAGAATTTAATAATAGGTTGAAAACTAACGTGTGAGAATGTGGTCAGCAAAGGACCAGCTTGGAAAGTAACTAAAATATGGCATAAAGATAAAAACCTTGTATAAGCGGAATAATGGGAATGGCTTAGAAAAATTGAAAGAATGTGGTTAACCATGAACCAGAGGAGAAAATTCAAAAGCATGAGATGAGCATGGGGGGACCAAAAGTAAACGCGTGAACTAAAAAATCATGAAACCGTAGCTACACTATGAACACTGTAAACTGACTCGATAAAGTTATTTTTCGTGTAAGAATCGTGAAACATGCACACTGGTAGGAGCAATATCCCTAGTCATCCAGTGCGAGACATTTACAGGAAGCAACAAAAGAAAGTTCATTGCATTGTCAACGCTTTCCCTCTCCTCATAAAGAATGTGTGACACTTTCCCATTAAAAAAAGATCCCCACCAAGCTGCTGCACAGTGATGAAAAAGATAATGTGAGAGAGCAAGATGCAAAGCATGATAATGATGACGGTTAACAAGAGTAACAATCTGGTTAACATACCACAAGGATTATATCTGAAGTGGGTGTAGGAGGAAGTTGCTACTATGTTGTTACAGCTTTGGTCGCCTGTATGTATGATGCATGTGCGATCAAGGGTGTTGAAATCAAACGACTGACAACCTTCTACTACTCTACACACGCTATGACAGCCCTTGGCGTTGTTCACAATCACTCGTATGTTGGTGGAGTTCACTAAATAATGACCCTGAAACACAGCTTCAAAGACAGCAAGATGATAGAAAATCGAACAATTCTCAATGAAAGGAATTCATCAATACAGCGGGAACTCGGAGATGGATAAAAGGCTTCACTCACATAGAACCCACAGTCAAACGAAGATGGATTAAGCGGGAAATTACGGAAACACCAGACAATGAAATGCTTCTGCATACAGATGAAGTTGAAGAACTGTTACAACTGATATATAACTCGGCTTTTGTTCTTTTGAGCTCAAGATATCCATTAAAATTAAATAACAATGTAACAAGTATATTGAATGAAAATCTAGCAAATATTTATGAATGTCAATGTAGCAAATATTTTCAAGTATTTATGAATGAAGAGGTAGCGAGTGTTTTCAGCAACAAGTTAGCAAGTAATTGTGTATGACAAGGTAGCAAGTGTTTTGAATGCAAATTGACAAGTGTGTATGAATGACAAGGTATCAAGTATTTTACGAATGTGAAGGTAGCAAGGATTTTGAGCGGCTGACTAGTAAGTAATTATGAACGACAAGATAGCAAGTAGTAACGAATGACAAGGTGGCAAGTAGTTATGAATGATAAGGCAGCAAGTATTTAGAATGGCAAGGTAGCAAGTATTGCATAAATTCTCATGCTTGTGTCACATTTTCGTTTATGCAGCAAATATTTGTCAAAAGGAGGAAGGCACTGCCGGTTGCTTAATTAGCACACAAAATTGACTCTCCAGAAAAAAAAACATACTTTGGCATCTTATTTTTCCTGCCACTATCTGGTGTCCAAACTCTGTTCATACAATTTTGAAGCAAAAGTACTCTGTTGGCAGACGATACGTGGCAAAAGGCGGCACGTAGCGAATTATTGCGTTTATTCATCCTTCCTTAGCATCAGCATTACAATGTAGCAGGTCAATCCGAGAGTACAGTGGTACTTTCCTTACCTCTCAAAACAAAACAAGAATTAAAAAACTGTTGATTCGGTGGGGTAATTTATTTTAAGTGTCAAGCCAGAAAACAGCACAAAGATACTCACACCATCATGAAAGAAAATCAATGTACCCCAAAGAACTAATATAAGTCGGTTTTTCATTTAAACACAAGCAGTAGTTTTCCCTTTTCAATATTTGTACCTCTCTCGGTTCTTCTTTAACACTAAACTTGAGTTCACTTGTGACAACTACTTCGTTGGGGTCCTTGAGAACAGTATCTCGGACGTGGGAAAGCTGGACGCCTGTTTCTGGGGTCATACTGGGCTCGTGTTTTCAAGGATCCATAAGCTTCTTTAACCTTTCCTTGATAGTATGTCCATGTCTTTGACTATGACTATATAATAATAGCATTTAAATATATTGTCCGCTCGATTTGACTCACGTGTTCACAACTTTGACCTCATCTCTCTGCCCCAATTCACTGGGAAATCTCCGGTAATCTTGCATTGAACTGTATCTGCTTCTCTGTGGTCAGCGGCTGGAGCAATCCAACATATATTTTTTGTAACAGCACCGGTGTTTTCTTAGTGACTGATTTGTCCTTATGTTTAGCCCATTCTTTTGTAGCATTGTTCCTGATGGTGTACTGTCTGTATAATCTTTTAAGTTTTTCACCGCCTCGCTTTGTATATGGCAGTACTACTGTACAGTTCTTTTAACCATCTGCTCAGTTCTTTCTGTCGTTCGCTCATATCCTGACTGGATTGTGTTTTCGTGTTTCAGGGGACATTGTCAGCAGCCACAAACCGTTAAAATAACTTTCACAACATGTCATCCATATGCTGTGTCCCGATCTGAAGCTCAATTTTATCATCTGAGAAATAGCGCATGTGCAATTGTTCAATGTGCGGGATTAGAAGAATTGCTGGTAATTTGAGTCTGAGCACGGGTTCGTGTGAGTCGATTTTCGATAGACTGTAAACTCCAGGCAACCATTTAGTTTAGGTTTCAGCTGATAGTCACAGCCCCCAAATACCAGTCATCCATTCTTTTCTCTTTGTCACTGGTAAGTTTATTTGATGTCTTCATTGATAGAGTTTATGTGTATTTTGAAGGCTTACACACGATAATGTTTCAATATTACAACAGTTTGTTCCATGTCTGTAGGGGTTTTATGGAGCCAGTTCTGAAACGCCGTTTTCGAATCCCAATGTACAAACCACGTATGATATAGGCATGGTGCCTGTTTTTCAGTCGTTTTTGAAATAAAAATATGTTTCAACCAAACGACGTATGGCGAAGATAGAGGGAATCCCAACACAGCATCAGATTTTCGTCTATACACACTGACAGACGCTGTAATATAGTGCCTGGTACGAGTCAGAAAAAAAGTTTCCAACTCTCCCACATCTACGATGCTACTTTAAAAACCTACAAGAGAGAACAATGGTCACCAGACAGGTGCAGTACTTTTGAAATACCATGCCAGAGAGGTCACAATGTTGACGATGCAAAATAAATTTGCTTGTGTTTAAATGAACATCTTAAGCAAATAAATCTATTCAGTCCATAGAACTCGTTCTTTGTGAATCTAGAAAAAGAACTGAAACTTATCATCTGATCTGTGAGTTCACTTCTTCAGTATTGATCTGACAGTTGTTGACATAAGTATGTTTTGTGACCAGGGGACGGCAGGGTCTCGAACCCGCAACCTTCGGCACCAATCACCTAGCCAAAAATAGGAAACGCACATACCAACCGCACCAAATCCTCATTCCTAAAAAGAATGGTTCAAAGGAGGCAGGTATGCGTGAATACCATAATCAACACGGCCCAGTTCATTGTATTTATTCCAGTACAAATGAAGTACTGTATTTGGAGTTGTCCCAGATCTGGGACTACACGTATGTAAGTCCACCAGCATCAAAGGAGCACAGAAAATATTTGTTTTGTGATCACGGAAACGGCCGGGTCTCGAACCAGCAACCTCCGGCACCAATCGCAAGAACTACGTCATCAGTTAACTCATAGCTCTATGTGCCGAACGCAGCGTCTGTCACCACTGCACTGATTCGGTGCTGACCGTAAGCCTTATAACAACGCTGAACTGTTTGATGATGTAGATGAGAAGACCAGCGGCAGTGTTTATACAAGTAAATGAGCATTGCAAGAGTTCTCCGACTAAATTACTGCACCTTGCTCCTTTGTTTGTGCCACCGGATTACCTGGGTGGACCCTAAATCCGGTCTTTAGGGGTCACGCCATTTTGGCTAGGTCCTATGGGTGGTCGCTTAAGACATGTTGTACTGTATATGTTACTGGATGATCTGGAGAGCCATGCCACTCAGCACCTGCGGACTGTCAGGTGATCCAGGTTAGATAAATATGTTTGAACAGTCAGAAAGGATGTTTTTAGACCCACTGACAAGACACATGACAGATTGAGAACAAATGATAAACCCCATAGCGTGTACAGGAGAAGCAACCTACATATGCGGACAGCCGATTATGGTAGTGATTTAGAACAAACCGTGAGAGCTCATGCCGAGGAATTCGATACACCATAATATAACTATAATAGAGATAGCAAAATGTTATATTTTTCCGTCATATTTGATTCTTGATTGGATCAACCATAAATGGAATATGAAACCAATAATGATAATTAATATCTCTACAATGATGATAATAGTAATAATAATAATAATAATAATGATAATGATAATAATAATAATAATAATAATAATAAAAATAATAAAAATAATAATAATAATAATAATAATAATAATAATAATAATAATAATAATAATAATAATAATAATAATAATAATAAGGCATCCTTAAAACCTTCAATATTGGAGAAGGTAAAATATACATCAAGACATAGAGTGGAAAATAACAAATCAAAACAAGCATATAATCAAACATCACATTGACTCACTAAAGAAACAGAAATTAGAATTTTAAATTAAACTTATAAATTTAAACCTCTGGCAGCCGAGCTGATATAACATAGGCGGCAAATATCATAATAAAACATCACACAATAGACAACAGCACGAAATATAATAAGTAACCCATAACAACTTGTGAAATTACAATTGCCTTGGTTCTATATTACGTTTTTAATTAACGTTTAACATCATGCAACAAAATTATTCAACATTTCACCCTCTGCTCCCTAGAAAGGGCGTGTTTAATTGAATCATTATGATGATGATTCCCGATTCAGTCATGTTCGATACACCATGTCTTACACAAAATAATATAGCCGGATATTTCAAATTGTCTGTTGAAAGATTCTATGTTAGTTTGTTTTTTTTAAACATTGCCCAGGTGTACATTGTAAAGCTTGTAACATAGCTGTCAGAGGTCAACTCGGTCCCACTCCTATATCCTTGAAAATGATGGCGACAATATGCAAAAACTGGTTTCGAATTGAAAATTGTGACAAAAACTCACTTTTATATGACACATACTTATGCAACATGGAAATGGAAAACAAATCAGTCTGGATAAAGAGTATAAAAGATATTTTGATCAATACGGGTTTCCAGGAGCTTTGGCACAACCAAGGTAACAAATCGGGCATATACCCTTCAAAAATCTTAAAAAGCAAATTGCACACAAAATTTTGCAACCAAGGGAATGGTGAACAAAGTAATAACGAAGCCAAACTAAGAACAAGTGTAATATTTAAACACGATTTTAGACTCGAACCCTATTTCGAGGTCTTAAAAAGATTTGACACACTTGAAAACATAACCAGACTGCGTATTGGTGCACACAATTTACACATCGAAACCGGTAGACACAAACGACCCAACAAATACCATTAAATCAACAGACATGTAACTGTTGCAACCAAATCGAAAATGAGTACCACTTTATCTTGGAATGTGAGCTGTTCGAAAGTCCTCGCAACATTATGATTAAAGCATTTGAAAATATTTTTGCCACATTCAGACAACATGATTGTGATCAATTATTTATCATGTTAATGAAATTTCAAGGTAGTCAGATCATTCAAATTGTAGAAAAATAGGTCGCTAGTACCATTAGTACGAGAGGGAACGCATTGTAGTTCTGTGTGTGTGTGTGTGTGTGCGTGCGTGCGTGCGTGCGTGCGTGTGTGCGCACACGTGTGTGGTATAAGGCAAGGTCTACTTTCCGGAACAGACCTTAACAGAACACAGGCAAAACATAAATCGGCGATATAATAAAAAATAAATCAAGTAATTACAAAACTTAACAATGTAATTCCTTCCTTGTATGGTTGTCTTCCTGGTCTGGTGGTAATTTCGTCTCAAAACGAGTATTTAATAAAATGTTCAGGTAAACGCGCATGTCACGCTTGCTTTAAAGAAAAGGACATCATATTGGACTGTCTTTATTATGTGTGTTTACCAAGATAATTCCTTTAATGCTTCATTGTTGCCCGCACTAACACATGAGAAGAAAAATAAAATTAGTAGAAAAATCTCCGTGAACTAAAGGGACCTTGGAAATGCATTGAAATAAGGGATCTTTAATTTAAATGAGAGCATTATCATTGATTCTGTTCTGTTTTATCATGGATGACATGTCGTTCTGTAGCGCTTTGCGATGTACGCGTTTACCTCTGCTTTTTATGTATTATATACTTTGCAAAGAGAACAGCTTTCTTAAACAGAATTCAGGTGTTTCTCTGGCTGTTGCATGTAAATTCGGTATCTGCAGGGCCACTTTACAATAATATCGCCTATTATGTGCATTATGTTAATTGTGTTCTGTTAAGTTCTTTTCCGGAAAATATACCTTGCCATAGTATAAGCCTTAGTTGTGCATACTGTACACGGCTTTTCGCGTGTATACTTTGACCTTTTTCCGGCATTTGTATTGGCATTGTATTTGTGTTTGTATATGAAGTCTGAATTTGTATCTCTGTGTGTATTTGTGTAACCTGACAGATTGCTATGGATATGTATTGTAGTGGAGTCAACAAAGTTCATTTCTATTTCCATTTCTACTTCCAGGTACCCGCAGGCCTTGTCTGAGATCAGTAGTTGCATAGTTAGTCGCCCAAATTGCACTTAAGAAAGCTTTTGATTCAATGTGCAATCTAGCGTTGAAAAGCTTACGTGGTCAGCTTTGTTTTAAATGTGTATGCCTAGTTGTCTAATGACACCTAATGTCTATTTTTGTTCTATTAAGTTTTAATTTCGCTCACAAACCAAAGTAATAACTAAAAAAACAAACAAACAAGACGAAGGTAAATATATCGGGAAGCTATCTGTATTCGAAAGCATGGGTGACAACATACACTGACCTCTTCAGACGAAGGAAGAAACCCGTCGAGGCAAATATACCCGCTACATGCAGAAGATAAGAGGCAACAAGATGCTTAGGTCAACGTACATGTAGCTATTGAGTGCAACACTTTACATACCTCTTACTCGACGAGAGCCCCATCTGGGTCTTATAAACCCTTCAAAATAAAGAAGACGTATTACCTTCGGTGTTAAATAATAGAAGGCATATATATATATATATATATATATATATATATATATATATATATATATATATATATATATATATATATATACATATATATATATGTATATATATATATATATATATATATATATATATATATATATATATATATATATACATATATATTCCTTCATGTGTACAACTCAACTTAAAATTACAATTATGCTATTATCTTTGTTTGGTTGGTTGATTGAACACAGCTGCACTGATTTTGATTCAATCAAAGCCGGTTCCAAAGTTTTTCTTTTGTTTTGTCTTTTTGTAAGCCCAAGAAGAATGGAATGGTGTAAAGTCCGACGCAATTATACTGAACCGGGATTTGTACTTTTTACTGATTGGTACACTAAGAGACTACTTCTTTCATACATACATTCATACACAGGGAAAGGAATGTCTCAGCTTTTTTCTTATTAATGATTGCACTCAAAGAAGGTGTTATGTGCATGTATATAAACTGGGTACACAGCGTCTCTTATCATTCGTTAGTGATAGGGCAACATTGAGGATTGTTCGCTTACGAAGTTGGAGATCAGTCAAAGCGTTAAGGGATGGTTCAACATTATCATCATTTTTGAATTAGTACTTAGGGTACTAAATTTCATGACCCCCCTCCCTCCCCCCAAATTAGTACTTTAAAAATGATGATTTTCCCCCCAAATCATAGCAAAATTGCACAAAACAAATTAACCATCATTTTCCATATCCTGTGAAAGTGTACAGACCCATTTAACCCCCTCCCCCCTTGCGTACTGTAAGTACTAATTCAAAAATGATGAAAATGTTGAACCATCCCTAACTTACTTCTGTAGAACCCATCACTGTCAAATGTACTGTCGTCGCTATCAGTGAATCTAAACCCAAATCCATATTTCGGGCGTCCTACAAAAAGATATAATGCATTTTGACATTTTCTTGACTTTTTTCTTTGTACCCCAAACGCGCTCATATCACATAGCTAATGAAACTCATATCCAAATGCAAATACAGACACAGGAAATCAGTAGTGTTTAAAAATGAATGCATATATCATATCAGTCAAATCTTTCTGGTCGTGTAGAAATGGTGGTGACGGGGGAGGTTTTACACATGGTTTGTTTCTCAGTGACAGAAATTGTCGGGAAGCCAATTGAGATTGTCCACAAGAAGCCTTTTCGGATTTCTTCTTACAAAGACACTTGAAAAATAAGTGAAACTTATCATCAGTTTAATTTATTTACAAAACAGATACGTACGCCTTTTAATTTCATCTTTAAAATAACAGCCCCCACCTCAATACGCAATATATATAGATGTTAAATTAATTGACATTCAGATGACAAATTAAAGAGAAGGGATGAGTTTTTTAAGTACCCACTTTAAAATGAATTTTGTTAAACATAAACGGTATTCTTACCTAATACATCCATGACCATATCGCTGACATGGACAATAAGTTTGTATTTCACAAACCTCATGCAGTGCAGAATATCTTGACACTTCTGCGCAAATAATACTACATCTATCAAGAATGTATCGTGAATATAAAGTTCGCAACAACAAAATTATCGTAATGATAATGTACTTGAATTTTGCGATGCGATGCTTCTGTGTGATCTTTGTATACTTACAACACGAATGAAAAATGTTCGAGAAAGCATTTAAACATTAGATTGTCATCCAGAAGAATATGAAAATTAATATTTTACCAGCTTATCCCGAGACAGGTCATGTTCATTTGAATTATCATAATGAATTTATGACGATTCCTGCTTCACATTCCTCTTCAAAAGACATTTCATTGAAGTACCAGCATTTCTTATCTCAAATCAATAATTCTACTGTGGTCCGGTCATCAGCTTTGCAACAAACACAGTTGAGAAAAGAGAAAAGCTGGTGATACAAGCTACGGGATCACACTGAAAGGATTTAAGGGGGTGGCAGTAAAGCTGTTCTTTTTCATATGCGGAATTATATATATATATATATATATATATATATATATATATATATATATATATATATATGTGTGTGTGTGTGTGTGTGTGTGTGTGTGTGTGTGTGTGTGTGTGTGTGTGTGTGTGTATTTCTGTGTGTTTGTTTGTGTAATTTTCTTGAAAATATATTCATCCTTAGCATTAAATATGAACATTCTTCCTAAATATCAAGTTTCATATGATCTCCAGTGACTCTTTTTCAATTTTAGATGAAGTTATCTGTACATCTGTTTTTTAACTTTGAGTGACGATATTGACAATATGATGGTTAAAAAATTGGAAAAGTTTTATTTCAAAGTACGGTACCATTGAAACTAAAATATTTTAAAACACAAAAATTGCTCCCCTTCAAATTATATTGAACTTCACACTCAGTGAGCTTAAGATCAGATACAAAGTTTTTTTGGGAAAAGCTGCCACAAAGTTCATGGTCTCTAAATGCTTGTTGGAAAATATTCAGAATTATCACAAGATATTGATATATTTCCTCAGAAACATATTTCATTGAAATTGAAATGTATTTTAACGACCACAACAATAGGATGTATTCATATCTAAATGCGGTCCTACTCTAACACCTATTGAGCAAAAGAGGGAGCCACCTGTATCAGGGCAGATCCATGTATTTAGCATGGTCAAAAGTACTTTCTCAACAAAATGAACAACACAAACACAGAATAATCTTAAGAAAATGTATTAACATATATTTGAAACATAAAGGATGCTTAAGTTGATTAGAAATGGGCTCTCTTTTGGTTGAAAAGGTGTTATTTATGGATGTTTATGTAGTATGTAATACAAATCTGCCCTGATCATGGTGAATTCATCAGTCTGTGAACTCGGCAACACAGGAAGTGAGCAGGATCGCAGTTAAATATGAATGTCCATTATTGCAAACATATATATATAAATATATATATATATATATATATATATATATATATATATATATATATATATATATATATATATATATATATATATATATAGTTCGTTACGTATCTTTCAAAGCTAAAATCATCACAAGCTCTTCGAAGTGACTAGAACAGTATTTCTCATCGAAGAAAGGGAGCTTCGTTCACACCACCCCTTGCATATTTACCGTTACTGTTGTCATCACTGTCCCAACTGTCATCTGATCTCCCAAAGTCATAACCTATTTAAAATATAATTGACATATTATCAATGTAAAATACTTCAAAAAATAGTCACTGCGTTTAGTTGCTTCATCGCAAAAAATCACAAACATGAACATGTATACAGCAATAAAATAACATAGATATAGCAAAACAATGTCTATACACGTAAACATATAGCTGTATTGCCTGGTAAAAACACGTGCAAGCTGGTCAGCTAGAAGACGCAGCGTTTAATGTTCACAAGACGCAGACGGTATGCACAGAGTGTTACAATCATGAAGGTATCGAATTAAACTCAGAAATTTAAAACATCTCACAAGCTAAAAAATATCAAGTTTTCTAGCATATATATTTTTCCTTCTTTTTTGAATGCATTATTAAAGTGGTAGTTCCCATGCCAACAGGAACGTTTTTAATCCTCTGTGATAAATTAAAAGAGAATTTCCCCCAACTACTGCAAACAGTACGAACACAAACAACTGATTTGCCAAGTTGTATTTTTGTGTTAGGAACCATAATTGGGCCTTCATCATCTTTACAGTTCTTAGTGCGAAAATGATTGACACTATTGTATCCATTTTACATGTATATATTAATATATATATACATATATATACATATATATATGTATATTTACATACATACATACTGCTTTCATTTAATGTCTGATCAAGGACAAAAAAAATTTCAAATATTTTGTCTGAAGTCTTGAAGGACACTTAAGAAGTTTAAAATGGCGCAGTCACGTTTCAAGAATACCTCTGTTCCGCATTCTCACCCTGCGATGGCGCTTACGACTGCCACCAACAGGGACTCCGACACAGCTTGCGGTTGTATCTGTGCATGGCGGGTTCCTTCCGTAGTACCCTCGGGGGACCCCTGCTCCCTGAGTGCAATAGAAACCTGAGGTTCCATCTAGCTGGCCCCAGCGGCACCTGTAGAATATGCATCTGTTCATGTTGTCGGCCATGAAGAAATAATCCGTCGTGTAGGGACACACTTGAAAAAAAGTAAATGAAATATAGTGCAATAAGAATTTTATATACAGAGCCAACTGATCAAATGTGACGATATGAAGAATACCAAGAAGTTTGCAAGGTGAGATGAGAATGGGACAGGAAAAAATGCTGAGCAAAATTTTCGATGTGGAGATTATTGTTATGCTGGAGTACATTGACAAACATAATATGGGTACCTTTGGAGCGTTTTTTTTTTTCTCTTCTTTTTTTTTTGTTCTAGTATTTGTTCGGCTGGCTGTGCTTATTTTGGGGGGGTGGTGGTTTGTTTTTTTTTTTTTTTTTTTTTTTTTTTTTTTTTTTGCTGTTGCTGTTTTTTTTTTTTTTTTTGGTTATTTGGGTTTTTTTCGGTTTTGGGGGGTTTCAAAGGGGGGGGTGATTTTGTTTTGCTTTGGTTTTTTGTTATTAGGTATTAGTACAGGGATTTATCTTCTCCACTGTAAACAAGCGGGGGTGACTTTTATCATAATGAATAAACAAATGACAAAACATGTATAAAACCATATTTTTCTCTATTTCTCCACATGGAATTAGCAAACCATTTCCAAGCCATTTTGGTTATGTTGTACACCGCTTGTGACGAAAGCATTGAATTCACAACGTGACTAAATTGTGTGCCCCATGGGCGGGGGCAAGAGGAATACTGCGGACAAAATACAGAGAAATATCTCTGGAAAAAAAAATTTTTTTACTGTCTGTTCGGGATAAATATCATTCTCCCATGATTTCAGCATTCTTTTATGACCAAAACATTTTACGTGCTAAAAAATCTATACTCTAAAGTCAAAGAAAAGGAATGGGGGAAGAACCATAGCTGAACAAATAGGAACATACTTTTTTCACATTAACCCAGCATATTTTAAGGGTAAGAGAACCGAAGAAATTAAAACAGATCCGTATTTTTTACATACCGCAGCGTATTTTCCATGCAAAAACTGGAGCAAAAGCACACAAGAAAAAGAAACCAATCACATAGCACAATGGACAATATGCTTATTGATTGTTCTGGTTGTAGAATGTGAAGGCAAGAGCTTTTCACTATGGAGGACCAAGTTTCATTAACGAATTTCAGAAATCAACAAAAAGATACCGCAGATTTTGTATGTTAGGGTTTGTTCGTAGCTGTCTTGTATATGACATACAAGACTGGGTAGGAAGCCAAGAAATACTTGCGGCCATATCAAGTGATTCAGGAAGTCTGGAACATTGGAGGGGAATGGCCCCCGGGACTGGCCATCAGATGAAGGAATTATCAGGTAGTGGTAGATACATGTAAGGTGCTTAACATATGTTGTAGCAGTCTAGTATCCATAACACGAAATGACCTTCACTCGAAATTTACCTGTCGCAGGTGGATTGATAATGGTTCGATATATTATAGAGACAAGAGAATCAACCAAAGGTATGTAATGATAATGTCAAAAAAGCAAACTGAGGCAGCGCGGATAGCAGAACATGGTACCGCAGAAAAAAAAGAAGCAAATGATAGTAAAAAACATGTTGTCTTCCATCCGTTCTATTCGTCACAGAAGCCAGAAGATATAAGGAAGAGATGTGTGGGTGCGTAATCGTATAACCACGGCAGCATTATTTGCAGTAATGCTTCGTGCAAGGTGAAACTTCAGTCAGCCAACTAACCCTTCCGGTTCCAATGCTGGTTCCTCTCCTTGTGTTATTTGTGTGCACCTGTTTTTTTAATTATCTTATGCAATGCCTGCACAAATCGATTCATCCAGTTTACGACATTTTCTGTACTGTTGGCACCACGCCGCATCATTTAGAGGCTTGACCGTCTGTTTGCATCTTGGCCTTTTGCTCCCGTTTTATGTATCAGAACCGCACCCTCTTTCATCTCAGCGCTCGTGTCCTGTCTGTCTGCAGAGCACCAGCCGCTACTTGTTACACAAATCGAATCTGTACCAGAAATACCCATGACGTCGTTGACCCATTATATACACCCCGGCTAACTAACATCGATATGTTACAAATGCCCGTAAAACGTTACAGCTGCTGCCTAACTGGCACTAGCCAAACAAGGTAACATAAACACCTTGATATCATACATCGTCGTCTTTCACGTTGACTTATTGGTACCAAGCATAATTTTACATATTATTTCGCACTTGAGAGAAACTATCTCGAAATTTCGCGGTATTGTCCCGTCATTATCTCTTAATTATGAAATAATAATAGCACAGTCACGAAAACCACGCCATTACTATAGTAATTAGGAGATTTGGTTCATAAACCTGTGATGGCATCAATGACCGATGTTTGTGTCTTTGTTAAAGCGGATATCAGAACCCCCTGTACGTTGAGCACTTCTGACGTATAGTGTAAATCACTTAAGATTTTCCTTAATTTCATTAGAATTTATCTTCATGCATGCTTCAACAACGTTGCAAATAAGTTGCTTGTGTTTACACATTTTTTAGATAATATATTGCTGTAATAACGTTTGACGTTAATTGCGCAGAATCATGGCATATGGTGTTCAAATGAGCCTGGTGAAGTGTCTCAAATTAATTTGGGATTTTACGAAATTTTCATCCAAGGTGAAACATATCACGTTGAATTGAAGTTATTGTTTAGTCCTTGGGTGCGAAATATTTTCTTAATTTTTGTATTATTTCTGCTTCCAATTATACCTCTAAAATATTAGACAATTTTGTAAGTGACTAGTCTGCATTATTCGCATATTGAAGAGATTAAAACCCAAGAAATTTGAAGAAAATAATTTTTATATATTATAGGTGTCTTATGAAAAAAGACATTTGATAATTGCAATTCAGTTATTAACACAAAAAATTATTAATGGGAATTTATTTTAGCCCATAACTTTCCAATATATATTCTTACTATTATAAAAGTCAAATACGTGTTGTGATTAAAGAAACATAGCACATGGGTACCAAACTAAGTTTATCTCGTGATTACAAGTGAACACCTCATGTAAGAAATTCATGATCACGAGACAGTAATTCGTAATGAATGGCACCATCCTAGTTTTTAGATAAATATCTCATAATCACATCACATTGTGTCGTAATAACGATATGCAAAGTCACCATTGCAAGAAAAAGCAAAAACTGAGGTTGGCACTGGTGACGTACCTCAGGTTCTAGCCATTTTTAATCTAATCTAGCAGGAGTATAAAACCAATCGACGCACAAAAGGCACCACATTTATACGTAACGACCGCATATGATTCTGTTTATCGCAAAAAGGGCACTTTCAAGCACATTCTACACAATTAAATTGCTTTCATAAAATATATCGTGGGTACAATATAGTTACAGATCCGTGATAATTTAAGATTACATGTGAGCCTATCTTGTGCATTATCTGCAAAGTAAAGTAGATTATGTATTTTGTTCTGGTATATACAATTTGCTTCAGTTTGGAAGTTTCAATAAAAACGACGATCTCTAAATTTCATTCACATTCTCATCCGTGTCATCCGTCAAAATTGTTAGCACTTCATAGACTTCTCATAGATCTTGTTCAAGTTATTACTCTTCAAATATATATCTGGCACTCAAACATGATGTAACCATTGCAGGATGACACACATGCAACAGACAATGAGGAATTTATCCCTATTTTCCCATAAAGGGTTTTTTTAATAAACCATCATATGTGTCAGTAGCCCTTTCTTCTTAAAGTATGACTGATTTTAATTTAACCCAGCTTGCTGCTTGTCATGGTTTTAGCACTCTGTGCCTGTACCAGTTATTGACCTAGGAAATTGTATTTGTGTCTTTTTGTCCAAAACCACTTCCTGGCAGTCATTACCCTATTCCGCAGTCCGAACTCTTTACTCTCCATAAGCTAACCTGTCCGTGTCTAACTTATATACATAGAAGTACTATTGTCCATATTGCACACGTTCCTCTGTAAAATTTTGACATAGGCTGTATTAGCCCAAATAAATTAAAGGGTCTTCTGCGGGTAACTACTAAATATGTTTCGGAGCCTTTTACCCGTACATGTCTCTCTGAGTAGCGGCTCCTTGTCCAAGCTAAATATTCAGCAAAGACAACCCACATAATAATGAATAAACATGAATGTGGCAATTGATGAATTAGCTTAACACGTGAAGTTTTGCTTATAAATGCACAGCTTCATATCAAAGAAGAATACCTGTCAAACAAACCATAATTACCAAATTTGCATAGTATAGGTTCAGATAAGAACAATCAGTATGTTAACTTGACAGGTCCCATCTACACTATCCTCACTGCAATTGCTTTTAATTACTGTTGAAAGTAATCAAAAGAATCACAGCTGACGACACTGGACCTGTAGCCAGTTTTGGCCGGTTTGAGAGAGGAATAGTTAGGCCTTGCACCTTCTTTGCCATGTGTGGATCAAATATGCAATTTCTTTGTCTTAGTGTCAAAAAATAATGCGCCAACTTCCTGGAAAGTACATATTGATCTTCCTGCCTGGCATTTCGGTGTTCTTGTGAAAATATGGGACATTATAAAATGAGCAAACATTGTAGCATTTATAAAAAAAAATTAAAAACTAATTTGAAATTTAATACGGCTAACAAATATGCCTCTTGATACTAAGGAGTGAAGAAACTGAGTTTGTTTGTTGGGGTGGGTTTGGGGGTGGGGGGTTTTGTGTGTGGGGGCTTTTTTGTTTTGTTTTGTTTTGTTTTGTTTTTTTGTTCTTGTTTTTTTTGTTTTTTTTTTTTTGGGGGGGGTAGTTTTTTGGGGGTTTTTTGGAATAAGCAAGGTTTGGGCCTAGGAACGCATTGGGTCAACATTCACAGAAAATTATCAGTGCGATTTGACATTGAAGCATATATTTGACGCACTTTGTTTTACCTTTACCTGACCACATTGTGGGCCTGAGTTGCTCTTACTGCCTACAGTGTAAAAACCAGCAGCAAATCAACCAGATGGGTTCTCTATGCATACTCTTTGAGAAACCTTTGATACATTTCGCTGTTAATGAAATACAATCAGATACGACGACATTTGAAATTACAGTTCGTTGCATTCTCTACTCTCACGAAGACATTGGTACCCTAAGCGTGAAAGTTAATGGAAATACGGCGAAGGTGGCTGATTGGCTACATCAAAACAAGCTTACAAAATGCCAATCCATTATCTTTGGTACATGTCAACGCCTCTCAAAATGCAACCTGGGTGAATTCCATGTTTCCATCAATGGTTCAGGAATTCCAAAGGTTAATGAAGCAAAACTGCTTGGTGTCACCGTTGATTCGGCGTTGACCTTGTCAGAGCCATGTTGAAAAAAAAATGTGTAGAAAGATATCACAAAAACTTGGACTTCTGAAATACCTCAGGAATATACAAAATTAGTACACAGTGCTGTTGTAAAACATCATTTTGAATATTCTAACGTCATATGGGGAGACTGTACTGCAGGTCTATTATACAAAGTATTCAGGATCCACAAACATGCATCACGGATTTTCTGCAGGACCAACGATTTGTACCACACTGAGCCTCTATTTCAGCATGGAGGTAAAAAGGCCCCTTTCTATCTCCATTATTTCAGCAACTGCAGTGCAATACACAACATAAAAATCACAAATTCCACAAATTTATTTTGATGTACAAGGCTTTAGATGGGAGACCTCCATCATACCGTCGAGATAGATTGGTCTTCACTAGTGAAGTTTCGACAAAAACCACAAGATCAACCAGCAAATCCGTATTATACATATGAAACCTAAAGTAGATATATATATCACAACAGTTTTTAAACTCCGGTCCCCTCAGTTGGAACAAACTCCTAGAATCTATTCGTTTGGAAACATCGCTTGAACAGTTCGAAAGGAACTATTGGAAAAACTAAAAAGCCTATTTTCAGTACCATTTATGTTACATCAATTTTGATCTTTTTTAATGCCAAAAATTTTACTTGTGCATATTGTGTGTATACTTATTTTCAGGGCCAAAAATGTAAACTAGCACAATGCTAATTTGGAACCCTGGCTAAATAAAGTGCATGTATGTATGTATGTATGTATGTATGTATGTATGTATGTATGTATGTGTGTATGTATGTATCTATCTATCTATCCGTCTGTCTGTCTGTCTGACTGACTGTCTGTCTGTCTGTCTGTCTGTCTACGGGTTTGAGTGTGTAAGTGTTAAAAGATTCATGGGGCCTTGCACAGACAAAAATATCATTTCCCCGTTAGTTTCTTGACAAAGACTTCAATGAAGGTACACTAAAAACGCACAAAACTTTACACCCTGGAGTGGCCTACAAGTCTGACTGCAATTTTTCATTAGGATTGGCTCATCATACATTTCATGTGTGGAATTTTAAAAAGTGTTCGTTTCGGTTTGGGCAATTACCTGCTCACAGACCCGTTTAATAATCAAAGTCAGACGCGACATGATCACCTAGATTATTGTGTAAGTAGACACGGTATCTTCAGCAACAGTGATAAATATGGTGGTGTGTCACAGCTGTCGTCAAATGGCATAAGTCAAGCGGCAATAGGTAGAGGACAGCACTATCAACTGACCTATTCTGACGAATACTGTGGTCAGGGCAGGTCAAGTGATGTCTCTTTGCCAGTGCTATCGCCTGCTACTTTTGTCCTTGGGGATATGCTATTTCAATATGTCCTGCCGGGATCCTTGGCCAAGAGAAACTGCAATAATCAGGTCCGGTGTATTTCAGACAGAGTATTGCGATATCCTTGGAATTAGGTAGTAAACCTGCATGCCAGAGATTAACCTGATAAACATTCTATGCACATGCATTTAATCGGCGTTGCTCAACTTTCTACAATCTACAGGCGTGAAATTTGCACTGTGTCACCAGCATGACGCCATATCATTCCGCCAATGAAGAAGTACGTGATAAATAAGACCAAATTAAGCAAAAGAAGAAGGACGAGGAGAAGAAAAAGGAGACGAAGAAGACGTTTTCTGCTCTCTCCGACCCCCACCCCCACCCCCACCCCAAAGAAGAAGAAGAAGAAGAAGAAGAAGAAGAAGAAGAAGAAGAAGAAGAAGAAGAAGAAGAAGAAGAAGAAGAAGAAGAAGAAGAAGAAGAAGAAGAAGAAGAAGAAGAAGAAGAAGAAGAAGAAGAAGAAGAAGAAGAAGAAGAAGAAGAAGAAGAAGAAGAAGAAGAAGAAGAAGAAGAAGACACCACTTGAAGATACCTTTCTAACAGGTAAAGCTCGTAATGATTTTCTTTGGATGAAATCAGATAGAACTTTTGTTGCATTGACAGTCGATCTTTATTTTGGTTGCGTATAAATGCTCCCTTATCACATCACCAGAAGATGATAAGACCGACAAGTATTTAGAAATATTGGAAACATTTGTGACTCAGGACGGCACAAAAGGCTTTGTGACATAAATGCTGTAATTGGTACCAGTCGGGACCTCAGTTCAAGTGATCACGAGGACAACGTGCCCCTCCCTGAAGAAACCCATACAGATTGGGCAATAACTGGCCAGTCACGGGGACTGAGGTGTAACTTCCATTGGGTAAAATACGCGAAATTTTGCATAGCATCCGGGATGTGAATAGTGAATAGTAGGTCTGCACATAGCAGCGAGACTCAGCTGACCTGCCGAAAGGTCAAAGGCCTCTGCGTTGCAGATGACATCATAGTTCACATGTCCTTGCTTGAGAAAATCATTCACTTTGAAGTCGAAGTAATGTTCGCTTTTGCCAGCGTCACACTTTTGACGAATATTGCATGTCCATACAATTAAACAAGTACCCTGTCGCATTCCATCCCATCTCCCATCGAGACTTCCGAACATTATATTGGAAGATGGTGCCCCTACTAAGTTTGGATCCACATAACAATCTTCTGTATTTATGCAATGCATTCTGAAATTTTAAAACTCAACATACTTGCAAAAGGAGGATCTTGGCAAATATGTATAATCTCTATGTGCCAATATAATAAATGCTGTGCAATAAGACTTTAATGGGGACAATGAGAAAGAAAATCAAAATAAGGGAGAAATACCCTATGGTCTAGACACGATAGGAATGTTGCAAAACAAAATTTGATATATTTTTTGTGCATAGTCAAATCAAACAAAACAAATAAGTTGTCCGGGATTATTTTTTCGAGAAATGAAACAAATTCAAAGACTTGTCCATTCTTATAGGTGACATTGCAAAGCCGTTATTAAAGCCGCAATAGAGAAAAGCCGCGATAAGAAGAAAACAGTTTCAACAAGGAAAATTATATCCTGGCAAAGACAAATATTCAAGATAGTGGTAATATTCGGTTGCAGAATCATGTAGATACTGTGAACAGTTGTTCTGCGTAACTACTTATTGAAACTCTGGACATAACGTCAGGCCTGAACCAGCCGAATCAGCACATTAAACGAAACGTTTGTAAGTTGTGAACCTACTAACGAGCCCTGATGGTGGGCTGTGTCATATTATACAGCCCTAAAAGCTGGTAAATATAGGACCAGACGGAATCAAGAATTAAGTATTAAAAGTGGTTTTGGAATGCAATCTACGAATTATTTTGCATCTATTCAATTTGATCCTTCCTAGTATTTACACACACACACACACACTCACTATGGGAAAAATGTCTTGTAGTATCGGTTCATGAAATGGCCCAAAAAATATACCTTCAAATTGAGGAGTTATTTCAGTACTAAATGCTTCAAGTAAACTACATTTCTCTAATCTGGAAAAGCGTTTGAATTCATATTTGGCAAATTCTAGATTCCTTTATGGGGCGGTCTGGATTTATCGAAGGAAAAAAACGACCGATAATGTATTCATGACAAAGAATGTGGTTGGCAGACATTTTGTACAATGAATAAAGGTTTTCTCGGCTTTTGGCAACTTCACACAGGCCTTTGAAACAATGCCAAGAGACAAATTAACTTCAGGCCACCGAGGTTGACACTCCTTTGAGACACACACACACGCACCTAGACATATATATTATTATCATTGTCATTATTATTATTTGCCAAAGGAAAGATGTTTTTCAAAAGAAGCTCAATACAAATTTAGGGAAAAAAGTATTTTACGCAAACTATGAAAACCATGAAGTTGGGTGTTGTTTAAGAGATTATATCATAGTTAGTTCAGAATTATAAATCTTTTGAATTAAAGACACGTTAAACCTTTCTATGAATTGTGTTTAAAAAATTGTTATAATTTTATAGAAAACTATTCCAAACTATTTGGCTTAGCTTTGGCCCAAAACCATCGGATCTTCAATAAAGTCCTCTTGCAAAAAAACGTGACTGCTGTTGCATTTGCGAATGAAAAGTGGTTGTACAGATTCTATTATAGATACAAATAAAGCTGCCAAACACAAAACAACTAAACATCGACTCTCCGTCAAATTTCTTTCGTTTAAATGCTTTTGCTCACAATTTTTGTTCAGAGATGAAAAAAATATGAAAAAGCAGATGAAGCCTATTAGGATCGGATGCCTCAGGCTAGCTACTTTCTCTGGCGCTCCTAGGATGCTGAGCGCTCAAAACATGCAAAAAAGGGCGGTTGGCTCCCATTCTAATTGTAAGAAGCGAAAGGTCAAAACGTGTCAAGAGATACAAGGCTGGCATGGATTTACAATGTGTCGTACCGTTCAACTGTAATAAATTAATTCCATGTTATTGGCAATGGCACGTCCATTGGCAGTATTTCACACCACATGTAGTTGTTTGTCTTAGCGTATATATATATACGTATATATTTATTGGTCGTAAGGTCACCTTATCCGATTATTTTTATTTAACCCTTGATATTTTAAAACAAAGATGAGTCACAATGCTCTTTACGAGTGCTTTATATACGACGAAAAATGTTCTCTCATACCCCCCGTTCTTGCCAAATTGTAACGTGGGAAAATACAGTAGAATCTCCCTGTTAAAACCTTACCTCAATATGACCAGTCCACTTTCACAGGCACCTTTCGGCAGTCCTAGTTTTTCTTTATTTCATATATTGTCAAAGTTACACCTACCAGCAGCGTCTGATTTACAACAGTAAAATGTGTACTTAAATTGGCAGGTATTTAAAAGTAACGAGGAAACAAGGAACAACAATGGTAATTTAGAAATATTATTCAGCCATTTTGCTTTCCCTTGAAGGTTTGCTTTGCAGACCTCCATTACTTTCCCCTTTTACGTTGCTGTGAAGCTCATTGTAGAAGTGGTAATTACAAGGGTGCATCAATTTACATTTCTCAGAAGTAATAAATGAAAGTATTAATTCCGAGAAAAAAAACTTTCTCAACATGATTTAACAGTTATTCCTGAAATTGGAATTTACAGTATGACATGTGCACTTTATGTTACAACTGTCAGAAAGATCACCGCCATCACTACTTTAAGCTTGTCTTCTATCACAGAAGAAATAGCCATCTCAAGGGCTGACGTATCTTGCTCATGTAATAATAATACTTATAGTAATGATGATATGCTTTCTCTTGACGAGGATTAAATCGATATAATAACGGATACTCATTAGTCTCTGAGGAAATGAACAGTACCCTATACAGTGGTACCTGCTATTTAAGACCACCCCTACAGCCAACAAAAAGTGGTCTCATACTGCAGGTGGTCTTAAATTGAAGGTATATTTAACATGTAAATACAGCAGAGGGTCTTGAAAGAGTGGTCTTAAAAAGACATGCGGTCTTAAATTGGAGGTGGTCTTTGGAGCAGGTACCACTGTACTATTCTATTCAGAAGCGCTAGTAAGCTTACCCAAATTTAATTATTGCATAGATGTGCATGACATAAGAGTAGTATATTGACTTTGAAACGACTATTCTGTTGTGCTAATCATAGCGTTCCAACTTGTATGAGACAGTTACGCAACAGGACGTGATTATTCATTGTCATGCATATTAAAATACAATTTTTTTCTAGTCAGACAACGTAACTTCAGGCATAAGATACACGTTTTTCATCATGCGAAACTGATAGCTGAGTTCACAATTATTTTATTTCGGAAATACGATAATACGTAATTCAGTTGTTTTGTGGGTTTTTTATCTGTTGCTGGTGCTTTGAACATGTTTCTAAAATGATAGAAATTTCTCAGTAAAATACGTTTGGCTATATGAATGTGTCGCACCCTCTTCGTAAAAATTGGGCCAACACAAATCCCCATGATTTTCCACTCTGTTGTAGATCAATATGCTGAACGCAGTACGATATATTTTAACTTCATTAGATTTACAGGAACTCTGAAATTATTAAGGCTCTTTTTTTTTTGGTGATTTTCCTTCAAAAAAAATATAAGCACGTATCACAGAAGAATTTGAAAAAGGCAATAAAAAACGAAATTTCACCACAAAACAAAGAAACAGAATTGATCCATGTATTGTTGAATAGAGATTTAATGTTTGAACAGTATCTAGAATTGATTAGTGACTTTGGTGTTCGACAAAATATCACGCGTTGACGTACAAATTTTCACAATCTTCAAATCAAACTAAAAGACGGAAGGGTCCAGCCAAAGTTCCTGGAAATCAACGTCTATTTGAAACATGTCAGCAAACTGAAGATGTGAAACTATTTTATTATGATTTGTATTAAATTCGAAATTCCCCCACAAAATTTGGTTTTCAAAATCAGCAAAATGTTTGGTGATTTCGATTCTTGCAGTAAGGAATAAAAGTTTGGATTTATCATAAAATTGAAAGATTCAGAGTTGAATAAAATTTTTCAAATGATTCATGGCAATTTGTATAGCCATCAGAGATGTTAAAATCATGGACTACCTGACTGCCTCCCATTCTACAGCTACCTAAATTACAGTTAAAATCAGCATTTATACATTGAAGAAGTTTCAGATTTCTGCTTTTTAATTAAAATGGTGCATTGGATTGTGTTATCATTGTGGCGTAGTTCATCAACTATGGTCTGCTTTGTTTGTGTGCTTCTTGTGGTTTGTTGTTTTTATATACTTGTTGTTCTCTATGTTTTGTTTACTGATAGATTGCTTGAAATGTTAAATTAATAATTTAAAAGTTCGTTTCATTTCATGCACGACATGAAAGAGAGACAGTTAAGTAGATGGTGCTTAAGTGGTATATTACCCTCCGAATCAACAGATGAGAATTGATCGAGCACAGTGTAGATTGTTGTACGATACGGTCTGGCTGATATAACGTCAAAATAATTGACTTATCGTAACACATGGCAAATATTGATTTTCTAATAGATTCTGGCTGCATCTATCTTATTTATCAAAACAACTACCGTGCCTGTCACATTTCAAAGACGTTCATCAGTCGTGCGGCAAATGTCCAAGTTTTTTTCTGTTAAAAGTTATGTGGTATCCTAATCGAAGAAAACAGTTTCATGTTCTACGCTCGTTTTGCATTCAATTATTTTTCTTAAAAAGTGAAAGTCTAGAAATATGGAGTGTGTAATTCCTTTCCTTGTTGCAAGCATTACTGCTGGTTTTGATGCATGGCTTAACTACATGTGAAATCACCGAAGTACCTATATTGCAGCTGCTTGTTTTTTCTTTCACCCTCAAATATTCAGGTATCAGAAAAAAAACAATTATAGTTGCTTCCCATTTTTTGTAACTGTGTGGACTTTAAATCAAAGTGCAGGTCGATGTCACCAAGCCAGGTTTTTTTGAAACGTAGTCTTTGAAAAAATACAAAAACAAAAACAAAAACAAATATAATGATGAAATACGAAATCTTTCCAGGACTAAAAGTTGTATGTCCATGTAAAAAGTTTGAATAAACTCACAACATTGAATCAAAATCGTCTGAGTTTCATCTTTAAAAAAAAAAAAAAAAAGTTAAACATACTTTAAGTGGTAAATGTACTCACAGCCAATAGGCGCGGGTTGCACCGGTTCCAACCAGGTGACGGCCAGGGCCACGGCACAACACACAACCAACTTCAAATCCGCCATGTTGCTAAGTGATGATCCAGCCAGCATCCTGTGTTCATTTATATAGCGTCAGAGGGAAGTACCCGACTTTACGATGCATCCTTAAGCAAGAACAATATTCAGACTCCCTGCCTGGAAGGTAAATAAAAGACAAGACCATGCCTCAGCTGGGAACGGGCAGTCAACCTGTTCCAGGAATTTTTATTATGTCTTTAATATCCTTCACTTCAGTGGACAGGGTTTGGCTTGACGCCACCGACCACAAACTCTGTCCTCTCATTAGAGGATTTGAGTGAAGGAGTCATGAGCTTGGCTCGTATATGTGAACCGATACTACCGGAGCAAAATTGTGTCCTGGTTTGTTTTTTCCCCTTATATGTTTACATACGTCAAAAATGCCAATCTGATGCGAAACATGAATTACGTCTGTGGAGACAAGATGACAAGGTGGTGATTAAGTTTGGGTGTATATATATAATGTGTGTATCCCTGTAATGCTCTAATGGAAACCCCGTTCTGCTTATAATTTTGTACGTTGTAAAAGTAAACAGCGTTCAATGGGCATGCTGACATAAAAGTAATAATATCATTTCTGTGGGAAGTTCTCTTCCTTTGCCTTTGGCTGGTATAATCAACTGATACAGCGTCGTATGGTGATGTAATGGGTCAACTGTTTCAACCATCAGGCGAGATGACACTTTATACTCCTGCTGTGGTATAACGTACTTTGTATAATGATACTCAATCAGAACCACCTCATGTAGCTCAATGTCAACTATCATGTTGCGGGGTAATGAAATGGTTAATATTATTATCATTATCAACATCGTCATCATTATTATTTTATTATTATCATTATTTTTATTATCATCATCATTATTATTAATATAATTATTATTATTATTATTATTATTATTATTATTATTATTATTATTATTATTATTATTACTACTACTACTACTATTACTGTTATCATTACTATCCCACATGTAATGTCAAGACGTCATTAACCAATGCAAGATATGATGTTTCTGAGGTGTCACCAAGTTATGAAATCAATGGGCCGAACAACATGCAAATTTTATTATGAAAAAATTAGTTTCACCTTTTATGTGTATAATATTATGCTTCCGTTGTCAAAGTCTGAAGAATTTCTTGCTGTAGTCTCCAGTAACGATATTCACATAAATTTGCTAAAAACTGTATTGGATATGATTTGCCAGAAACTATAAACTCATCGCCAGCTACGATTCGTGATAAATTCCATACTCACAGTCTCAAAGGAATAATTAAATTTGCTAAACATTCCGATCTTGAAAGTTACATAGAAACTTATATTATTCCAAACTGCGAAAAATGTACAAACCAGTAGGTTATAAGCTTATCAATTGGAACACTTTCTTATCTTCCTGAATTTTTAATTTTGTTTTGAGTATCTTATTGACTGTTATAGACACATAATGGGTAATCTATAACCCTAAATTATGAATTTGCCGTTATTTCATCATTATTAGTCATCATTCCGACCAGGGTGGCTCTCGTGTTTGAGAAAAATATTGTCTTAATATGGGTCTCCCTGAACATCATACGTATTGCACTTTAAACATGTTCTTGTATTTTGTATGTTGCACAAATAAACTTATCGTGCCTGTCTGTGGCTCTCTTCAGATCTTTCCCGGTCAACACTCATTAATCATATCGAGGCAAAATCGCTAAAATTACTAGGTATTCTTAAACGTTTACAGTACAAGTTAAGCAGACGACCTTTAGAATCCTTGTACTTTTCATTTGTACTTCCTTGTTTAGAGTGTGGCTGTGTGGTCTGGGACGGATGCACTGACACAGACCAAAAAAAATAGAAACTGTTCAGCTGGATGCAGCTCGGATTGTAACAGAAGCACTTGCTCACAATAACCTGAAAAACATTCATGCTGAAACAGGTAGGGAGACTCTAGCTGAAAGCAGGAGGAAACACAAATTAGTATTTTTGTTTAAAATAGTAGAAGGACTCTTTCCTGCATACCTTACCAATCTGTCACCTGGTACAGTTTCATCACGTAAAAATCAACTGCGTACCATTCAAGTTGAGAGAGCTACTTTTTACAAATCGTTTTTCCATCAACAATCCGTGAATGGATTCTGTTACCCCGATCTTTAGGAACCTCGAACACTTAGATGACTTTAAAAAAAAACTGAATAGAACTAGACCCAATCGTAATATATTGTATAATACTGGTGAAAGGAAAATTGCTGTCATTCGTGCTAGGATGAGAAGCAGACGACCTTTAGAATCGATGCACCAGCCGAACAGTGGTCTCTTCAAAATTGGTGTTATCGAATCGCCAGGTTGTTTGTGAAGAGCCAGCGCTGAAAATAGCAACTATTTTTTTTTCAATGTGGCAAATACACTGTGCTGAGAAATGAACTATATCCGAAATAATACTTTTCAGGAATTTCAATCGTCGTAATCTATTAGTTGGTATTGAAAGAAATACAAAAATTCAAAACATTGAAATTTTTGAAGCAGTTCATAATTATATTAAGGATACTGGAAGTTTTAAATTATGAATTGTACTTGTAACACGGCTAGTAAACCACTGAAATGGCATTTATGGTGTTTGTGTAGGAAGCTCACATACCAACTCCTTTTACCTTTACTCGTCATTTTTGTGGTCCCGTGTGTCCAATCTATCTGTGTGATGCTGTTTCGAAATTTCATCGTTTGTATTGTCATATATGTGATGCTGTTTCGAAATTTTATCGTTTGTATTGTCATATATGTACAAGAGGCCCTAATATAGGCTTGTGAGTCTGTCGGCCAACTGTTTTTGTGTTTTTTTCCCCCTGAGAATAAAATATGTTTAAACCAAACTTATCCTGAGTCCTGTCAATTTATCAATCAATACATTTTTCCTTTGATTCTTTTTGGTAGTGATCTACTTATTGTATTGTGTAAGTTTTTCCCCCTGATCATAGTACATGTATAACTGATGTTCATTTTATGTCGCACCGCCGCTATTACTTTTGATGATGTTTCATTGACGGATATATACATATATACACACACATATATATCATGGTCTTCTATGAAAAGTAAAAAAAATAAGAATCTTCGAGACGTGTGTATCAGTGGAACAGTCATGCAGAAGAAACGGTATAAATTACAGCCATTTTTTCGTGAGCACGCACACGGATGTCCTCCGTCGTATTTGGCAATAATTTACTCTGGAAACGCCATTTTCGTGTCACATGGAACATAAAAATTATTCGAGAGAGAGTGGGTTATCTTTTTGCTTTAGTTTAACCTTTTCTATAGTAATACCCTTGTCTTCAAAACTGATTGCCAATAAACTAGTTTTGGCGGAATAGTTACGAAATATATTGCCTATTCATAAAGTCCCTGGTACAAACCTGTAGAATTATATCATTAATGTTTGTCACGACGGCAAGTTGCACCAAAATTGTATTTATCCGTCAAGATGTTACAAGTTGACAACATAATCTCAAAATGTACATATATACATTTCTTTTCAATTCCTATGTGATCAATTAATTGTAAATGCGTCATAGAGGTGGAATTTCCACGATTTTTCATTTATTTTTGTTGCTGAAGTTGCGTTTGTAATGTAGACTGAAACTATAGTCAAGAAATGCCACAGAAGTGTACAGAAATGGAAGGACAAGGCAAATCTGTTTTCGAAAAAATAAATGAATAACCTTGTACAATTTTCCTTTCTTGTATTCCTGAGATTGTGTTTGTAAAGCAAAGAGGCATGTCTGGACAGCAAGTGGGGGTAAAATCTAAAGGGCGGGATCCGCGAAATGATGGCTATTTTGATAGAAGGCTGCCTAAGAATTACAAAGCATCTATTGAATGTTCATTGAATCATCCATTGAGGGTGCTTAGGTAAATAACCCATTAAAATATGTAACAGTTCTCAGAAGACCCTTTGAAGGCCCCTTAAGAAGCCTGAAAGCTTCTCCCAACATACAATTGCAGCCGTTTTCTAAGAGCTTTCAGTGTTCACCAAAAGAGCCCATGGCAGGGTGCTTTTGAGAAAAAAACCTGTGCTTTTTCCTTCTTTAAGGATTTGGTACTTGTGACGGCGCAAAGAACTCAACTAGGCACTCAGAGGCACTTGTTTTGTTCTTGGAGTACCGCTATAGGTGAATTATTTTGCATACTTGCCAAAGATTTTCCCCGCCACCTTGCTTAGCGTAAATTCTTAGCCTGCAACGTCAACAGTTCCAGATCTATACCTTCTAATAGCAATATGATGTTAAATGCCCAGTTGACTGTATTGTTCATCATTCTGTATAGACCAAAGGTGACTAAACGTCCACTTTTTTTGCCAGAGGCACATCATCATTTTTCTCAAAATAAGTCAGCATGACAAACTTGTTCTCATGGCTAAAGACTTGGAATGATTTAACCTTTAGCGGTCAGCATCTCACCTACAACAACCCGTGACATTACATTCAGAGCATTAAATGGCTACCTTTTACCTATGAAATGCATGCACAAGCGCATAAATTACATGTATGGTTGAGGTTGATTACTGTGCAGCCGTTTATAAAACAATATACACAAGAGAGCGATGCAACTATCACTCAGAACCCCTGACAAGACAGGGGTGTGACAAGCAGTTATAACTTATAACTGATGATATGCTTCTTTGTGGGGCGAAGCCATTGCTGCAATCCTTTGTCCAAACTGTTTTCATCTGTGACTCATGGAATGGAAAAATCACCCTTAGTTCCATTAGTGTGTGCCATTACGCAACCCCCCCCCCCCCCCACACACACACACACAAAACAAACAAACAAACAAACAAAACAAATACAAAGAAAAACGTCTCGGGTGTGGTTTGGGCAGTGCACATCATTACTTAACTCTGATGATCACTCTGTGGGTCATTCGAAACGGAACTTTGCTAGTGTCTACGGTCTACTGTTTGGAGCAAATCCCAAGTTCTTTTTTGCATTCTAATTCCTCACAATAGACCCATTTAGGACCCCAGAGGGCAGCACTTGAGGGTGATTTTTTTGCATAGTTTTACTGATTTGCATAACAACAAATCCTTTGACATTTTGTCTGGTCAAATAGGCAAATTTATGCAAATGAACACGGTCAGGTGCTGACATTTGGGGTCCTAAAATCTTGCATTTAAATTAAACACTTGACCTGGCCAGATAATAGAGTAAAGCGCACATTTGACTGAGATGTGTACCTATAATAGTTCCCTTCGCACTTTAATGTAACCTAATAAATCACTCTTAATGGGTCATGGTCGAGCTTGATTCGAAAAAAAACAGCTGCATGACAATGTTCAACGCGTGTTGTCAACTCTCTCATATTCATTAATATCACGCGCTTTTTTCTCTGGAAACACTTCAACTTATTGCTGTCTTCAGATGACATTAATGTGGTTACAATTGGATGTCGATGGATTAAAATCGCCTGTTTACGAGACTCATACCATGATATGATATACAGTTGACAAAAAACACATTTCAGAGTCAAGAAAAAAGCGTAACTGGATCAGTCGACCTGCTAATGGAATGATTTATGTGTAGGATTCTTTATTCATTTCGGCACTCTATATTATAATTATAATCATCATTGTCAGTATCATCACTATCATCATGATCCAAGCCTGTGATTAGCATTATTGTTCTCAGCTGTAGTAATATTTCATTATCATTATCATTTTCACGAACTACTAATATTAGTGGTATTATTATTATTGTTATTGTGATCTTGATCTTAATGATTATCATCATCATCATCTTTTTTGTTGTGGTGTGATTTTCATATTTATCATTATTATTATTATTATTATTTTTATTATTATTATTATTATTATTATTATTATTATTATTATCATCATCATCATCATCATCATCATCATCATCATCATTATTATTATTATTATTATTATTATTATTATTATTATTATTATTATTATTATAGTCAGTGGTACCTGTTGTAGGTGGCCACCCTTTCTTCCACAAAAACTTAGCCACATAGAGCAGGTGACCTGACACCGCAGGTAAATTTACAAAGAAATTAACTTTAGTGGAAGTAGTATTACTAATAGAAGTAGTAGTAGCAGTAGTAGTAGTAGTAGTAGTAGTAGTAGTAGTAGTAGTAGTAGTAGTAGTAGTAGTAGTAGTAGTAGTAGTAGTAGTTAGAAGTAGTAGTATTCATTCATTCATTCCTTGGCCTACCTTGATTACTACAGCTGACTGCAACAGTGAAATTATATGCATTGTACTTTGTCATGAACCGTAGCCAATAAACATGTTGATCATGGTATTCGCACGTAACTATTCTCACTGACCTTTTATTGTCAACAATAGCAGGTATAGCTCTGTGGATACGTGCATTTCCCATTTTTTTGGAATGGAAGTTGCTGGTTCGAGCACCTGTCGTTCTCCGGCGGTAAAGCATTTATATATATATATATATATATATATATATATATATATATATATATATATATATATAGATTGATACATATAATGCTTGTAATATATCATGATATATTAAAAGTAGTGGTCTGACATTATCGTCACTGAGTATAAATTCTCCCCATACCACCCCCCCCCCCCCAAAGAGAATGGGAAAATCAATTTAAGACGTTGCAGCCACAGGGAATTGAAACGTGAAATTTTCCTTGTACCTGCCACAAACAGGTACCAGGAGCTCACAGGCGTAAACTTATTTGTATGTTTCATGATCACAGCGACTAACATACTTTAGCCATTTCGATCTAATATTTCTGATTGCAAATCTAGACACGTGCAATACCGCAGTTGTATTGCCCGCAGCATTGTTTAACCATGTAATGAATCACGTGGTTAATGGAGCGAACGCGGGGATTTGCCATCATATTATTTATATACTGAGTCTGACCCCACGGTATATGCGGTTAAAAAAAAGTGACAGCGCCTGAATGACAGAATGAGTTCGTGAACTTCGACATGAAGAAACGGCTGAGTTCACACGTTTTTCTTAATTGTGGGCGTCAGTGAAATATTTTGTTATTGTTGAAAAGAAAAATTCTCACGGACAGGATGTCCATATGAAACATTACGGAATCATGCTGTGTGAACATAAGTTGTGTCAAGTCTTGTCACCTTTTCTTTTTCCTTTGATTTATTACATAGACTTATGTGGCCACTGCATGAATGTGAAACTTGCAGATGTTATGAATCTCGTTTTTGCTTTTTTTAAAAATTTTTTATATGTATGTGAAGTATAGGATGCATATCTTATCGCTCCTTTCAAATCTATTGCTTGTGACGAAATATCAGTCTACTTCAAAACCGAATTTGAAAAAGTCTATATCAGTTTTCTAAAATATGTTCTTGGAGTAAACAAGAAAGCGTGTAATGTTACTGTATTGAGTGAAACAGGACAATATCCATATTCTCTTCAGATACTTACTCGTATTTGTAAAAAATTGGTATCGTGTGAAAAACGCCGTACCCAATAGTCTTCTATATGATGCATATTTAAGTAATTGTGCAAAATCACCTTGGATTACTTCATTAACAGAAACGTTTTTGATAATTGGTCGTAATGATATTTGGCATAATGGAAGTGGATTTGGAGATTTTTGTCCCAAAATTATTCAAAATTTACTAGAAGCTAGATTTTCGATCTAGTGGCAAAATTCTATGGAATTACAGTTTCTACCGTACAAAAAAAATACGAGCATACGCGAAATTTAAAACAAAATTCGAATTAGAACCATATTTGATAGTTATGAATGATTACAGTTCCCGTAGAAATTTTACTCGTCTGAGAACCAGTGCATATAATTAACATATTGAATTAGGGCGGCATCGGCGGCCCACTAAAATACCTGTAGAAGAAAGATTATGTGACACGTGCAAAGTGATTGAAGACAGAAGTCATTATTTATTATTTTGTACTGAATGTTCCAATAAGAGAGCTGTTTTGATGACGGAGATGTCCTTTTTTGGGGGGGGGGCAATTTTGATAGTGTAAATTCGGAAGGGAAATTTAGTATGCTAAATGGAATGCGAAGATAACGAAATTATACTTCTGGTCAAAAAAAAAAATAATTACACTGTTGAAATTAGAGGTTCATTGTAAAATTTTCAAGTGTAAGAAATGGGTTGATTCCTATATTTTGTTCTCTGGTATGATAACATGTTTGTGTGCAAGTTATGTGTATGCTGTGTTATGTTTTGAATTGTATTGAAAAAAGTGTGTTGTGTTGTGTTGTGTTATACAGGCAAAATGCCTAACCATTGTAAATAGGTGCAGCCAATAAAGATTCATTCATTCTTTCATATTTTGCGTTTCTTATCGCCTGTGCTTTGAAAAAGCTCAAGAATGTATTTTATATATATATATATATATATATATATATATATATATATATATATATATATATATATATATATATATATATATATATATACTCAAAGTACTTAGTGAGACAGGGAACGTGCATTTTCTGTATTGCTGATATTTTCGTTAAGGGTTCAATTTGAACAGTTGCGGAACATTTGTCAGGCGAATATTGTCATGTTAACATCAAAAGAAAGACAAACATTTCAGGTAGGAACAATTTGCGTAGGATTGAGAATAAGCATGTTCTCAGACAGTGTTGCTATGTCCCAAACTAAGTAGAAATTTCTTTTTAAAAGTGTATTCATCAATTTTTAGCGGTGTAACTCGAATAATTGTAAGATGATTAAAATTCGTAAGAAAGGATTTGCTCTTTGCAGACCAAAATGGTCTAAATTATTGCCAAAAAAAACGTTAAACAAAAAATGACTTCGACATACAAAATAAGCAGTCTACTTTGTTAAAAATGTTTAAATTTGTTAAATTTTTCATGATCAGAATGTATTTGTGTATATATATATATATATATATATATATATATATATATATAAAAAAAAGTATATATGTGTGTGTATAATACACGTTTTCTTGGGTTTGTTTTTACGATAAGACGCAAAAGACATAGAGCATAAAACATTACCAAATTGAGCTACTACTCTTTTCTGTGTTAATTCCGACACAAACTCTGAATGACCAAAATTTTGCCCCGTAACATAGTTGATAATGACATATTTTCACACCTCTCGTACAATGTGCGATTTCATCAATTATTCAGTTTCATACTTACACACACACATATACATATATATGTATATATATATGTGTGTCTGTCTGTCTGTCTGTCTGTCTGTCTGTTTTGTGACCACGGGATTTACATATATATATATATATATATATATATATATATATATATATATATATATATATATATATATATATATATACACTTGTCGCCAGATCTTAATCATATCTTTTTTTATTAACAGGCAAAACAAAGACTTTTAAGCGCTTTTGATAACGATTGTTTTTAGTGTCGAATTTATTACATATATATATATATATATATATATATATATATATATATATATATATATATACTACGTTCATGTGATCCTTCATGCGTGATCATATCAAAATACACATATGTTTTATCAAATTCCCTCTCAGTTTTCTGTCCTGGTAGTTTTCAGAATGAACAAGACGCAACGTTATTAATTGATTTATAGATGATCGCGCCTATTAATACTAGCATGGGTCACATTATAATGCATCAGAGGGGAAAATGAAACATAAACAACAAGGTAGAACCTTTAACGACCTCATGGGGTTAATAATTTGACCCTCCACGTAGTCTGCTGACCGCCAGTATGTTTCTTTGTCAATGGATCTGTCCAGTCCTGGGGGGGGGGGGGGGAGGGTACATGTTAAAGTGTTCTGTTTTTACAGGAGCACTTCATGGTCAATGGTATCTACATTGTAAACTGGAAGAATCCCAATGAATCGATTTAGTGCTAAACTCCGGAATTCCAAAACTTATTTCCATGTCTATGACTGAATCAGTTATTTCCAACAGAATGAAACACAAGAAATATTTCCGAGAGTGTTAGCACCAGATACCTGACATTAACAGAAAACAACTACACCAAAAGAAACTAACCGGGGAAGATTTTATTCATGAAGGATACTTGAGAATCTTGGTTCAATGAATGGCACACTTTCATTCAACGGCCTCTCTGTAGCGCTTTTTGACCTAAGATGTTGGCTTTAATATGGCAGGGTACGGGTCAACTGCCAGACCACTATTTAACTTTTTCCCTCCCAAATCGCCCAAAAGCGCCCAGTTGTAAATTGTCGTCTGCCTGAAAGTTTCTGCTCACAAATTTCTCCTTACTCGAAAACGCGTTGCTGAAATTTGTGTGTAAAACCATTCACGATTAACGCCCAATGTCAATGAGCCCCACCAGCGCCAAGGAAAGCTTCATTGGCTCAGTCGTACTCTCACCAGGGATGGGTTAATGCAGGCATGGCAGATGCAAGTTGACACCTTCCAGTTCATCCTGCTTCAAAGTAAATGACCACTTTAGGTTTTCGAGTGGACTTTGATATTTTGAGTCGTGACAGTTTCTGAACGTTGCGGCAGGAAAGATGCAGGATTATTTGGCCTTCAATAACCGCATCCCGCGACACCAGAGGAAAATGGACATTGGAATTATTGACTAATAAACGGTGGTTCATGTAGGCAACTCGCTTTGATTTTGCAAGGAATGTCTCTGCAAGGACAGTGGTATCCCAAAACGGATATGTTTCTCGGGTGAAGTGCACGTGGAGGCACCACTATGATTGCTAGCCGTGCACACTTCAAAGTTTCCGGCACGTTGACATCTGAATTATTTACGTTGGCATGGTGCCTAAATATTGAAACTGATGGAAAACTGGGAATTTGAAATACACGGAGACGATACAAATATTCACAGACTAAATATAAGGGGGTATTTAACTACATTCCCCAGTTCCACGCTTCCCACCAGTAGATTGACATAGGCAGGGCAGTAAAAGCACTCTTTATGCCAATGGTTTGCTTGTTATCCAATGTTCTTTATGAAGTAAATAGGGAACATCTTGCAAACAACAGCGTGAAGAAAGGTTGTTTTATCAATTTTACATGCTAAAACCAAATGGATTTGTATTGTGAGGCACGTTTCCCGAGAGAAGGATGTGTTAATAATAAACACTTTTTTCAAAATAAGTAAATACGTACATATAATGTTAAACCACTCATTAATTTCCTAAGCAAGGTTGCACCTCAGAGATCAATAGCCAAGATACTATTTGTATACTTATGTCGCATATTCTATTAAATGTGATCAGTGCATGACCGTATCTCCGAAAAATAACGGCTACCGTTCATTTGTATTCATATTACATGTTTCTTAGTGTGACTTCATATATATATATATAAAGTAAGTTCCCTCGGGGAGCTTAATTTTCTTGTCACACATTCAAGCCAAAAATGCAGTAAGGTAACATAGCGTCGTCTCAGCGGGGAGAGGTGATAAAAAATCATACCGGTACTTTAGACCCAATCTATAGACATTGTAAAAGCAAGTGACCGATAGACAGTAACATTTAGGCACACATGGTCGTGAGCGTCGGGACGATCAAAAGACATTCTTATCTCTGACATTGGAGATTCCCGATTCGATTTGATAAATTCTGAATTACAACAAAAAACAAAAACAAACAGACAAAACAAAAACAGAGGCTAATTAAAGTCTCACCGCTACTAAAGTATACCATTGGCCTCGTTGAGATTTTTTTTCTGCCAGTAGCGTAATATCATGGTATATTGTCTGATGATCATCAAGCTATATATGAATGAAGAGAAATCTGGTAACTGTAAAATAATGCTGCTGTAAGCGAAGGAGATTTCACATGTATGCGAATGCCATGTCATAAAAAAGGCAGAGCCCTGTGAAGGTACACGTTCCCTGAAGGCAGTGAGCAATGCATGGTATGTTTTGCAGTTGTTTTTGGATCAATGGATATTAATGCACCTTTTAATGACACCTCATCCATCCCCAACGCTCCTTTTAAAAAAAATGGTATGAAGAACCCCCCCCCCCCCACACACACACACACACACACACTAGGAAAATCATATTGCCTTTTTTTCTGCCCATTTATAGATTTTTTTGACATTGGTTAGCTTGATATATTATCTTTCCATTATTCAGATTTGGAACTGCTTTCTAGGTTATAATGCTATCCAAATTTTGGTGGATTATTTAGCATTCGTTTGTAAACAGACATGCACGTGCTCCAGCCAGCTAAAACAAGGTCACGTTAGCTTTTTTTTATCACAGTAATTTTGCTTTTTAGCACTGTTTGCTGACCAGAAAGGTAAAGTGCCGAACTGAAAATGAAAATGGAAAAAAAAAAAACATTTTAGCACATATAGCTCGCCCCACCCCCAGCCCCGTTAAAAAGAAAATATGAAAATACACATATTACTTATAAGTACCATTTGCAAGCTCTACAGTCATTGTGCGTGTTTAAAACGGTGCTCAGCGAGCTGAAACAAAGCCTGTCGCGTGCGTGATCTAAGATGCAGTATGCACATAATTTTCCGCCACAAAGCACGGGTTTGACGCTAGCCCTGACCAACAGCGATTAATGCATGGCGGTCGTCGTGACATCAGCGCTGAAACGACCAGCAGCTTTGATCTTGGTTTTGCAGTGAAGTTGTCTGGGAGATGTCACAAATCGCATTTGATGAGGCATTTCCACGGGGTAAAAAAAACAATAATAATAGTTTTCTATCACAAGCAAGTACACCAAGGAGTTGGCGAGAAATCATCCTGTTCGGCCAACCCAAACAAATTCTGTTGTGAAATAAAGTCGATCAAAGGGCTTGAAGTTCTTTGAACTCCGATTTCTTGGAATGCACTCGCGGATGGGGAACTCAACTTGCCACAGCTATTCCTCGAGTTTCCTTTCTTGGATTTTCTTCAAAGACCCGTATAGACATCCAAGACGTGACAACCAAAATTATCGGCTATTCATTTTAAATGAGTTTTTTTTTCAGAAGATACTGGCATGCCAAAATGAAGAAGCCACTTTCTATTGGCATCATCAAAACATGGGCCACTTAACAATTTTACTCTCCTGTCGCGGAAGAAGGGAGGCATTAAAGAATCGCTGAATTGCTTTTCAAGTTTAATATAGAATGGTTAGAATGTTTCAAGAATAAATGTTTTTATCAGATAAGTTTCAAGATATGTCGCAAAATCGTGGAACACACCCACATCTCCACTATTTCTTTGCTTGCACAGCGGTTATCACTGCGAGGCAGTGTCTTTTAGTATCCATGCATTTGCGAGACCTTTGCGGTTGCGTACATGTATCTGTTTATTGTGCTTATACAGAATGTTGATATTCGGCTTTGACCTGCAGTCCCTTTTCAACGTTGCAGCTGCCTGAAATGTTTACTCGCATTTTAAAAATTGGGTCCCTTAAGGCGCCGAAATACAACAGACGAAAAGGCCTAAGAAATAAAGCTGTACACAAAACCCAGTCACTCCCTGCCTTATATTTGATATACATACGTTTTAGTAATCAGTGAACTACAATGTAAAATAATCACATTTGGTATCTTGAACATGAAAACTCTTTTATTTGGAATGGAAGGGAGAGGAATTACTTAAAGAATAAACGAGGAGATATTCCAGGCCATTCACAAATATCCTAAACTTTCTGGAAGATTCAAAATACGACTTGGATTTAAGTCAGTAAATGGTAAAAGTACCATTATTTCAACAATGCTCCTACATCACTTTCATTCCCCTTCCTCCCTGTCTTATTGCTGGTCCGGTATGTTTTATATATATATATATATATATATATATATATATATATATATATATATATATATATATATATATATATATATATATATATATATATATATATATATATATGTGTGTGTGTGTGTGCGTGCGTGCGTGCGTGCGTGCGTGCGTGTGTGTGTGTGTGTGTGTGTGTGTGTGTGTTGGTTTTCACAATTTATCTGTTTTATGTTGTCTTGTTGTATATGTACATGAGGCCCTAATATAGGCTGGTGAGCCTGTCGCCAGTTGTGTTTTCAAATAACATATGTCTAAATCAGTCAATGGACAAACAGAATAAGCATTTTTGGCCTATACATTGTGCGGGTCAGACGATCTCTAAAAATAGCACTAATGCAAAATGTATTCAGGAATCCCAATCAACGGAAGTTGTTCTCAAATTGGGTCAAGTTCATAATACACACACATCTGACATGTGAGAACTACAATGAATATAAAACCATCATTTTATGAATAAAGTAATGATAAGCATGGTACGTAGTGGCACTATGAAATTCATAACTATCAAACAGAACATTGCATCATGCAAATCTAGAATTGAAACAGCAAAAATGATCCGCACGAATGTTTCAAAAGTAGTTATCAATTTAGTACTCGGGTGATACACTTGAAACAAGTACGATTTGCACAAACACAAATTTACATGGTCAATTCGAAACTGCTGAAAAGTAAGATGTGTTTACCTTAGAACTTGAAATTATAGTAGTGTTTTGTGTGCTTGTCCTCCGTATGGATACTGTAATGTTGGTCCCGCCCTTCATGTTTGGGTACACTTTGCACATGATATTTTGATATTGTGAGGCCATTTGTTTTAGCTATTGTGTTGCCTTACTGTTTAATTCAAACGAATTTATTTATACTGGACTACCGAGTAGTAAATCGGGATATTAAAAAATTGGCTGTTCAGACACCGAGAGGCAAATATTAATATGCATATGACACCCAGGATTTACAATACACAATTGAAGACAAATCGAATGTACAATATGAAAATGTCACACAATCATCAGTCATCAACAGTCCCAATTAAAAATAATGTTTTGACATTGTGAGCATTTTTCAAGATTGTGATGGTAAAACACCATCATAAAATGAAATGGAGGGAATTGTGCACTAGTTACTGACGTAAGATCTCGAACAGCAGGCAGTCACGTCCCAGTATCATAAAAGACAAAATAAAAATCGTCAAGAATCAGAAATAAAATTTTGGACAGCAGTAAATATTTCTTAATTTCCCTATGGGAGATATTATTGATCCCATGTGTAAATTAAGAGAGTAATGTATCCCCTGCTATATGGACAACTGAGTTTGGTTTCAATCCCGGTTGCAAAATATTGTAACCTGTCCTCAGCAGAGTTTCTTTATAGCTAGAACAGATAGGACAACCCCAAAAAGAAATGTTATGTACGCTCGTTAGGATTTTAAGTGATATTTAACGATATCGCTAAATATTTAGAAATATCGCTAAATATTTTAAAATATCACTGAATACTTCACGATATGGCCAAATAATGTAGAGTTTTCGCTAAATGATTTAGTGATATCGCCAAATAAGACTAAACGCCAAAACGACTTGCCATATCTATGCGATGAGAAGAAGAAAAAATTCAGAATACAACTGAGTGATTAGATGTGGCTGTAGACCGCTAGATACCAGGATCTACAAATGTGACCAGGTGAATCAGTGATGATTTGGTCAAGAAAATTTTCTATTAAATTGTTCGTACGGGTAGGGCCCGAAATTAATTAAAACAGGTGATTATGAAATGTAACATTTACCAGCTGAAGACCCAGCTCGCTATCAAATTGATCACTATCTCAAGACCTGCAATTGTCGTTGAAGGGACCGGTTATTATTAAGAGTGTTCGAATTGCACCAAGGTCAATTTAATGCCTTAAAAGCCATTGCCTTATACTTTTCACCAAACGTTACAAAACAGATCAAACACTCATAGTCGTTTGGACATAACCCTCACTGCGAATTCAAAATGGGATGCCCACATCCCTTAAATGATGAAAAAAGGAAGTTAAATCCTTGCCCCACTGCGTAGACTGAAATATGAAATTCTCTCGAAAAGCTCTTATTCGATCATATACAACTATTGGTTGACCAATATTAGAATAAGGTTGTATTATTTTCGACAATTGTGCTGCTGGTTTAGTTAAGTATTTAGAATATGTTCAGTACGAAGCGACACGGATCTGCACAGGTGAGGCATCCTCCACGTATACTTTTGCTATATACCCGGAGAAATGACCTTTTGAAGACTGAGTGTTGAATACTCACACCAGATGTGAGTATTTAATACACAGTCTTCATTGATTACTTAATTAGCTGATCATATCCTGGTTCACTATTCTATTCATGGTAACTGAGATATGCCTTATGATAAAATGCCGTGATCTTTGAAGGTGTATAAAAAAAATGCAACGTTGAAACTACAAGTTTTTTTATATTATTATAACTTATGTGAAAGCTTTTACCAATGTCTATAATTTTCCAAATCTTATATTACTATTTATGTATTTTCGTTCTAATATACATAAGATAGAAAGTACACGTACAGATGGAAAGAAGATTTTACATCATAATGATAATGTCTGGCTGCTCACAAAAGATTAACATCCCACAAAATTTGTGACAGTTTCTGGCGTTGACGGCGTCTGAGAAAAGCTCCAGACAAAACCATGATGGAAAAGAAAGAAGCAAAGAAATAAGATAATTTTATTTTAAGTCTTTCGAGACTCATGTCAAGTGATGGATATACAAGAGAAACATTTATGATTTGCAAACTCCTTCAGATTCGTCAAAATGGTGGGCATAGCAATTTTTGTGTTGCAAAATAGACTTTCAATAGTCGTGCGGTTATGTGGTTCTAAGTCCATCATGTTGATGAAACCTATTGTAGAGATACCGGCCCAGACGTCGCTTTCATAACTCTAACTTACACTGAATAGGCATCATTTTAAGCTTATTAGAAGTATCGTCGTCTTGGGGATTTGCTTTGAAATCGGAGAAGTGCGTTGGGGGGGGGGGTTCCCTAAGTTAACGAAGAACATTTTTTAATGTGCTGTATTTGGAATATGTTTACACGTATGTGTTTATGGTATAAAGTATCCATGCACAAACCATTTTTCGTAAAATAAAAAAAAATATATATATATATAAAGAACTGAATTATATGCATGTTTGCGTCTTAGTATTGCATAACAGACAAGCGTAATAAGATGGTTACCAGGAAGCAATAGCTAAGATTCCGTTATTACACTGGTCCAATAATTACCTGGTTATGACCTTGTCTCCCAGAAATAACACGTGTAGTATGCTATTACATTTATAATTAACAGTTTCCTGATATTGTTGTTGTTGCCACGGTCTGTCGGTCCTTACAGGTCAATCTTTATACGATTCCCTCTGTAACTTCCTTACATAATGGCTTATCTAACGTGATGTTCACCGAAACCATAACGCGCACTGTGGATTTTTCGCATATATTATTAACCGCAAGTTTATGAGTATCGTGTTGTGGTTTAACTTGATAAACACAGCAGGGTCAAGTATGCTTCTTTCGTTCTTGGCACGACCCAATAAATGACTTATTCATGTCGGTACGTACACTTCTGTACCGAAATCTTCCTCATAGATTTAGGTCCTATAAGAAGATTACCCAAATGTATAAACTTCTTGACATTTTCGATCGGGTTCATACAGATTGGTTGACATGTGCTAAGTCCAAGGCATGGCTTCCATGTACTTTTAATTAATGGGAGTAAAAAGGACAGATTGCTCTTTCGGAAAATTGGAGAATATGTCGAGCAGCATCTGAAGAGCTTTCCATTTGACGAATGGTTTCAAATGAGCATGCCCCCTCCCCTCCCCCCCCTATTGTCTTAATGTTCTGAAGAGTGTCACTTCTGACCTCCAGTGCTGAGCAGGAGGTATTGGCAGACGGCCACCCTTGATGTGACGTATTTTGACGGTTGTGCAGGTGCCCAACAACGGAAGGACACGCCAAGCTTGAAAGACGACAGAATCTATATCTTTACGTTTCCAACAATTGAACTTCCACCAAATTTAAAATAAAGAGAGAAACCAACTGCAAATGAGTTTCTATTTGAGCAAACTGTGAATGACTTCAAATTCTTAAAGACACGAGAAGCGCTTTCTTGCCGAACTAAAATTCCTAAAGTGACGAAAGGATTGGTCAACAGACTAATTACTGCAAAGATGGCTGGAAGTGACGGTGCAACTGACCCCTTCAATTCTGGTCGCTCTCGGGAGACTAGGAAAAAAAATCGAGCACTTGTTGGCGGGCATGCAACTTCCACTATGGTCCTGTTATTGTGTATCATTCCTCAAAATTCTGATTAATACGCCTAAATAAAATGAGTAGAGCCAATAGAAATGGAGGAAGTGTATCCTTGATTTTTTTTTTTTTTTTTTTTTTTTTTTTTTTTTTTTTGGAGTTTATCAAATATTCCCAGGAATGGCGTGAGTTTTTAATGATAAATTAAAGTCAGTTTTTGATTAGCACAAAATGATGATGAATCGACTTTTGATAACATTATCATTGGGTTGACACAGACATCTTGCTGCAAGTTTACATGAGTTTCATGATATTTTAGAAAATGAGTCAATGAAAACTGAAAAGAAAATCTATGACCTAATAATCCTGATGATAGACTTAAATGTCAACTTATTGGACAGGAAAACGCATGTCGTAACCTCGTCATTTTCAGACAACATTTTCTAACTCGCACATGGCATCAATAATAGGCCTACTCATGTCACTGAAATTTTGTCACTGTTTTTACTCTACTTGCTGTAATATACTATGATGACATAAGTCCACGAGTTTTAAAGCATGTTATTTCTAAAATTGTGTCACCATCCGTACATATCATTAATGTGTCATCAAGAGAAGGGAATATTTCCTGATGTGCAAAATGTGCTCAAGTTCTTGCTTTATTAAAAACAATGATATAGAGAAGTTTTCTTATTATAGGTTCAAATCTGTATTAACATGTTTTACCGCACAAAATCAATAAAAAGATAAATAGATTACCTTGTTAAATTAGACATACTGTACCAACTTCAGTTCGGTTTTCGTAAAAAAAATGGAACTGAAGTTTTCAACTGTTATTTGTGTAATAAATTTTGGAGATTCGGACACAATGTATGTGTTTTGATCTTTTCTAGGTCTTTGATACAGTTAAGCATAATATACTTCCAACTAAATTTGTCACATTATGGAATCAGAAGTATGCCGGTTACGAATTATGATACGGGTGCTAGATTCGAGTCCCTTGTAAAAAGACCTTTATATATATATATATATATATATATATATATATATATATATATATATATATATATATATATGTGTGTGTGTGTGTGTGTGTGTGTGTGTGTGTGTGTGTGTGTGTGTGTGTGTGTGTGTGTGTGTGTGTATTTATATATATATATGGTTTAAACATATTGGCCGACATGCACACCTGCCTATATTATGGCCTGTAGTACATATAAGACAATACAACATTGATATTCCGAAACACCAATACACAGATAGGCAATATATGGGACCACAATTTCAGAATCGGTGGGGGAGGGGGCATGTGTGATGTGTAGTGATATTACAATTAATTTCATTAACCGAAAAGTAGTTTCCAAAATTCATGTCTTAAACCTTCCTAAATTCTTAACATAATGATGTGCTACTTGAATGTCTGCCTCATTTATGTTTCTTTTTCCCATAATTCCAAAAAGTCATGTATGAAGATAAGGCATTATCTTAGTCTGCAATTCATTTGTCAATGAGGTATATCTACTACATTCGAAGAAAAAAATGAGGAATGATCTCTATTTCTGCTAAACATGAGCATGACGGTGATTCGATAACGCCAATTTTGAAAAAAAAGATTATAATTAAGCTGCATGCAGCCCATTCTCATCCTGGCATGGATAGCAGCAATTTTCCTATCATATCACCGTTATTGTACAACTCGTTGCATTTTGGTTTGTTCTTGTTAAGTTCCCTTTTGAAGTCTTCTAAATTTTCACTGATGATTCAAAATTGACCGAGGTAGTTAAAACACATTTTTGTGTGTGTGAAAAGGTACGTAATTGGTGTATCCGTGCCGAAACTGTTCCAGGTATAGTTTGTTGAGACAAACAGCAGCAAGTCTATTCTTTTTAAGTTTAAACATAAATACTAATTTTTGTTTTCTCCTACGTTCAGCAAGTCTCCCATCCTGTCTCGATATTAATTTGCTGGAAACTTGTGTGAGCAAGTGTTGCTGTTACAACCCGTGCTGGGCATTTCCGTGTATTATGTATATATATATATATATATATATATATATATATATATATATATATATTTATTTACTTATTTATTTATCTATTTATTTATTTATTTACATATATAATGATTTGATGCAACATTAAATTTTATCACTGAATATTTAGTCAGATCATCAAAGACTTAATCATATCATTCATTCAGTGTAACAGTTTGCTATTTTAAATGCATTTAATCATGAAGTTTATTTATTCATATCATCAAGTTTTTATCGTGTAATTGTACACATTTAATCACACCAGTAAATCCAAACTAATTTATCCACCCCACCAAATACATTTTATCGTGTACCGGAATGCAATCGGACGTACGATTTAATGCATTTGCAAATATGATGAAATGTGGTTTTCTCGACTGCAATACAATGAATGCTCCCAAGGTTACCATTGTGCAGCACAGGCTGCTGCCTATGAGTGTCAGTCGCGCCTTTAACGTTGTTGACGATGTTGCTTTAGTCAGTCGCAAATCAATAAAAACTTATGTATTTCATTACAGCATGTAAACTGAAGGAGCTGGATATTGACGTCAAAAAATCACAAGGAGCCGCTTAATTGCACCAGGCACGGAAAAGAATTTTAGGAGACAGAAGCAGGTTGTCAGTAATCACGTGTTTAGAAACTATCCAATATGGTGACAGATCATCTCTCTCAAGGCTTTGGAAAGCAGTGTATTGCACCCACTCTCCGCAAATAAGTGTATGTGCAGATGAGAGAGAGAGAGAGAGAGAGAGAGAGAGAGAGAGAGAGAGAGAGAGAGAGAGAGAGGGAGAGACACAGAGAGAGAGAGAGAGAGACACAGAGAGAGAGAGAGAGACAGAGAGAGAGAGAGAGAGAGAGAGAGAGAGAGAGAGGAACGTTCTGCGTTTTACTTCAGAAAAGGTGTTACCTTGAGACCAATTGCATATCTGCAATTTGCTAAACATTTGAATAAAATTATTGATAAAAGTGATGATAATAACCAACATTATCGTGGTCAGTTTCAAGCGTGGAGGCGCAGCATGAGATTCCCAATGTATTTTACCCAACCACAAATAGATTGGTTTGGTAGTGTATATGGCCGGCAAATTGACTTTTTCTTTGAACAAAATGTTTGGTTGCTTGACGAAAATTTGCATAGCTAAATCTATTTGTCCCATTTGGTTAAATTACAGAGCCTTCTGGAAAACCGACTGTTTATAACAAATTCTATTGCCAAGTACAAGTATGTCAAGCATGTATCAGTTAAAAACAAAGAATCTTTGCTTCCCATGCAGGGAAGACAGTTGGATGCGCTACTAATCAGATTTCGTTTATGGCAAGTCTAAACCGAAAGAAATAAGTCTACATAAGTGACACTTAGGTGGCATGTTGTACGTAAGCGTTCCTTAAGTCACTCAAGTGCAATTTACCAATCACATATTTCTAAAAAATCGATTCAAACATGTGTCAACTAGTGCCACTTAAGTGATAATCAATAAAACTTGAGTGGATTGAAATAATACTCAAATGTTATTCAGTGCCATTATTTAATTAAAATGAAGCTTCACAAAACCTAGGCGTTACATATTTTGTTTTAGTACAATGAAGATAAATGCCCACAAAGCGTAGTTTCCGTCATGTTAAAATAGCTTTGCTGGTAGCCTGATAACAATTTTGTGTTCTTTCCACGCAAAATGTGTTACTTATGTTAGTCACATGAATTTATGGTCCGTTTGAGAGGAATGAAGACGATGTCGTTTGTTCTTTTTTTCCGAAACCACCAGTAACAGAGCGCTAAGGTGCGTTTATAAAGTTCCGGCATTGTAATTCAAAAAGAAATTAAACACGAAGCAGAAAAAAAAATAATCATGTAACTTGGAATCTAAATTCAAATTATAAATGGAAGTCACGTCATTTGACTTGTCCAGAACGATGGTATGAATTCAAATATTTGATCATAAGTTTGTTAAGAGTTTGAATTCTGCAAATTGATTATTCCTGGAAATATGGCTCGTCCCCCCCAAAAAAATTGATGTCAGTATCAAGAGACTATAGGATCATCCACATCCTAATCTCTATCTTCGTCACAAAGAGGTAACCAAGCTACTTGGTCCGACGCCAAAACTAATTTCTTAATCTTCTTGTTAACTTACTGTGATAATCGACATTACACACAGATCAAGATAGGGATCATAATAAATTAAAACGTATAATTGTTTTGAACCGACGTTTTAATTAAAAGGTACGATAATGAACAGGTTATAATACTCGAAAGTTGATTACGTATGCGTTGACCGTCTATAGTTTCTTGCATCTTTGTACTATTACCAGCTTTATGTTTATCACGTCTACGGCTATCTGTGCCATATTTTTTATTATAAGTTATTTTTTAAAGCACGAAAGTATTGTTTGTTGACCTGCAAAGCTGTTACTTTTTGGACGTAATGGAAAATAATTATAGTTTATTTTTCAAAACTTTCTACCCAATTTGTTGTTTATTATACCTTTCCCATAGGCCTACATTTTGACTCTTGTTTATATAATTCGTAACATGCTAGTCAACATTTACGTTTGAAACGAAGATGCTAACGTTGGCACGTTTATTGTAAGATAACTTGCTCATTGCACTGCCCTTTGTGACCTCTCGCGGATGTAGCCAGGGGGAAACTAATTTGCTTGCATCCTTTAATGATTCAGCCCTCTGTACATTGTCATGGAGACAGATTGTGCATCTGTGTTTCTGTTGACTTTTGATATGAATAACAAGAGAAACATGCTAGTTCCGTGCTCAGCTGACTTTGAATGCACAGACTTAAGTTGTCCTGTGATCTTCAGAATAATATCAAGGTCACCTTTCTTTGAGACCATCATCACTAATTGCAATATCGAAGTCTTTACATACAGTGTTCTGGAGTTAATTTTTTTTCCAAATCAAAAGTGGCAGGATATTAGCTGAAACATATTTATTTAACCTGGATCACCATATAGTACACAGCTACAAAGCAAATGGCTCTCCGCTCACGGAGACACACAATAGTTTGTACAAAATACACTGGATGATATATATCTGAAGAAAAACCAATTGTTCAATATAATAATACGATATTACTTGTCAAGTACCAGCTCAAGTTATAAACCATCTGGTATCAGATACGAAATTTTGAACAGCATCAAAAATATCTTAATTTTTACTTGCGGAAACATTATCATTATTATGTGTAAGATTAGTAAGCAATACATCGCCTGCTATTAAGACAACTTGGTTTGGATTCAGTTCTGGTGCCAAAATATGATATACCGTTCTCGATCAAAATTCTCTATGGTAGGAAAAGAGAGGTGATTCCAGGATCCACTATAACCACGATATGACAGGTCAGTTTGACGTTTCGAAATCACCCAATGTCAACATTTATAAAAGCAAGTGTGTGGTTCCAAAAGGAACAACACAGGTAATTTCCTCTTAGTGTTTTATAACAACCATGGGCCCAGCCACCATTGCCGATATATAAGCCATAAGGTCAGTTTGACCCTTCAAGGTCACTTCAGGTCAAAATTAAAAAATCAAAGAAAACTTCGTCAGTAATTTCCTGTTAGAGTTTAAAAGTAACCATGCGTCTTAGATCCACTATAACCGAGATTTAGGCCAGTAGATCAGACTGCTGTTGCACCCATTGTAACAATGCTGACCTGTGCACGTACCTTTACCGATAATTCCTACTTTAATAATTCATTAAAAATTATGAAATACCAGTAGCACCCCGTGGTGAGCAAACTTAGCGGAGATCGAGATGATTTTATTTCAAACCGATTGCCTGCCTTCGGTGTGACGTCTCTATTTTTGGCGAATTGATTCCTTGGAGGGGGGATGTTTGTTAGGCCTACGTTTTTGGTAAAGTATGTGTGTCAACTCACACTTTCCTGTTCTTCCTGAAATTCTTTATTTCTTTCTTTCTTCTTTCTTCTTTACCAGCAAATTTATCCGACACTTTTCCCGAACAATATTATACATAGAATCTCCAAACTTAGCATGATTGTACATCCATACAAGGAGTTTGACCGTTTTATACAAAGGAATGAAGATATTTAAAATTATGCAAATAAGGGGCATTAGAAGTTTTAAATCTCGAATATCTTCAAAAGTATGATAGATAGAGATGTCATTCCAACTTCTCTTAGGGGGTTATTGACTAGTGCACATCTAATGAATTAAAAACAAAATTTGTAGCAATTTAAATTATGCTAATTAGCAGCATTTGAAATTTGAAAACTTGAATATCTTCAAAACTATTGCAGATAGAGATGTCATTTCAACTTCACTGACACACACACTGATTTGCTATGCAACAAATCGTCTTTCCTAATTTTTGGTTTTTTTTGGGTTTTTTTTTTTTTTTTTTTTTTTGGTTTTTTTTTTTTTTTTTTTTTTGGTTTGCTTGTTTGTGTTTGTTGGTTTTTGGTTTTTTTTTTTTTTTTTTTTTTTTTGTTTGTTGGTTTGTTTTGTTCAGTCCTTTGCAGCATCCAGTTGTCCACCGAAGAGAAAAACTTGGTGAACCATGCACGGGATTTGCGGCAACGATGGTGGGAAGTTTGTGGGTACAATTGAAGAGTTTTCAGTTTTCAATTCAAAACAAAGCCACCCGAGCACTTCCCCAAAAAATGTATGACAAGAGATAGCAGGATCCGTGTTATTCATGTTGAAACAACAGTACTATCTCGTGAAAACATCTTAAGCTTGCACAAGCTTGTCAGGATAGAATCTCGTTCATTAAACTGTGTGTGTTCTGTTTTTAATAAAATTCTTTATTTCTATCTTCTTTTTCTTCACCAGTGAATTTGTCCGACAATTTTCTCTACACTATTATACATAGAAGCTCCAAACTTGGCATGATTGTACCTCCATACAGGGAATTGGACCTTTTTATGCAGAGGAATGAAGATGTTTAAAATTATGCAAATTAGGGGCATTTTTAATTTTTAATCTTGAATATCTTCAAAAGTATAATAGATACAGATGTCATTCCAATTCTACTTGGGGGTTATTGACCATTGCGCATGTAATGAATCTTAAGCAAGACTTGTAGCAATTCAAATTATGCTAATTATCAGCATTTGAAATTTTAGATCTTGAATATCTTCAAAACTGTTATAGATAGAAATATTTCAACTTCTCCTAGGGGGTTGTTGACCATTGTGCATGTAGTGGATTTAAACAAAAGTTGTAGCAATTTAAATTATGCTAAATAGCAGTATTCGAAATTTTCAATCTTGAATATATTCAAAACTATAATAGATAGAGATGTCATTCCAACTTCTACTAGGGGTTGTTGACCATTGCGCACCTAATGAATTAAAAATAAAAGTTGTAGCAATTTAAATTATGCTAAATAGCACCATTATAAATTTTAAATCTTGAATAACTTCAAAGCTATAATAGACAGAGATGCTATTCCAACTTCCACTTTTGTGTTATGGAATATTGGAACATTGCCATACCAATATGCTTTGAAGACACACACACACACTGATTTGCTATGCAGCAAATCATCTTTCCTAGTTTATACCTTGTTATTGCGGATTTCATACAGAAATATTTGTATCATGGCGAATATTCAGTATCAAATACCATATTATCTCCGCACACACACAGAGCCTAACACTCTCACCCCCGCTCCCACCCCCACCTCCATTGTGTGTTTGACAGTTAGGTTTTACGGACAATATATATTCACACACGGGTGCTGTGTTGACACATGAACTAAGTGAAGAGATGACACCTCCCTTGATGTCATTTCCTCGATACACTACGTAAGCCTTTGTAGTTATATCATTGTTGTTATGTTCAGTGTGACTCAGCAGCGCCTGGTGCTCGGAGCGTGATTGGGAACTCGATATTACCTGATAAAATACCTCCTTTAGGTCTGGATCAAAAATCTACATGGAAGCTGAAAGAAGGCGGTGAAGCAGAACGCATTAAATATATACAAAAAAAAGTGCATACATGCGAGATTAAGATGGCCCTTTCCCGAATGCTGACATTAAGAACACATTATTTTCGGTATATATTCATATATGTCGGGCTACAAAAGACAATAGGCAGGCTATCTGCGGATATTCAGCATCAGTACTGGCCTAATCGTAATTTCTTTTAAGATATCCTTAATAATAGATCTTAGAAAAGAGCTGAACATATAATGCACTCTGCACGAAAGCTGATGCTTATGCGATTGAGTTCCCATATCAAGTGTTCACATCGCGGACTTGACATTGATTTCCCACTCGACACAGGAACAGGGTGATTGGCAACTACTGAGTATCACTTGATGCCCCTGATCAAATGAACCTGAGCCCCAAGGAGGAGCTTTGAAGAATGAGACATCCGACATTACGGGGACTGCTTCTCTCGCGTGCACATCTTAAGGCTGCTGTCTATTTCCTTTTCTTATTTGAGACACAGAGGGGTCGACAATCTATGTTTGGGCATACTTAACGTAATGTAAAACGCCAACAGAATTTATTTTTCGGCCAATTTCAGAATTGCTTTAATATTTATATTATATTATATCATATCATATCATATCATATCATATCATATCATATCATATCATATCATATCATATATATATATATATATATATATATATATATATATATATATATATATATATGTATACATGATTATCATATGTCTAAATTGTGATCAATGAAAATTGCTTGAATTTTTTTTATACAAATTAATGTATACGGATCATACAGGGGAAGAGAGGAGACTGTTAACACTGACACGGTCTGAATCAATAGCTTTGCCCGACGTAAGCGCCGATAGACCGCAGAGAAAAACTCTTGACTGTTCGCTGTTTGCATGTTGCCTTGGTCGGTGTTCCCTGAAAGTTTCATTGCAAATATTTGGAGAAAGCCGAAACTTAAGAAAAAGGATGAAGTAAACGATATCCCTGAAAGTTTCATTGCAAATATTTGGAGAAAGTGCGAAACTTAAGAGAATGGATGAAGCAAACGATATCTTAAATAATTACCACTCGTGGTCGACTAGTTTGGCGGGAAAGTGTTAACACGATGAAATGTGCACTGCGCAATGCCAGATACACTAGCAATAATATCCTTCAGAATCGCGATAAAATGAATGACCGCGTTAATTTTTTTTCTTAAACTTTTGGAGGTGTTTTTCTTTACATTAATGAATGAATATAACATTCATAGGAAACAGCAACGGTATGGCACTTTCATGAAAACGTTTACATAAAAAGAATAATTATTCAGCATTACATCACATGCCGTACATCAAGAATTTTGTTCAGACTTTTTCGTAGCATTTCATTCATTTGCTGTTTTGTGCATATACAGCCGATGTCCTCGATGTCGCCCTTTGAACTTGCGGGACTCGAACTTGCAACCTTTGGCACCAGTCGCCTAGTTGAAATGGGAAACGCACATATCCAGCCGACCAAATCCGCACTCTTAAAAAAGTATAGTTCCATGGAGGTTATGCGCGAGTGCCATATCAACACGGTTATGCATTATATGTACTGAGTCGGCATTTGTTCCCAGCATCGGGACTTTAAATCGACCAGCATTAGGGAAATGCCGAAAAAAATATATTTTATGATCGGAACGAGTGGGACTTGAACTTGCAACCTTTGGCACCTAGCTGAAATGGGAAACGCACATATCCACTCGAACAAATCCTCATTCTTAAAAAAGACTGGTACAGTGGAGGCAGTTATGTGCGAGTGTCATATCAACACTATAAGAAATGACCGCGCATTTGACATGCTAATGATGTTAACAAAATGGATAAGACCGTATTTTTTTTTAAATCTTACTTATAAATTCATGACAGCTCGTAGTTCTGTTCTTTGTAGGTCTACAGGTATCGAATGACCTATCGCAAAACGATTTTGCTTCGACATTTTGAATATGGCCTATAAGACATGTTGTGCAAAGTTTCCCTTATTGAAATCATTCAGAGTACGTGGCGTGAGTACTCTGATTTTCATAGCTTTCATTAAGGTGGAAGATATGTTGCCAGTGCACAGTGAGACTGACAGCTTTAAATTTGGATCAATATTAGCCATTTAATTTCTAATTTCCATTCAACTTCAGTTAACCTTTATATTTTCTTATTACAACACATCCATAGATATGTATCCGTGGGGTTTTTTTTTTTTTTTTTTTAGTTTTTTTTTTTTTTTTTTTTTTGTTTGTTTGTTTGTTTGTTTGTTTGTTTGTTTTTTTTTTGTTTGTTTTTTTTTTTGTTTTTGTTTTTTGTTTTTTTTTGTTTTGTTTTTTTGTTTTTTGCAGGATTGAAAGTTCTCTGAGATTTTATAGCATTCTTTCTGACTCGGTAGGATTTTCACATTTTCGTGCAGAAGTCGTACATTTTTTTTGAAAATTGAAATCAAAGAAATTTTTAAAAAAAACGTATATGTCCAGGATCGAATCCAAAGGTGAGCCCTGAAATAGCATAAATAAAAAGTTAGAACACTTTTAAGTTGGTCTTAACAGGTTAATTTCCTTTTTAAAAATTGCTCCAAAAGTTACTAAAGGGGTTGTCAAAAAAAATCCTTCAAACCGCTCTTGGATATAATATTTTTGTTTTGATGTCCGTTGATTTTAATGCGATAGGGCAATTTGTTTATTTGTGAGGCGAGATACAAATTGCATAGGTTGAGCAAAAAAAAAACAGTTACGAGAAAATCACGTTGGAAGAAAATGTTGCATTTATGGCTGTTTTATGACACATACTCACTTCTTCTGTCCTGTGTTTCTATTATGTGTGGCATAAAACTTGCAGCTTTACCTCTGTGATGTTACCATTCAAAACAGTATATTTTGTGGCTTAAAACTCGAGTTTTTATTTAACTTGGGAACATCAAACGTAACCAAACTTGGCTTGTTTGGGTGTGGATTCACATACAGCTTTCCATATTTGGAGATCCAGTAAGTGCTAATTTATTTTTACATCAATAGAGAATGTCAAAGTGGACAGAACAATGGTAGTGATTAGTCTGAACTGGCCCATTCTCCTCTCCGTGGCCAATGGTTTCCTGTTCCCTATGAGTGAAACTTGTCAGTGGCTCACCTGGTTACCAGGGGTCATGGACTAATGACTGTACAAACAATGACATGGTTCATTATCATGCCCATGGAAACAAACTGCTGAAACTCTTCTGCAAAAACAAAAAATTTGAGTTCAATTTTCTGCTCACACATCTGAGTTTTTGGGAGCATGTAGTTTAAGTATCGAACCATCCAAAAATATCAAAAAGTGATTACAGGTTATCCAAAGGTGCTGGCTACAGATCTTCCACTTTAATATGGAATGGAAGGTGCGCCTACAGCGCAATTCCACAATTGCAAAATAATTTCAATCTCATAATTTGACATGGTAATTATGCCTTTGGCCTTGAACCTTGTCTGCATGACGCACATTTTAACGTACTGTTGATGTTTTGGGTGAATTTACTCCACGCAATTTTGACATGAAAGTTTCGTAGTTTAGACTGCTGGTATATAGATTTATTGGCTTCGGCCGACATGGCATATGGGATTTGGATGAGAGCTCTGATGTGGTAATATGTGGTAAATTACCACCAATGCTATGCAGCTAGATGATGTAAACCAAAGTATAATGAAGCCAATATACGTCCCATGGTTGTTAGAAACTAACTGTGGGGACGACCGTGTATATGGTAACTGTCAGAACATTGCATGCAGCATTTCACGAGGCGTGGGGCCATCAAAGTAAATACACTAATTGTGCAGGACTTCAAACATGGGCTGTCTTTCTGACAATCTAGTACAGTAGCGTACACACCTATCGGTTCCCCATCCCCTGCCGGCGAGGGCAATGGGGCGGAAAAATCTGCTGGACATTTGGCCAGTGGTGATTCAGTCACAGGGTTGAAGTACCTTGGGCTGGCTATTGGGCCGTGAACTCATCCACAGTGCAATGTTTTCAAAACTCCCACCCGTCTCTGATCTTTGAGTATTGGCCACCATTCAACAGAAATTATATTTTATGTCCTTATCAAATCGCATTAAGGGGGAATTAGTGGAAAATGGGCACAACATTTTAAGGTAACAATAGATAAAAAGATGAAATACAGAGGCATAACAAAACCCTACAAAATGAAAAATCTTAATTGGGGGGTTAAATCACGAACCTTCTTCTTTGTCGCAATTGAGAGTTTTTAATCTAAATGTTTACTTTAAAAAATTGAAATTTTGAGTTGAAAACTAAAAATGTTGAGATTTATATAAAAAGAATACGAGTTTGCCTGTCGCATAATATTTACAAATACCAAAATTCTGAATTACATGGCCTACCCAACACGCTCTTTGTGATCAGTCAAATACCACTGACACTATATCCGAATGCGACGCTATTTTTTGTGTGGCTCCTATACCAACCATACAGTATGGCTGTATTGTATTCTAGCCACCAAAATCAAACGTCTATTATTTGAACAGCAGTGTGGAATCATGATCATCCTTTCGAGAAAACATGTACTTGAATGTAACCCTTGCGGTGAAAAAGGTCCTCCAATAATTGCAAACAACCACGGATACATTTCGCAGTATTTGATATAAGACAAACGAGACGGATGATACGCTTGGTGTTGCCCTATGAAAATACCAATTTCCCAATTTCTGCATTGTTTATTATATATACGTAACCTTGACTATTATACCAGGAAATCATTTTGAACACTCTTTTTTTTTTTTTTTTTTTTTTTTTTTTTTGGTAAGAGTAGACGAGCGGTTGATGTCCACAACAAGCTGCAGTCAATCCCTGGTTCATTAAAATATACGGTGAGCTCAGGTGCACCGGAATGATTAAATGATACACTGACAACGGGTAGTCAGCATAGGAGATCTGGATTGCCTTGATGGGCGGCCGTATGTTAGCAACGCGGTCTTGTTATGTGCGCATTAACTCTTTCAGTGCCAATTTGACAAAAGGCGATGTCATCTGAATTGACATAACGATACCAGATTCACATTCTTCATAAATAGACCTTTCATTCACTGCTTACTGCCATCCCTACAGTTACATGTACAATAAAAGAGCAGAGGCCATGAAAATGGTCCGGGTCAACAGCTTTAGTTAAAAAGACATAGTATAGTATTGCATTGCAGATTAGATGTATTCTAGGTATATTTATGCCTCGAAAGAAATGTAGTCTACATTAAAGGAATACAAAACCGCAGCGAAAGTTCATGAAATGGCTTCAATAAAAGAATGAGCTCTGGAGAAGTGTATTTCGATTTTTTTTTAAGGAAAGTGAAACGTAATGCTTCAATTAATACACTCTTTCATTTATATATTCGTGGCAATATCATGTGCATTGTATACTGCCCCTCTGCTCAAATATAGCGGGCCACTAATCCTGCTTAGGTCATAATCCATGCAATGTCATTCCGCAGGTAAGATAAGTCTACGATAAAAAGAAAAGTGCTAGAAGGCCGTGACGTTCCTACCAGGTCGAATTTACTGTTCCAGAACGTCAATAATTCCTTTGTATATGTACTTGGCAGCGTTTTCATAGATCAGTTCAGTTCCTCCAGTATGTTTCGCCTTGGTCGCAAGTACTGCTAGTTACAAACAACAATATCAGAAAAGTGAATCTTACCACGTTCTCCTGTATGGATGACAAAATACCCGAAGCAGCAAAGTAACTGTTAATGAATGAATGCCCAAACATTCTACAAGATGCATATAATATTTTATATGAAGTAATGTAACATTCTGGGCTTGACATTTTTTTTCTTTACACGCAAGAGCAAATGCTTATCCCATCTACAGGTACACAGTTGGTTCAGCATTCTACTCTTAGTGGATCAGTGGCATGGTCTTGTGTATGATTTACGTGAATAAAGATGCCTATACCGTGTACGTACTGTCATCCATCCGGCTAATAAATGCACATCAAAGTGCAAACTTTTGCAAATAAAAATTGTGTTTACAGTGGCAGGACCATGTTACAAAAATAAAGTTATAAGCCTCACTCAACGTTATATGGTATTATCAAAGGCATTCTACAACCAGTCACCTGTAATGCTTTCATTGCATTCATTACTAATATACTCTGGAGAAAAAAAGTGAGCGGTCCCATCCGTTTCACATGTAATGCTGAGAATATGAACTTCTGCAGGAGATATGATGCATAATTGTGGAGTTGCGTATTATGGCCATGAAGACCACGTTGATGGTCCGGTGCAGAGTAAAATCAAGTTGGCCTGGAACTGAGAACAGGCCGGGATAAGACAAAGAAATGGTCACGAAATGCATCCAATATTGAGGAGCACATTGGGTTTAAATGGCCTGCTGCAAGCGCATGAGACACCACTGATAGTCATCCTGTCTTAGCGTGGGGATCATTTGCAACAGGCCTCTGATTATGAAAGAGGAAAGATTGTTGGTATACGCTAATTTGCACACGCACCCTCCAAAATATGTCCGATGTAAAACAATTGGAACCGCTCACTTTTTCTCTAGAGTATATTTCATTCACACTTCACCTTTTGTTTTATTGCGTGATTAATTGTTTCCGTAATTGGCAGATTTCCTGAGCACTAAAGAATTGTCAAAGATTGATTGGTATTAATGTATTAATTGTGTGTTCAGATGCTTGTAGGTTTTTTCGGAATATATGTATATATATATATATATATATATATATATATATATATATATATATATAGAGAGAGAGAGAGAGAGAGAGAGAGAGAGAGAGAGAGAGAGAGATTTAAGCAGTTTACGATAGTCTTTCCTCCATCCGTCATGTAAAACCTACAGACGTTGGTCACTTACCCCTTCTCGCCGTTTAGTCCGTTTTCATCAACAGAAATTTCACATTACGACACTATTGACATATGTCTGCTGGTTTGTGTCGTCACCTTCACTAACAGTAATTACTGTTGCTGCGCACATTGGTATTAATCTAGTCCACTGTAATCAGTAGAGGGCGCCAAAGTTCAAAAGGATCACGTGATGTCTTATGCCATTTCTGGTTCTTTGGGGGGCCTCTCTGGTGGTTTAAGTGTTCCAGATGTGTGCATTGGTCAGCCATGACTCCATCTTCTCGCACATCCTATTTTCTCGCTTCCATATTCAGAATCAGTGCAACATTTGTAATCATCCGACCAGTGAATTTCAGCAAAAAGGGTTTAGATATGATGACCCCTTTTGTGGCTACTTATACGAAATCGCAGTTCCAACGTGCAAACCGAGCAGGTTCATATATTTTATTTTATAAAAATTAATTTGGTCAGACTGTTTTTATAATACCCATGCCAGAACTAAGTTTTTTTTTTTATAAAAAATGGCAGAAAATACTCAAGCTGCTATCGATAACAAAGGACTTTCTAAATCTATTAATACTTATGCAAATTATTGGGAATCTCTACGTAATCAACCATTAATAAGAGCAACGCAAGTCTGTCAGGATTCTTGATACCTTTGTGTTCGGCTGTCGCTCAAACTGGCCAAACGTTTCGAGATGTGACATGTCATCATCTCTGATCGGTTTACCTGTATCGCTCGTCTATTGAATGCATTTTAATGAGAATTGTCGGTGGGGTTTTTAATCACGATAACGTGACACGCCCCCCAAGATACGATCGAATGTGTGCCAAGGAAGCTGTCCGTGCATGTCTTATTCCAAGTAGGCAAAAGGGTAATCGAGTATGTTTAGGCACGGTGACAGGTGAGGCACGCCTGTCAGGTGATTCTCGGGTCACGAGGACGTGCCCTGTGTTTTGTTATGCTCTGCGAAGCATTTTCAAATGCTTATGTTCCGCATTTGGTTCCAAGACTTCCAATATTTGTGTAATGCGCATTTATGTGTCAGAAGCAGTTTTAGATGATATTTAAGCCTCTGGAGACTGAGCCAACAGCCTTCGTCGGCGCACTTTGGCTCAACAGTTCGTCAAAGAAAGCTGTTGACCCAAAACCGTCATACTCTGGATGGCAAAGAAAGTAGAGATTAAGTATTGAAACAGCTGACATAAAAGATACGAGACACTTTCTGGTGACTTTAAACGTTGCATGCTGTTATATCATTGTTTAGGTCCATCACAGTTAAACCTCCTATTTTCGCAGAAAAAGAGGTCATTCAATCCCAATACCTGACATTGTTGAGGTGTCACTTTGGCTAAATAATAATAATAATAATAATAATAATAATAATAATAATAATAATAATAATAATAATAATAATAATAATAATAATAATAATAATAATAATGATAATGATAATGATAATGATAATGATAATGATAATGATAATGATAATGATGATGATGATAATAATAATAACAAAAACTTATGTCCCAACAGTAAAATATTTCACGATAACACCGTTTTAAATATCTATGCTTCAATGTAGCAAATCCACGCCAACAAAATAGTAACATCTTCTGTTATTCTGGAAACCAACAACAAAGACAAGAAACAATTTCGTGCTGCTAAAATAAATTTGAAACTCCTTAAAATGAGGTTTAATATACAGTTTTTAAATTCTATGTCAATCCTAGGTTTAAAAACAACTGTTGACGCATAGAATATCACTTGATAGCTCATAAATTTATAAATACGAAACAGTCATGAATCGTGGCGACTATTTCAACAATAACATTGACGAAATATCGTCCATTTTCTTTTGAACTAAATTCCTGAACTCCGAAACCATTCCCTTACCGAAGGGTCAAATACATTTGTGTTGCACGGTATAATAAAGTAATGGTTACCTTTCTGGTAAAGTTTTGAAAGCTGTCCAAAATATAACAGCCTAAAACGTCACGCAATATATCATAGATGATGCTGAATTAATGACGTCACAGAGCGTTTTGTTTCATGTGTCCAAAACTTATCTTTGCAAACAGTGCTTGCTAAGTTGATACTAGTAATATGGAACCAAACACAGGTTAGAGTTCGTTTATACAGATTGAATTAAAGGTCACAGTGCGGTATGGTTCTTCCACTATCCACACACCATTGATGTTTACTCATACTCTATATTGATTCAGGAATACAGCAACATTATTTAACTGTGGTCTTTACAGGCCTCTGCATAATTTTAAACGCACATATCTGCATGTAAAGCCAGTTGCTTTTTTCCAATAATTGAATGATAAATTGTTGATTTTTTTAAAAGTTAAATTCCAATGCGCCTAGCTAGCTTGAATGGAAAATTTTGTTAATTGGTATAACATACTGTTGCAAACCTGGCTATGTGTCTGTTGAATTCGTTGGTTCCTCTTAACCCTTTCTTTCAGTTCCACATTTTGGATTGAATCAGAAGCTTATCCCGGCGCGCTTTGGGCGTACTGCGTTGACCTTGACCATTAAATTCCATGGCAGTATAGGCATGCTGGTACTTGAATGAAAGGCCTGTTGATAAGTAATCTTACTGTAGTATCCATGTGCTAAGTCAGAGAACGTTCTTCTTAAGTACCTCCACTTTAGTAGCAGTTGGCAATGAAAGCGTTAACGTGACTGTCTTTGAGGAATGTGTCTACCTGTGCATTCATTTGTGTAACAGCCTGAATGACAGAACTTCAAATTCGGCGAAAATTTTTAATTTATGAAATTCGTCATTGTGGAAAACTTAAGGGCCTTGCACAGGTAGTTGCTATTTCTGTTAATCTATTTCAGCTCTTCGCTATTTTTTCTGTTATACATACATACATATATATATATATATATATATATATATATATATATATATATATATATATATATAGATATATATATATATATATATATATATATATATATATATATATATATATATATATATATATATATATATATATATATATATATATATATATATATATATATATAGATATTTGCGTAAAAAAGAAAAAATTATTGATTCTCGAAAATATGGGCAGGACCGTCAAACTTAATTTTAAATCACGCAGATGCATGTACATTAAAAGAGTGAAATTTTCTATGATTAAAATTAGCATTTTATTGTAAACATTTTCCGCTATATTTGACACATGACAATTAACACCTCTGTATGTGTGAAACAGTTAGCTTTCCACTACAAGTAAATGAACTTTAGTCAATTCCTGTGGGAATATTGCGGTGTACATATGTGAAACATGCTAACAACCTAATAATTCCAATCAAAAATTGACAAGTCTGGTGAGACTGGAAAGGATATGCACAAGGAATCGTGCGTAGGTAAAACTAAGTTTTGCCTCGGTTTCAAGATCTAGCAACTGCGGGCTTATCTTTAAAATGTACATGTACCCAAACACGGGAGGTAACAAATGTATCTGTGACATTCTCATTTTAGAGTAATTCAGAACATTTCATATTGACCTCAAATCTCTCGTCTGCAGCCGACATTATCTGCACTATGCGTTTTTTAAGAAATAAACAACTGTGCTACCAGCAAGAGAATCCCATGTTCCACACATTACAACCAGGTGCTCAAAGATCTTTTAAAAGTAGGAACAGAGGAATAGCTGCCAATCCAAATGCGAACCTGACAAAATGCTTTATGAAGACAATATTTATTCATCATATGAATTCAAACAATTTTATGTAATCTACCAAAAAGCGCTCACCATTATTAGGTTCAATATTTGCGAAAGTTTGCATGCTGTTGCACATGTAAACATTTTCCTTTACTTTGAATTGTTTGGACTTCACACGAACCAATTATTCCATTCATTGGTAAATTCTCTTGCCCACATATATCAAATAATGGAAATATGTATTGCATTTTCTACAGTTGCAGAGGAGAGACTCAAAGCGTACATGTGTCCATCGCTGATTATCCCAGGGAAACACAGCACAGGGATTTTTTTGACACTGTTAGTACCATTTGCACAGTGGTCTCAAAGTAGACGCAATAGTACCAATGAATAAAATCGGACAATATATCTTTTTTTTTGCCCAGTGATATGGCACACCAGTTTAGAGGCAGTACTGAGCTGAAAAAGGAAGGGCAATTTCTGGGATGCGACACCTTAAACTCCAGAAAAATGGATGTTTATGCATTTTTTTTTTTGATATCATGGGATAACATTCAAATATAAAGCACGAAATCTGCAGATAGAAATAAATATACCTGCTTGGGTAAACATCCGCATTTGAGAACTATTTGACACATTAAATCAGTTAAAGTTCCTCTTCCTCTTTCTTTTCTTCTTCTTCTTCTTGTTCTTCTCCTTCTTCTTCTTCTTCTTCTTCTTCTTCTTCTTCTTCTTCTTCTTCTTCTTGTAATTGTTATAATAATTATTTATATTTTTTATTATCATCATCATCATCATCATCATCATCATCATCATTCCATGCGGGTAAGTAAGCTGTAAAAAAGGATATATGTTTGGATTACAGAACAGTTGACACAAAGGCAAACAACCGAAGGCGTAAGGAGGAGAGCGGCAAGGAGGAGGCAAAACATAGATTGATAATTGTTTATTATTATTATCATCATTATTGTTAATCTTGTTCATACAGAACTTCATCGTAGTACTATAGACGTTGGATTACATTGCTTCAAGTCATAGTCGCAGTTGTTCCACTTGTTTGGAAACACGATGCGAGGCGAGACATCTAAGCTGATAACTCAAAATGCGTGTTGTAATTCCATATAAAAGCAAACTGGTAGTAAATTGGGTCAAACCCAGCTAGCAGTTGACTACCAGCTGGGGTCCAGGGCAGGCTGGATGTGTTTGATTGTACGCCAATACTGCCAAAGCTGCTTCCATCATTCTGCACATTTATCAAAAGGTCTTCATGGCCACTCAAATTTTAAAGACATCAGACAAACCCCATAGGAATTTATCGCACTAGGATTACACAAAGAAAAAAATAAAGAAGTCTTTGCAGACAAAGTGTTTAAATTAATGCACCATTTAAATGACATCGATTGATATGAGTTTTGTACAAAAGTAGTTTGTGGAAATTAGGGATGAGTTATATGATTGCGTCTTGTTCTGAGGTCTGCCAGAAGCTTTTGCTTTACTCTTACACCCATACACAAATTAATAGACACATTTATGCGTAGGCAATGAGATCCTCGTCATATATAGACATGCATATACCTACACACACAGCCATGTTGTCTGCCTTCAGTTATTCTTCATGCCGATACCACCTTGTGCCCGTGAACACTAGTTAATTTTATGAACAAGCATGAATACTGAATAACATGTTTTGTGTGGATGTCGAAGAGGATTACAGAAGGTTCTATATATCCATTTGTAAATATCCAGCCAGGGAGCCCCATAATTCGGCTGAGCACGTCCTGCAGGCGTGGTTTCCCGCAAACGCGGCCCCTGTAGTCTGCGGAAGAGGCTATTGAACAAAATTACCCTCATCCATGACCAATATATCGTCGTTGTCTTTCTTCTCGTAGTCCTTTTGTTTTACACGTCCTGATTTGTCACGATGATCAGATTCTTCTGGTAATGTCCGTTTCGTGAATAAGGGTTTTCCGAAGTCTTTGTACTGGACTTCTGGGTCGTAGCGTTCGTCTGTCACTTGAATTCGAGTCAGTGTGCTTTTGCTTTCGTTTGCACCCATTTTGGTTGGGCTGAGATCTCTAAACCTGGCACCAAGGCCGTAGTTTGACACCGTCCTGCATGAAATGTGCCTGTAAGCTAATGTTTCTGGCGAAGCAACTGCAGCGGTTAGCATGCCCGCACATAATTTGACACTCCGCAGACAGATTCCATTTCATACCCGTTATGGTAGCATTTACAGTGGAACATAGCACTCCTTCCATAAAACCGTATGGCTCTGTATATATTTAGATACAAGTTGGACCATCATTACGAAGCATAGATCAATTATACAGTCATAACTTAACCTCCAAATAACATTTCGTCCAAATTTGAGTAATTCCTCTAAAACTTTCTGCTGTTCAGCTTGCGAAAAAAAATTACCAAGTCCACGAAAGATGATAAAAAGATCCTCTCTGTGTGTAAATAATTGTCAAATGGCACATAAGCACTCGCATTTGTATGATGATGGTGCCATGATATATGCATTCCAATATGTGCAGTCACCAGGTAGAGAAGTTCTCCCAAAACCTGTACATTGTGTCCAGAATGTAGTGACGAAGCTTTCGAAATCTGCCAATTCTTACATTTGAAGTAGCTTTCCTTTCATAACATTTGCCGATTCTGGCGGTGGAATCTGCTTGAAAAGGCTATAAGAACTGCCATCAGTTCTCTTCATCTCCACGATCAATATTGTTCGCTCAACGTTGCCTACGTCACATCGCGTCAGTACGAACCATCTGATATTATTCAGAGAAACCGTAGAAATAAGCGCATCCCTGTGAAGTATATGAGATGCTTTATATAAATACGGATCAAGGATATCCGTGATCAGGCTCAAAAGACTTATCCTGCAATAATCCTTAGGATATCACACCGCCAAGGGACATCTCGTTATTCCATATAATTATGGATTCTTTTTCTGAACATAACAGGAACATTTTGCGAAACAGCAGTTCTTGTTTAAGCATTGACGTTGATATGATATTACAGATGTATGTTGATCATGAGGTATTGCGAACATACTGGCATAACGGGGAGCAAAATGCGGGGAGGTTGAAAAAGAGCCATGCATGGTCCTGCAAATTTAATAATAAAAAAAAAAACTTTGATTCTGTAAATTTTCCAAAACAGATTCCGAAATATATTGAAAATATACATGTACCACGAAAGTCCTTCTCAGTGTTACCTTGACAAAAGGATTGTGACAGTCTTGTGTTCAGCTGACTTTGCATGCACAAAATGAGGTGGTTTTGTGACCTTTGGAATTAGGTTAAGGTCACTTTTCGTGAAGACTGCCATGCACAAATCTCAAAGTACGGCCTCAATAGTCATAGTCCCAGCTCAAATAGTTTCCAGGTTATCAAGAGAACACTTAAGTTTATGAAGTAACGTGTGTAAATTTGGGAAATTCAAGGTCACTCATGTATGGTGTACATTTGTAACTCTAGCCTCCATAGGGGACAACCAGCTTCAAAGTCCTAGCTGAATAGTTCCTAAGTTTTCAACTGAACGGCAAAAATCATTAAGTGACCTTGTGACCGACGGAAAGAGTTCAATGTCATTATGTATTGTGCAAGTCTGGCCCTGATACCCAGAAGTGTCCCTATACAATTTCAAAGGGATTGGCCAAGCGGTTTTACAGAATAGTTAAGATTTTGCCCAAAAAATGTATTTTTTAAAGAACAAACGAAAAATTATTATTTTGAACAAACTTGCTAGAAATGTGAAACAATAAGGTCCAGAGGTTTTCGAAAGTGTTCCTAAGCAACTTCGTAGCAATTTGCCGAGCGGCTGTTAAGAACATTTTCAAAAGGGAAAGGGAAACCATGCAGAAAGCGTGGACCATTTTTTGCTTTATCAGGCTACCTTGGCCATGGGATGATCAGTTCTCTTTTCATCTCTCAATGGGACCCATGCTTGGCAGGGCACCACCGGCTGATGTGTTGCCCACTTCCTGGGCTTCCCTTTCCGTTTACGATTCTGTCCCTCCCCCCCCCCCCCACCGAAAAAAAATTATAAGAAATCATAAACAAGCAACATCACTGGAGCGTGCCTATTTGAACAAACTTGGTACACAACGTACATCCCTACCACGTTTGAGGTGGATCTATATAAAGTTTTTGGAGAAGTTGCAAATTTCAGCTAAGGATGGATGGCGGACGGACGCTCGACGGATGACTGACCATCCTATTAGCTCGGCTGAGTTGTCGGTACCAAGTTATAATTGCATTTGTACTATAATCTTTAGCTCAGCTGAGTTGACAGGTCAGCGGAGATAACAATTATGTTAAAAATTCAAAAGAATTAATATTCGTTCTAAGTTTTCCTTTCCACCGTACTATAGGAAACTTCATCCTACAAATCGTAAATGGGACATTCAAAAAGTATAGCTGAGAAGCTAGTTTGAGTGTTGACGCTCAATTTTTTTGTGCATAGTAAAATATTCTTTAATGCGCTGTAAGTAAATCGTGTTATACATCCGGTCTTTAACCCAAAGCGGTCGTGATTTGACGAAGAGAGATCACATATGTGGCAATTTCTCACTTGTATCAGGAATAACATGATAAAACAATGTTTGGTCCCAGCAATGTTTGCTTTGAGCAAATGTAACGCAAAGCTTCAAAATTGAGGATCTTTCCTCCACCAGGTGAAGTGCTGCATAGAGCTGCTTTTTTTAATCTCCATTGATTAGAGAAACCGTTTCCCCGTGAGTAAGCCTGGTTAACGGCATGCTTTTTACATAGACTTCAACATTACTTTATTATTGTATTGTGCCCCGTGAATTACCAGACAACGTTTCTTCTTTCAAATGAACGAGGCCACGAACACTACTGAACGAAGCGGACTATATATCAATTTTCTACGGTTGATTTAAACATATTTTATTCTTTCGAAAGCGATCAGGGAACAGGGAAGCCCTATATTAACCCCTCTCGCAGAGAAAAGGACAACGGATAAACAGGACGTACGACTCAACACAGAAACATACAAAAGAGAGACAGTTACAAGACAGGGACAGACAGTGGGGCAGGAGTTAGTGCTGTGTAAAACTGCAGCTAATGTAAAGGCTACCAGCACTACTAGGAGAGAACTTACAGTCTCTCAGTTTGCTCAATATATTCATGAACTGCTGCAAAAATAATGTTGTTATTATCTAGAGAACAGTTTTTGTTACCATAAAGAATAGTTGCTGTAGTAAACGGTGCTATTGGTATAACTTTACTGCTGAGGTCAACCCTAAAATTTTGGTATAAAGGACATGTAAAAATATAATGCAAGATGTCTTCGATACCCATACCACACTAACAGAGAGGCGAGTCAACGACGCCAATTTTAAACAGATGCGAATTGAGACGACTGCAGCCCAGGCGCAATCTTGTATGCTTGATCGCAGTAGAACGCTTGCCAAAATACAAAAGTTCTAAATATTGGATGGGTTGTTTGGGAATAGGCTTTAATTTTGACTTGAACTGGCCAAGTGAACTGGCATTACGTATGTCACAGGGTAACTGGTTCCACAGTCGAACAGTGGATGGGAAGAATGATTTATCATATAAGGATGTTCTTGCGCGAAAAGGATAAATGTTTGGTCGATTACGGGTATCATGATTCGCAGCTAAGGGAGGAGCATCAGGAAGAAGATCACGCAAATACGAAGGAGCCAGGTTATTAACAATTTTGTACATGAGAGAAAGTTTAGCGTTTTCCCTTCGTTCGGCAAGTGTTTCCCATCCGATTTCCTCGTAGAGTTTAGATGTTGAAGTACCTTTCATCGCACCAGTGATTACCCGGGCTGCAGCAACTGAATTGATTCCAACCTGTCAGCATCGGCATGTGTATACCCATCCCATATGGGACTACCATACTCTGATAACGGACGAATGAAGGATATATAAATAACTTCAAGGGTTTTACTGTCCAGGCGAAATTGCAAACATTTAAGGATGTTTATCAATTTATTGGCTTTTTGTACAATCTGATTGATATGAAGAGCCCATGTTAAATCACTATTAAGGGTTATTCTTTGGTGTTTATGGTGAGAGACATCCACGAGCTGATGATTTTGAAACAGAAGGAGCGGGTATGGTCTTCGGGGTGCTTTGCACGTCACAATCATACTGTGAGTTTTGAGGGCATTGAACGAGATCAGCCACTGTTTGGACCAATCATCTAGCGATGATAAGTCAGTATTCAAAATGTCGGTTACCGACTGGGGGTCATCCACTGCCAAGTAAAGTGAAGTATCGTCAGCAAATAATTTAATATTAGAGTTTACAATATCTACGATATCGTTAATAAAGATGAGAAATAACAGGGGACCAAGGACAGAGCCTTGAGGAAACCCAGCATTGATTGTGCCCCAGGTGGAGCTATGACCTTTAATGAGCACACGTTGTTGTCGCTCTGACAGATAGCTGCGAAACCAGGCTAACAATTTACCAGATATACCATTTTTCTCAAGTTTATGGAGTAATGCAGAATGCCATACTTTATCAAAAGCCTTGCTCACATCCAAGAATACTAATCTTACATCTTTTCGCATATCAATAGCCAGGCAGAGCTCGTGGTAAAGTGACAGAAGTTGGTTGACCGTAGAGTCTCCCGGTATAAACCCAGGCTGGTGCGAGGACAAAACAAGACTAGGAAAGATGATTTGCTGCATAGCAAATCAGTGTGTGTGTCTTCAAAGCATGTTGGTATGATAATGTACAACTATTCCATAACACAGGAGTAGAAGTTTGAACGGCATTTCTATCTATTATAGTGTTGAAGATATTCAAGATTGAAAATTTCGAATACTGCTAATTAGCATAATTTAAATTGCTACAACTTTTATTTTTAATTCATTAGGTGCGCAATGGTCAACAACCCCCTAGTAGAAGTTGGAATGACATCTTTATCTATAATAGTGTTGAAGATATTCAAGATTGAAAATTTCAAATACTGCTAATTAGCATAATTTAAATTGCTACAACTTTTGCTTTAGATTTATTACATGCACAATGGTCAATAACCCCCTAGTAAAGGTTAAAATGACGTCTCTATCTATAAATGTTTTGAAGATATTCAAGTTTAAAAATTTCAAATGCTGCTAATTAGCATAATTTAAATTGCTACAACATTTGTTTTAAATTCATTAGATGCGCAATGGTCAATAACCCCCTAGTAGAACTTGGAATGACATCTCTATCTATTTTTCTTTTGAAGATATCCAAGATTTAAAATTTCAAATGCCCCTAAATTTGCATGAGTTTAAACATCTTCATTCCTTTGTATAAAACGGTCAAACTCCTTGTATGGAGGTACAATCATGCCAAGTTTGGAGTTTCAATGTATAGTAGTGTTCGAGAAAAGTGTCGGACAAATTTCCTGGTAAAGAAAGAAAGAAAGAAAGAAAGAAAGAAAGAAAGAAAGAAAGAAAGAAAGAAAGAAAGAAAGAAAGAAAGACAAAAAAGTGTGTGTTGACATACACACTTTAATTATCATGAAAGAAGTTAAAGACATGTTTAAAAATGATTGTTCCATAACTTTGCTCACACAGCTAAGAAGAGATATAGGCCTATAATTTGTACATAGTGATTCTGAATCTTTCTTATGAACAGGTATGACATTTGCCCTTTTCCTTTTTCTACGGTTGACTGGACTGCTTGATCATGCTATATTACAATGGACATTTGGCATCTCTGGCCTGGGTCACCATCCAACACATTCGAACCACAGTGTGCCAAGCGCACATGCTGGGTCCGACTACAAACAAAATAATTCTTGACATACACGCAGGTGATACCGCTTGACATACACCCAGCTTATACTGCGAACAGCTGCTTAAAACTATATTTTGTTTCACCAAAAGTTTTATTTGATTGAAAAGGGGCGATAAAGGGTGTTTTTCGGTTCGGAATTTACGTACTTTCGTTGCGTAATTCTCGTTCATTTGTGTTTAATTTTCCCATTGGATGACGTATTCTCATTGTTTCATTCATTCCTCGTTTGTTTGTCTTACTGTGCAGTCAATACTGGTTGAAAAATTTCTAGAGACATTGGATTATTGGCTTACTCATGGAGGGGACATATATTTATAGATTTCAGCACCCAAAGATAAATTTCAGGATAGTATAGTATAGACACATTTGTTTTACATGGATTGTGAAAGAAGTCAAGCTGACTTATCGAGTCACTCTCCATGGCACAGATGTTAGCGTATACTTCCTACCTTGCCTGGTGGAGGAAACCGAAGAACTCGGAGAAAACCACCGTGCACGGTTAAAGAGGTAGGAACTTTGTCCAGGACGAGAATCGAACCCGGGTCGCAGAGGTGAAAGGCGAGCGTCTTACCGCTCAGCCAACCGTGCACCCTATCGAACAATCACCGGGTGTGTTGTTGACAAGGGCTGAAGCTTCTAAGAAGGAGATTCAGTCTTTCGTTGGAAAATTGCAGTTTGCGGCAAAATGTGTTCGCGCAGGTAGAATTTTCATTTCACGAATGTTGCAGCGTCTAAGAACTTTGACACATTTGCAGCATTTTATGAAAGATGTTTTGTGGTGGAAGAACTTTATGGCTATATACAATGGGGTATCTATTATACCTCAAGACAAATGGTGTGAACCTGATGAGATAATTTCCACCGATGCTTGTCTGACAGGTTGTGGAGGATTTTCCAAATTCACACATGAGTTTTTTCACACACAATTCCCATGTTTCATGTTAGATATGGGGCTAGATATTAATCGCTTGGAACTGTTGGCGATTGTATTTGCGTTCAAACTGTGGGGACATCTGGTGAAAGGTAAAGAAATCAGAGTCTATCGTGACAACAAAACTTCGGTTTTTGTATTGAATTCGGGACGTGTGAAAAACACTTTTCTTGCTTCCTGTCTGAGGGAGATAACTTATCTTTAAGCCACGAATGAGTCGAAAATTTATGCTGTACATATTGAAGGAGTAGAAAACAGGTTGAGTGACCTGCTTTCGCAGAAAATGGTGGAATTCAAATACTTGGTAGGCAGTGTTGTAGATGACAGGTAGGTATCTGAAGATTTTCTGCTGACTGGTGAAGAAAGTTTTTGAAATTTGAAATGGAATTTACGTACTTTCGTTGCTTGATTCTCGTTCCTTTGTGTTTAATTTTCCCGCCGGATGACGTATATTCATTGTTTCATTCATTCCTCGTTTAGTTTTCTTACTGTGCAGTCGATACTGGTAGAAAAAAAAATTTCCACCCTCCCGTCCTTTTTTCTTCTTCTTTTAGGCGGTACTTTGACTTGCCTTTCGAGAGTCAATTGTGACTTAGTTGTATTCTGGACGTGTAGGCAGTCAAAATGTTGTTTATGGTCAATTAATAAACTTATTAAACTTTGTTTTGCTTTATTGTTTGTTTTTTCATTTACTTTATTTTTTGCAATCAAGAAAAAGAAGTTGCTAGTTCTAAACGGAAGGTAGTGATACCATTCAAGATAGTTCTAGAGAATTTTTCGATGAACACAGACCCAGAATTGTGTTAAACAAATAGAAGTGATCATTCTGACTTGCTAATTCCACCCGCAGCGGTAACACCAAACGTTGGCCGCCACATAAGTATAAATGGTCACCTGGAGGACCCTGCCTAAGATTCACTGTCTCGGGAGAGCCTTACGAAATCGTAAACGAAATATAAACAGAAGCCTAGTTAAGCTCTTAGTATATACAGCATGCAACCAGAAGTCATCAGAATCACTCTCTCGAACAAAAGCAGCATCCAGCTAGATACCATGAAAAACTCTCTATCAAGAGACTTTCTTCACAAACTACTAGACCTGTGCTTTAAAGTGGAAATACTTGTTACGTGGCAGCCAGGAATCATTAACCCAATCCCAAAGAGCATTACAGCCCACGCTCGTTTTCTACTGGACACTCGAGAGATCACGCTTGATCCAGTTGTGACTAAACCGTACATATGAGTGCTAAACGAAAGGATAGCCGCTTGGCATAAGCCGAATAGCATCTTGTCTGATGAATGAACATATTTAGAACAGACAGAAATTTTCCAGATTTTGTTTGCCACCTGCCACTAAGACTATCACTTCACCTAGGTAAGACTCAGCGTTTACTCTTTGAAATTAAAAGGAAACCCAAAAATGACTATCAAATGACTATCACATGTGGCACAAATGCTATTAGACCAAACGTAAAATATTTAGACCTTCTTCTTGACAAAGACTTGTCTAGCAATACAACTGGTAACAATGTAGTCAATAAAGTTAACAGCGGTTTGGACTTCTTGTATAAAAAGCGTCCTTTGTTCATTAGAAAGGAAAAAAGTGGTGCTCGGCACTATTACAACTCTATTATGACAATGCTGGTATTTGGTGGTACTGGAGCTTCAATAAGCCCCGTAGAAACAGATTGCAGACAGCGCATCACAAGATTGCCAGGTACGCGTAATCACCGCACACACGTGTTCATGTGGGTGCTGACGTATCTTGTTGTCTGCACGCAAGGAGGCTGGAGAGAAGGAGAAACAACTTGTGCTTTGTGCAGGGACTATCCATTTTGCGCTTTGTACTGTTTGTTAACGAACTAATTTTGTATTTTGTACATTTAATGTTTATTTTAGGCACGTCCACAAAGACATTTCTCGTGCACATCTCCTGTATGATTTTCCCAAATGCAATGTTTACAAACATGGACAGGGACCATTCAGATAAGAGCGGCTTTGGCGGGTAGAACATCTGCACAGTAAAGTATTGGGAATTTTACTTCAAAATATCACCAATGAGATTTAAAATGAAGTTTTCCGCTTCCTCTCTAGGCTCCCTGTTCTACCTGAGGAAACTTTCTTGCTGTAAGCATTTTTTAATTAGTGGGTCTCAAGCCTTGTCATATTTTCAGTTCACCAAGAGAGCCACTTATCATAATAAAGTACTAGGTGAAACCAAGGGTCCTGTAGTTATATTGTTCTTCAGGTTGGAGGTCGTGGCAGTGAAACTTTCAATTTCAACAATTTAAGGCTTTGGAATCAGCTGCCAGTTTCAGTTAAAGAGACTGAAACCAAACAAAAATTTTAAATACATATGTTAGCAGTTCTTCACCAATATTATGATGAAAAAGAATATGTTTGATTTTGTATAATGAAAATGACTCGGTGTGAGATACTTTCTAGTATTTTTATACCCACTGGGCTTGATTTTGGGATCTTGACGTCACTTGGTAACAGTCATGATACTCTTTCAGACTGGTGTGCGTTAGTCTCTGTATCTTATCGGTTTCGTCTAATCTCTCTCACGTTTTCGATTCTTTACTAAGGTCTTGCCCAATTGTCATGATCCAACACATATTTATGCATAATAATTTTTTCAGGCTCATTTCTAATGGTGAAATCAAAACATAGTGCATGCATGTTTTGTTCATTATCTACTCTTTACCTTTCCAGAGTATTATTCCGCTATGTTTCTGTCATTTATGTGGTATTTAATTATAAGTTTTACAAAGTTTAAATACGTACAATTTCATGGTGCTATATTTTACTCCCATAAATATAAAGTTTTAGTTTGACTGTATCTACAACCTAAATTAAAAGGAGCACTATGGAAATAAATGTTGTAAATGCTGATTTTATTTTAATTTTCAAGTTTTAATTTAGGTGTTATTGTATTGTATTGTGTAATACATTTTACCAATCAATGAATCAATCAATTAATCAAAACTGATATTACTAAAATAAAGACAAAGCGAGGAAAGCCAACATATGCCGGTTTCCCAAACTTTAGCCAGGCTTACGACCAAATAGACCGATCGCTACTATGGCAAAAATTCCAAACACATCGTGCTCCAGGGAAAAAGCCCAATGTTGTGCAATCAATATATGCCGATGAAAACTGTTCAGTCAAATTTCTTTTTCGTTAAAACCGGTCTAAAGCAGGGACGCAGTAGGTAACCGACATTGTTCATATTGTGCATCAGTGGACATCACAAATGTCTTAGCATTAAGATCGACAAGCCGTCTGTGAACATCACTGTCGTTCGCAGACAATATATCTGTAGTCCTACTTTTAACATGCTCTCCTATTTTTTTGTTCTACAGATACAGAAAGATGTTTTCATACCATTTGGCAGCATGGCTTGTTTTATAAACCCTTATCCCACTGGATATATCTATGCAGATGGTATTCTCGTCTACAAGCGGTGGTCAAATGGCAGGGTCTTTACAGTCCAGCATTCCGGGTTACAAGTGGCAGTAGATGGGATAGTATACTGTCCCCAGTTTTCTAATTCTTTATAATGAATTACTGTTGGAGTTACAGGAAACTGATAAACTTGCAAGAATTGGGCGAGATTGATGCAATGCATGTGCATACGCACAGGATATTAATATCATCTCGTCAAGTGTGACATTACTATCTTCTCGTCAAGTGTGACCGGTCTACAAGAGTTATAATAATAATAGTTTATTTGAACCCCCGTGTTCGTTGAAGCACCCAAAGACATCGAGATAAATAGAACGAGGCTGAATACAGAAAAAAAAGCGTACAGAGCGTAAATGGTAAAATATACCAAACTAAGATAAGATAAAATAAAAATAAGCGAGCTTCAAGCATTACAAACATGAACTAGAAAAGATGATTTGCTGGTTAGCAAATCAGTGTGTGTTGTCAAAGCATATTGGTATGGCAATGTACAACTAGTCCATAACACAGGTGTAGAAGTTGGAATGGCATCTCTATCTTTTATAGCTTTGAATTTATTCAGGATTTTAAAATTCTAATGGTGCTACTTAGCATAATTTAAATTGGGGGTACGACTTTTGCTTTGAATTCAATAGGTGGGCAATGGTCAACAACCCCCTAGTAAAAGTTGGAATGACATCTCTATCTATTATACTAGATAATGCTGAAGATATTCAAGATTGAAAATTTAGAATATTGCTAATTAACATAATTTAAATTGCTTCAACTTTTGTATTGAATTCATTACATGCGCAATGGTCAGTAACTGCCTAGTAGAAGTTGAAATGATATCTCTATCTATAATAGTCCTGAAGATATTCAAGATTTAAAATTTCAAAAGCCGATAATTAGCATTATTTAAATTGCTACAACTTTTGTTTAAATACATTAGATGCACAATGGTCAATAACCCTTTAGCAGAAGTTTAAATGACATCTCTTTCTATTATACTTTTGAAGATATTTAAGATTTAAAATTTCAAATGCCCCTAGTTTGCATAATTTTAAACATCTTCATTCCATAAAAAGGCCCAACGCCTTGTATGGAGGTACAATCATGTCAAGTTTGGAGTTTCTATGTATAATAGTGTCAGAGAAAAGTGTCGGACAAACTAGTCAACATTTTCGTCAACTAAGGGCTGTACAATTAAAGCTGCACTAGGCCTCGGGAAGTGATTTCAGGGATGAAACAACCATTATATTTACTGTATATTGTCATATTAGTATAAAGGCGTATAACTTTTGTTGCGTCACTTTTTAAGATAAAGTATGTGCCTGGTGTTGTGCAGATACCTTTCATGGAAAAACACACAAGATAAAAAAGGCGAGTCTATAGATAGAATCAAAAGTTATGCCAGTGTTCACCTGTCATTGCCAGGAAACACCTGCTCAGAGCACGGCTTGCCAGCATTACGTCACCGTGTATGAATATGTGATTCGCCCTCTGTTTGTAAAATACATCATGGAAACAGGCTGATAACTTAATGCAATAGCCGAGCTGAAACAGTGGACTAGTTGCAGGTAAATGGCCCCCAAAGGTGTGAGCACACGACAACCAAGAACTATTTGACCTGCATCTGATTGGCCGCAATGGTGTACCATCATCATAGCCATCTATGCAGGCCCTTAAGATAGCCCCGGTTTTAGATGTGGTAATGAGGGACTCATAACTTTTATCGCGAGCTTTTAAACCGTCTCCCCATACAGATCTTTCTGCTCTCTCTCTTTCTCACCTACTATATAGTTAACGGTTTGGTTATTAATAGTTCCCTTGTGGGTCGAGTTCCATCAAATGGTATTTCTCCAGGTAAAATGTCTTAAAATTCCAGATCATATCCTTTTCCCAACAGACATCAGCCTTGTGGAATTACGGACTTTTTAAAACACTTGGTCTCTCACAAGAATTTCAAAAATTACAATATTTTGGTGCATCGCCCACTGAGACTTTTAACAATATCCTTTTAGTCAACCTCAGTAAATTTTATCGTTCTCGGACACGTGTATTATCCTGTATTTCACTTTCTAGTTTTCTTGGCGCCTGATGTATTTACCGCGCTGTTTGTATGTGTATTATCTGAGTTTGGCACTTATGTCACTCATATGTTGTATTTGTGTGCCGTATTTTATGTGTTGAATTTTGGCCATTTACGGGGGTTAACTAATAATATATCATACCACTTCATTAGCGGCTTGGAAGAAAGGCTGTATTCCCTAACGCAATCACATACATGTTGGGAGTACCACAGCGCACCTGTATCTCTACCCAGAATTACCGATCAGAAATATATGCCATGTACTGAACACTATGTAGGTTCTTGGTCTGTTAGTCTTGAAAAGATACATTGTTTTAATAATAAATGACCAAGCTTTTTTCATACTCCAGTTGTAACAATAATGCAAAGTTTGGTCAAATCAGTGTCATGGAACGCTTAAACCAGATGAATGACTGACTACATCCCTACCCATCTCAAATGCCAATAAAAATTGACTAGTGAAGACAAAACATTGTCTTGAAAGCAATAATTTAGTTTTGTTGCCCCTTGCGTAATGCATCTGATAATCCTGAAAAGTGGGGTTTGACAGACATAGTCATCTTTGTTGAAAAGCTTCTCATGTGATTTTACAGCGTACAGAATAGTCATTTCTTTTATGTACATGAACAGAATAAATTGATTAAAAAAACTTCCTGTGAATGCACACTTCAGTTATAAATGTACCCCCATGTTCTACACTATAATATTTACAAAATCTCTCTTATTCTTTTCAAAAAAAAATATGCTTCCAGATTTCATTTCACACAAAAAGGGGGTGGTAAGTTTAGGTTGCATTTCTAGCAACAACCTCTGCGTATCATTTAGACGTTTGTGCTCACAAGTGTCCAATTCCTTCCATGGAAATGTCAGACTGTACTCTTATAACACCATATAAAGCTTTCATTTGAAAACAGCGAGAAGGCCTTGTTTTTCACATACCAAAAGTGTTTTTCTTTCGCCGGGGATTAGAGAAAGTCTGCTAAGGGACCAATGCAAACTTCGGCTTAAGTCAAACTACTTAAAACGAAGTGCTTTGAATTAACGGTGCTAGATTCATGTTCCTTGTAATAAGACCTTTCATTCAAGTACCTGTGTAGTTACACAGAATATAGTTATAGGGGTTAACAGCTTTCCTGGGCGCTCTTTGCGCCTAATGCACCCAAAGCGCGCCCAGGAAAGCTGTTGACTTGGTCCAGAATGTGGCACAGAAAGAGTTAAAACCAGGGTCACTGGCTCAGTGCATTACAAGATGATACTCTGAAACTCGGTGCTATTCTCTCTCCTCCCTCCTGGCCATTGTTACGAAAAGAGTCAATGACGACCTGCCCACTAAGAAAATACACCCTTACTACACCATCTTTTTACGACTCTCCTTTTACCTCTTACCTAACACGTCTCCTATTTAGACCAGTCCTTGTTAAGATCACCTTTTGTTGGTGCTTTAAGTGCTCTTTATAGATGGATTCTACTGTACTAGTTTGGCGAGAAGGGTTGAAGAAAAAGAAAAACCATTCTGAACTGCCGTTTCTCTACATGTTTCTGGAAGAAGCCGGTATTGAAAACCCTCTGACACAAAATGTATGACACAAAATGAATGAATTTTGTAAACATTTATTGGGTTTGTTACAGACAAACACCACGACCAATGTACGTCATTCCTCAATAACCACATTCTGATGACATTTAGTGCAGTGTCTGCTATAAAACGCGATGAATAGACATCACTGCAAGGACGCCACATTCTGATGACGCTTTCACAGCATTTGCCACGCAGAACACTTGGTTCAGTTGGCGGAAGCTTTGATGAATTGATGACCCAATAATGCCATGCTCACAGAAAAAAAATGTACCAATAGGTTCGTTTTCTTTCTTCTTTTTTCTTTGTCATTGACATTGCAGTGCGGCACTAATATTCTAACAATAAGCTTAGAATAAAGTTAGATCATGTTACTACATGATCACGTTACTGCGGTTCTTGGAGTTTGCAACAGCATGAGTTTGTACCTTATTCTTGAAAGATTACTGTCCATGGAGGCACAAAAGCTGCTTTCCAAACACCCGTAGTGTGACTACACGAGAAGGAAGTGACAGTTCTCGTGTTGGGTACTCATTATAAGCAAAGGTTCATTAAAGTAGAAGCAACAACAATAAACAGAAATATTATTTGTGAATTTAACTTGATGGGCCGAATTTTTTGACAAACTCCTTGTACGGTACTTTGCCATCTTTGTCAGCGTCCATCATACCAAAGATTCGCTTCACCCGAGCAGGATTAGTGCCCACGGAGGCACAAAAACTGCTTTCCAAACGCCCGCAGTGACTACATGGAAGAATGTGACATTTCTCATGCTGGGTACCCACTATAAGCAAAGATTCATTACAGTAGAAGCAACAATAATAAAAGAGAAATATTATTCGAGAATTTAACTTGATGGGCCGAATTTTTTGACAAATTCTTTGTACGGTACTTGGCCATCTTGGTCAGCGTCCATCATTTCAAAGATTCGCTTCACCCGAGCAGGATCATAGTCGCAGCCAAGTGCCTCCTTCATAACCTAAAATATAATAAAATTACATTAGTCTTCATAGTCCCGTGTCATTGTTTAAGCGACAGTCTAAAAGTACAAAGTGCACATGCATTAAACTACAGGTGTTTCTTGATAGAAAATCATACAGATAACTTCATCCGATAGGTGGCAGCATGGAGCAGTGCACTTCCCAGAAAGATGATTCAGATTTATGTTTTGTGACCACGGAAAGGCGGGATATTGAACCAGCAACCTTCGGCAACAACCACCTTATGTAGGCGAAAGAAAAAAAAAGAACACTGTATGGATCCCTTACAGCCTTAAATCTATTTTGAAAAAAATACCATGGTCTTTTTCATCAAAATTGATGTAACATAGTGATCTACATGTCTGTTATGAAACTTTCGATTAAGAACTATGGAGATGGTCTATATATATACACATGTGTGTGTGTCTGTCTGTGTGTCTGTGTGTGTGTGCGCGCATGGGTATGCGTATGTGTTGCACTGTCAATTGGTTCAAAGTTAAAACTTTCATTTTCTTTATAAAAACGTGCTACCTCTACTAGAACCCTTCATTCTTCGAAAATAATGCATCAGTTGGAACTATGGCGTGGCCTCTCTCTCTCTCTCTCTCTCTCTCTCTCTCTCTCTCTCTCTCTCTCTCTCTCTCTCTCTCTCTCTCTCTCTCTCTCTCTCTCTCTCTCTCTCTCTCTCTCTCTCTCTCTCTCGTACGTTCTGTGTGTGTAAGTTGAGTCACTTCCGTCGTCCAATTTTTGTTGACATATCAAGTTTATTTTTACTTTGTATGAACCGAAATTACCGAGGCGTGCGACCCCCCCCCCCACCCCAAAAAAGAAACAAAAAAGAAAGAAAGAAAATCGTGCGCAGTTGGCGAATCATGCAATTAAATTTTGACCGGTATTTCCATTGTTATTTCTGGATTGATCGCAACATAAATATTATTTTGACAAACCTTTTCCAGTTCAGCACAGTTGATGTGGCCGTCCCTATTGTCATCGAACACCTGGAACTTCTTAATCCAGAACGCCTCGCTGTATAACGAAAGTGCACAATTATTGTGAGGGCCCTTGACGGTGACCTTCTGACCTCCATTAAGCACACAGCACTTGCATCATTGATACATTCAAAACATTTTTCATTTACAATGAAAAATTGTCAATTTCCACCATACGTATGTTTAACTGATATGTCATTATTTTGCAGAATGTATGTATATATATATATATATATATATATATATATATGTATGTATATATATATATATATATATATATATATATATATATATATATATATATATATATATATATATATATATAAAATATGTGTGTGTGTGTCTGTATACGTCGTTCACATCACTTAAGACTCACAGAAACAGTATTTCCATTGCTAATAAATTGAATGCGTATGTTTTATTTAACCACAGTTTGCTGATTGTATTATACATTAAATTGATATTTTATATCCATTAATATATATGTATATATATATATGTGTGTGTGTGTGTGTGTGTGTGTGTGTCTGTGTGTAATGTACATGTATGTTTTATACACCATTGTACACGCATAAAATAAACTATATGCATGTACATTTACATTAATGAATATTAAGCATAAATCAAAATATTCCGTAAACATCATATTCAGTTTTTTATGTGCAAAATCGTAAGAATTTTATTGGAGTTTAAACATACAATTACACAAAATATCGAGCTTTTTCTTGTTTATATATAGATATATAAGAAAATACCAATACTTACGCATGATCCAGCTTGCCACCTGCCATCACTTTGTCATACTCCGCTCTTGTTATCTTGCCGTTAGCATCAAAATCAGCCTGGTCCCATGCGGACTGAAAAAATGCAAAGTAAGTAAGCACCCAAGAAAGACATTTGAATTCTGCATTTTAAGTCGATTAAAAAAATACTGAGCATTTAGTTCTGTCATGAGGTTTTCAGCGCATTAACACATATCAAGTAAAACTTGTCTACCATTTCAGCTAGTTTCATCTTTCATTCTGTTATAGATTTGAAATACCAAAAAATTTATGTCAACCTTTGCCTGCAAAGCAGGCCCAAGCTGCGTGTTTTGTCAACTTCACTGGGTAGTAACATGGAACTTGGTCTGCTTTGCAGGCAATGTTAACATATACAACTGTAGATTTAGACATTTATCTGTGGCGTATTCGGATGAACAGTTTGGAAAGATAATATGAATGAATCATGTTGCCCTTGCGCTGGAATGAATCCCTGGAGTCGACCACTACCTCCCACGCGTTGGTTGAACCGACGAAAGGTGGTAACCAACGATACAGCAGTCAAGACAGATGAAGCTCTGGGGTCATGAATGAATTCATTAATATCATGTGGTCTTTCAAGGAATAGTTGTATCTTATAACAGGGTCAAGAAAAGAATCACTTCAACCTTTCACCTGTATGATAATCAGCTAGGCACCTTGGGCTATAACCTGCATTAAGTCAATATTCATCTCTGTTTTGTGGAATAAAATTCACTATTTTGCACATAAGACATCACCTCAAAGAAAAGTGGGGTTTTTTGTCCAGTATATTGTTGTGGGGAAAAATGTATAACCAGGAGCTTTATGATCCCGAAACAACTTTTTGTACCTAATTAATGTGAGGGCTTAATCATTGTAAAGGCATGGACTGCTGTCACATGATTCTCCTTGTAACAGTACTGCCACCAGTGGTGACTAACGCTATTGAGATGTCCAGTTATGACGAGACAGCAAACTAGAAAAGAAAATTCGCTTCACAGCAAATCTGTCGGGGTGCCTTCAAAATGAGAAGTTTGAAATGCTACACTTTGCAATTGTTCAACATAACTTAAATTTTGTGTATTAGCCTAATTTAAAAGAATTAAAATGCTACAACTTTTGTTCCTGATTCATTGGATGTGACCATGTCACAAACTTATAACTAAAGTTGAATGACATCAATATCTATAATAGTTTTGAAGCTATTCAATATCTTAATTTTATGTATTTGCGAAATTGCATAAATTAAAATTGTACAATTTTGGATCATGGTTCATAGTATGTGTCTATGTCACAAACTTACAAACTGGAGTTGAAATGGCAAACTTACAAATTGGACTTGAAATGGCACCTCTATTTATAATAGTTTTGAAGCTATTCAAGATTTAAATCCTGCAAAATCACCCAATTTTCATAACTTAAAGTCCTACAACTTTGGTTCATGGTTCATTGGGTCCGGCTTTGCCACAAACGTATAAATTGAAGTTGGAATGGCATCTATTTGCATGTTTTAGATATATCCAACCTGTACATTTTTCAATGCCCCTAATTAGCATATTTTGAAAACTTTCGTATACTGTCCATTATATTGACAGGTGTGACAAACATCTATATGCACACTGAAATTTTGTGTCTATTTGCAATAGTTTGGAAGATATGGAACCTTTAAAATTTTGGTTGCCCCTAATTTGCATAATTCTAAAACTCATGACTATTCCAAGCCAGGTGCTCAATTTCGCCGGTAGGTCAGTCACCATGGCAAGTTTGGTGGTTTTCGGAATAATAGGGTCGGAGAAAAATTCCGGACAAATCTGGTCGTAAAGAAGAACGAGAGAGAGAGAGAGAGGAAGGAAGGAAACAGAAAGAGAGAAAAAATTCTTGGAAAAACAAAATGTCTGGGTTCCCACCCAGACATTAATATTCCAAATACCAACTTGCGTTTGTGAGGAGAATTGAATAGTTCTGACTGATGTCGGATGGCATGGGAGCATGCCTATGTGCAAAGTATGCTGTCTATTTTTGACTACACCGGAGGGCACAGGAGCACGCCTGGTTTCAAAGTTTGCTTGCCTGTGTAGGCTACACCTGACGTCAACACAAAATATGAGCCCGTTGAACAAAACAATAGCCGGATACGCATACATATGGATATGACAAGCAAAAACTCTGACGCACATCATGCAGTGACGACGATAATGTCTATACTCTTATATATCGAGGCGGGTCACTGACAAGGTCAGATGAAAGGTAATTGTATTGTCTGCGTTTCCCGCCATGGGTAACAAAACAACCAAGAGCTTCTACATATCCGATTGTTCCTTACGGAGTAAACTCACATATACTTTGGGAACAAAATTCTTCAGAATTATTTTTCAAAGCTCTACAGTCTCATGTTATATACGAAGTCGTCTGAGCAGACTGAACACAAACGTACAACTACAGTCCCTCTCGGCAGATTCTGCAGCCGATGAATTTAACGATATACTTATACACACAACAAAATTAGTTTGAAAGTCATCCGTTATTAAAAAAAACAAAACAAAACAAAAAAAAAAACAACAAAAAACAACAACAACAACACCGTCCGTCACACATGTAAAGAATAAAACGGGCATGCTGTTTTGGTGATGATTGTTTCAACCTGAAAAACGATGTAAGATTCTTACGGAAACTGCTATCAGAGCAGCCATGAAGTCGTTTTATAAGTGGACAATACTTTTTCAACGTAAAAAAATTAAACGTTGTGTTAGGCTAAAAAGGAAAATATTGCCCTAAAGGGCAGACAGTATAAAAAGATCACTGGTTCAAGCCATTGAACAAACTGAACTTAACACATGAATAAAAGAATTCTTAGGCAGCAAAGCTAACACAACCGAACTAATATCACCGAAGATTTGGTTTCCATATTTTAAGAGTACAAACGCGAAACCGCAACATGTACCCTTTCAGCTCCTGGAGTTGAAACAATCAAAAGCAGAAGTTTTAAAAGATATTCCAGTTTCTGCTCGGGACGAGCCTTTTTATGGAATGTAACGTAATACGGTTTTACAACAACCTGTACCCGACTGCGTCAAAAACGCCACGCTAAACTCCGACAACATCGATTTAACAAAAACATAAACATCACAATTTAATAAAATTTTTAACGAATGCAAATTTAGACAGTCCCGGAAATGCAGTTTTCTTTTCTCCGATTTTGAAAAAAAAAATGCGATAAAGACAAACCTGAAAATCATCGTGGAACAATGTTACAAAGCTCAGTGAGTATAATATTTTCCAAGATTTTGAATAGATATCTATGGTTTTCTGGTAAGAATTTCCTTTATGAAGTTCAAAGTGCCTTCACCGACGGCCGACAAACTTTGGACAATATTTTCCTGTTAAGAATCTTGTGGATGACCAATTTTCGAAAGCTAAGAAGTTATTACTGCGTTTGTCGACTACAGGCGAGCCTTGGAAAGCATCGATATCGAGTTTCCCGTCTTAAAATTATATGAAGCTGGCATCAGTTATCAGATTCTCCAACTGATACAAAGAAAAAGCACATATTCAAACGCAACAAATAGCGATTTAACTCACGGGCGGAACGATTCCATATTTTGACAATAATATCGGTCTCAAACAGGGCTGTCCGCTGAGCCCTTTATTTAAATTTTTCATCAACGGTTTGCACATTACTTAACATAACCCCTACGATAACCATGTAAAAATTGATTATAAAGCCTTTCCTCCTTATGTTGCAGACAATATAGTTCTCTTCGTAAACTCTGAAGAACACCTCCAGCATTTTCTAAATAGAATTTCGGCGTTTACTCATGCTGGGGTCTAAATAAAAATGAAAACAAGAAACAAAAAAGCAAAACAAGAAAACAATAACTATGGTATTCAACCGAGCAGTACCGTCTGATTATAACCATGTCTTTTAGTGTGGAAATAAATCACAGAAGTCTGTTAGTGAGTTGTTAATCAGGTGTTGTTTTTTTCCTGTTCTAGGTCCTTTCAATTAGCAGCTGAAAAACTTGCTGATGAAAACAAACATGAAAAAAAAAAAAAAAAAAAAAACCAGAAAATTGCAGGACCCGCGGACGTCCGTTTATCCTCGAAACCCATCCAGAAAATAACACGTTTTCTATCAAACGAGTGATATTTTCTAAATATTGTCAGCATCCTGTATGTTTTAAAAGTTTTTGGATGAGTTTGCTTGTTTTCTCCAGTTGTTACAAATATGGCAAGCAGAAAGAAATGGATATATTGAGCCTGAAGCAAATACAATTAGCGAATTTTGTTCAAGTTACGCACGTACAATTGTTTTCCCTTGTTCTTCGAAGAACTTCAGGCGGCTCCCACCCCCACCCCACCCACCATCACCACCACCACCTCCGCCAGTAAAGCGTAAGTCACATGAAAGTAGGCAACAACTACAAAAGAAGATTTGCTTCAAAGCTTCTGCGTGCCTACAAGAAAAGTTGTCGCCTTTTGCATTCAAATTCCAAGTTGAAAAAGCTACATGATAGAAAACATGAAATTTCAGGGGAGGGGGGGGATGTTGCAAAATGAGGTTCTTGGCATGAAAAAAATTTGCTGGTAAAAAGGAATTGCCAGACAGACCGAAAGAACTCTGAATAAAACAGATGGTCAAGTGTCGGCAAGCAAACAAGATGTGGTCATGTAGTAAGAAATTCCAGCTAGTTCTCCAGAGTACACTTTTGATTGCAACTTTGATTCATTTACCGAGCGCTGTTGACACTACAGTATGGACTGATGACATTACAACATGGACTGATGACACGTCCGTATGGACCGATGACGCTACAGCATGGACTGATGACACTACAGCATGGACTGATGACAAAATGCTCACCATATAGTGGAATACACGTGTTACATCAATTATGAGTGTAAACAATAAATCCTGGTGATGTACATATACATTCAATTGACTGCTGATGACAAATCATGGCCTCTTGTATGTCTGGTATACCACAAGTATGTACAAGTCTGCTATTGTTGTTCTTAGTTTGCATTATTTCAATTTCACTGCGAGGGCCACACGCTATTCCTCAGAGATTCAAGTTTCAGTGGTGTCTGAGTCGTTAACTCTGGACAAAAATGATGATGGACAAGCCCAGGATGTGAAGTCAGAATGACACATCTACGCGTAAAAGATCTGATAATAGATATTCACCATTTACATTTTAGTTCCCCTACTAGGTATAAATTCAAATTCTACAACTGTTGTTCGTGGTTCACTAGATGTGCCTGCAGCACAAATCTCTGAATTGAAGTTTGAGTGACACCTCTACTTAAAACAAATTTCAGGATATTCAACATTTTAATTTCGCAAGTGCCCCAAATTAACATAAATAAAGATTTTTCAACTTTTGCTTGCGGCTCCTTGAATGCGCCTATTGCACTTACCTATGAATTGAAGTTGGAATGGTATTTCTACTTATAATAGTTTTGAAGATATTCAACATTATTTTTTCCCAAGTGTCCCCAATTAGCATGAATTAAAATTCTACAACTTTTCCTAGTGGTTCATTAGATGCGCCCGAAGCACAAACCTATAAATTGAAGTTGAAATGGGACTCCTACCTATAATACTTTTGAAGATATTCAACATTTAAACTTTTCGAGTGTCCCTAATTAGCATAAACTAAAATTGTACAACGTTTGTTTGTGGTTCATTAGATGCACCTACAACACAAACGTATAAATGGAAGTTGGAATGGCACTCCACCTATACTAGTTTTGAAGATATTCAAGATTTAAATTTTGAAATGGCTCTATTAAATATACACAATGTTCAAAGCGGTCACTCCTCTTCATAAAAAGACCGGGCTTTATGGTTGGAGGTATACTTATGCCAAGTTTGGAGTTTCTATGTATACTTGCTTCGAATAAAATGTCGAACACATCTGCTAGTAAGGAAAAGAAAAAGAAAGAAAAAAGAAAGAACGAAAGAAAGAAAGAAAGAAAGAAAGAAAGAAAGAAAGAAAGAAAGAAAGAAAGAAAGAAAGAAAGAAAGAAAGAAAGAAAGAAAGAAAGAAAGAAAGAAAGAAAGAAAGAAAGAAAGAAAGAAAGAAAGAAAAACATTGGCACACAGACATAAATGTAATAGGTACACAGGAATGTTCCCAACAAGTCCCAAATCTCCTGCCAAAACATCCATTTCATGTCACTGACTGAGAACGGCTTTTCAATACCTTTCCTTGCTGGGTGGGAGAATTACTAATAAATCACTCTCGTCAAATTTGGATTCAAAAGAGTTCACAAGGACGCGAATGTACATTGCTACGTAAGTGTGTGTTTGTATGATTAAACAGCAGTTATTTTGTATGAGAGAGTTAACATGCTTGGAGTCATAAAAAATGACTTGCAGGTGATATCAACCACTGTTGGTTACAAGAGACTTTAGTGCTCCCCAAGTGGGCAACATCAAGATTTGGTCGTTGTTCTTGTCGGCCAAATAAGTAAAAATACAAACAAACAAAAAAGAAAAAAAATAACTTATATGGTCAGAACACAAAGCAGATAAGGTTCTGTGTGATTAATGACAAAAAATACAGTTGACTATTTATTCCAAAATTAAATTTTGTTTGGGTGATGTACACGTATGAGGGGCCCTCACGTTTGTTGCATGGGAATTGGGTCAGGTCCAGATTTCAAAGTTGCCAGCTCTCCTGTATGCAGGTATTTACTTGGCAACAAGTGGATGTTCGTCCATTAATTAAGAGCAAAGTTCTGCCATAATAAATTGATCGGAAAAGACGTAGGCCTATAGAAATTAGAATCAAATAATGGCATGCCACAGGTTTAATCTCCAAGTCCAAACTTAATGCCAGATAATTCTTTGTAATTGTGCGACATGCAGGGGAGGACTGAGTGGACACAATATGTTGGAATGTGTGCCTGTATTTGGTTCTTATTTTAACTCAAACGATTCGGGCGTCAGTGTGGAGTTGTCTTTTGCTTTTCTTCTGATTCGTCACCATTTGCATAGTGGCCGTCGCCATTGTCAACATCAGGAGAGTAATAATATATTTTTATTTCCTGAAGCTGGATGTTGTCAAAATCAGTACAGAGGAATAATAAAATATTTTATTTCCCGAAGCTAACCATACATAGCATGGCCACCGCAGGCAAAACGGAGCTGACGGTGTGTCATATGTATGGAGTAAAATAGTAACATAAGTGTTAACAACTGCACATAGGATAGTTTAACTGAACATGGTAAAAAAAAATCATCATCAGGAACCTCCGTCCGTATATTCGGAATACAACGCCATAAATTGGCCATGTTCCATGGAGCCCGATTTCAGCTGCTTCATGTGTTTGTACCTGACGTGTATAATTCTTGCTGTTGCTCACTAATTAACTTATTCTCCTCTTATATCGAGCGATATAACAGAGTTGTTTTTTCCTTTTTGTGCGCCATCTTCAAAATATTCATGGCGCCTGTAGCTCTGTGCTAACTTGCAAGGACGCCAAAGTTTATAAACATTTACCGGTACCTGAAAACGAGAGTCTATGTGCATGTCACTGCCGTGACACGGTTGGTCTACAACATTGCCATCAACAATGGATACTATACATGGGCAGTAATCACACGTTGAGATGAAGCGATCAGTGATAAAACTAAGCATGGATCACAGGTCAATTATCACTGGGTGTTCCAGACCAGTGTATGTAAGTATCGTAACATATGCTTTCTCTAAACGTTCACTAGGCCCGTGATACATGTTATAGTAAAAATTGTGGAGAAAGTGCATTTTGCTGGTTCTAGGTCATCTAATTGTCACACAGTGTGATTTACCAAATTCCCAGGTTTGCCAATATTCAGCGTTCTATTCAAAGTGATACTTTTGTCATATGGCAAAAATGCTTTGTATGAATACGGAACAGCGGTGACTGACCCCCAAACCACTGTCTGTCCAGGAATCGAACCTTGGCCGATTCTGTGCACTTTTGGAGCGGTCTTTTATGAACCAACATGAGAGTCTTTTAAGGAACGCCTTTTGTGGACCAGATACTTTTCAAGCATAAATGTATTAAGTTGCTTTTAAAGTTCCCCCGGAGTTCACTAGTCCTTTTCTTGACATTTATTTTTATAACACAATGTATTTTACACAAAAGCCTTTTCTCTCGGTACCCTTTCGACATTTCTTTCTCTTGGTCGTACTGCTTTCGTCCGAGGTGTTTGTCAGCCACTCTTCAAGCTGAAACTTTGGAATTTTAGAGTTTTTCGTTGCGCATGAGTGAAATGATGCACCTATACCTGTGGACTGAATTGTTAAATCAAAGAGGTGATACGAGATATTTGAAATATGTTCGTCACTGACCTTTCATGTTATAAAGAAAGTGCTGTGAAAGATCAAGATAGAATTTGGTGACATTCATGTTTGTGATAATTGTGCGTCTAAATAACGTAACTTTTGGACTGCTGCAGTAAACTTAGGCAAACCCTAATCAAGGCCTATTTTAATTTTTTTATCTATACAGCGCTGTCCAAAGCTAGACTGGACTTTCGTAAAGACATTTGGGGTATCTCTAGTTCTCACTGGTACGGTGAAGACCAATTTGTATACAGTACTTTGCCTTCTAAGAGAGCCGCGAGAGAAGTTTTGTTTCGCAGACATAATTACTGTTTTCAACTTGGATAGAGGCCAATCCATTTTCTTGCCAGCAATTGAAAGGGAGCATGCATACTGACAACATTCGATTTGTCATTTTGTAGTATTGCTGATTTCATTTACAGGCGGGACTGGTACATCACTGCACGTTGTCCTAGATTTCTTCACGGTCATATATTGATGTAGACAATTAGAGGCCATTAGATGGCTTGCTTTTTGAAAACAGTTAAAACGGTGGTCCCCATGTAACAGAGGGATAAGACTCTGTGGAACTAATAGTTCACATTATGTTTATCTGACCTTGACCCACAGGTTGCGACGATGCAATTAGTTGCCAGCCAAATTTTCCATGTACTTAACTTAAAAAGATAAATCATATTTGTTCCCAGTATACCATGATAAAGAGTCCACTCGTCCGCCGCACAGTATTAAATGTTGCGCTGAAACCTTGACTGTCTGCTGGCCGCAAAGCCTATGACAGCCTGGAAAATGATACTGTGCAATAACAACCTATGTTTTCAATAATTTTTGGGGTCCTACTTACTCGGACCTGATCCGCATCATAACCATTTGCTTCAAGAACAGCCCTCAATTCCTCAAAATCCAGTTGTCCACTGCCATCCGAGTCGGCCTGCGTGAAGAAAGAATCGTAATCTCTCTCAGTATGTGCCATGATGCTGTCTCTTAGGGAACAAATGACAACGTAACGTCAGCCTGGTCAGTTGTAATGATGAGAAAATTTGTGCGCGCTCTCCTATAAACGTTTCAGTTCGCTGCGCCTGAGGGCAAAGGTCATGCGAAAGCGTTTGGTGTTTTACGTGTTGTGATTTTTGCGGTCACCACTTCACGCATGGGTGACCGGTGGACATTTTAATCGTCACATGTGACACTTTTGGCATTACGAGTGATTTGTATGAGTAATGAAACAACATCAGGTCCCCTGATTCCAGACAAACCATATTTGTTGGGCCTCCATTCGACAAGCGAGGATTTCGAGTATCTTTATTTTTATACATTTTTCAGGTATTACTGCACTTTTTATTGCCCGCGCAGACAGACCCAGTATCGCTATTCTGAAAGTGATGTTGGCGCTCTAAATAATAATCAAAAGGAGCCACAGTCTATCTGCGTAGGCAACACTTTTTAACAGCCCCCCCCCCCCGAAAAAAAAATTATAGCCAAGATATTTTCTGGATCTTCCTTTTCCTCCCCGTCCACCAGCCCACGACCATGCTCCGTCTAACATGTGGTTGTTGCAGTCAAAAAAAAAAAGGAAAAGAAAAGAAAAAGAAAATTCGGTCCAATTGAAATTTCGAGATTGGTATATTTTTTGCTCTTACTTTTAAGTTTCAGGATAGAATTACGGGATGTGCTATATTGTACGCTGCCGTGTCTATTTGAATAAGTTGTTTTCGACTTAAATAATATGGAGATCCGTCTGCAGCTTGTGCCATTTTTTGTACTAAAATACATGACATGAAGACTCTGTAAACGGATCTCTGCAGAAAAGATAATGCACTTTGCGTTTTCCGCCATGATTAGTCAAAATAATATCTTCTCTGATGCTGAATTGCAAGGTGCGGCCCTGGGTGTTGTAGACCAAGCTCGAATGGGGCCGAATGAATCCTGTTTGGCGGGGGGGGGGGGGGGAGGGGCAGGAGAAGGGAAGGGAGAAGGGAGCGCTCGTGTTTTGCAACGTCGAATCGGAAGGCCATTTGTCTTTTAAGAATATCTTTACATCCAAAACCTTATACTTCTCTGAAGTACAACTAAAAACATTTGATCAGCATACTTGATCTACAATTTTTGGATGTTGATCTACTTTTGCACATCTCGCTCCGAACTTGGAAAGATGTATAATAATAATAATAATAATAATAATACAGTGAAACCTCATTATAATGACACTCAGATATCCGACATATTCAATATAATGACACAAAATATTCAAGGGAAAAGGTTTATTTTCTTTGGTTTTTGACTCATTTATCTGACATGTTCAGTTATCCGACACATTTCTTAGGGAACAGATGGTGTCATTATAACAAGTTTTCACTGTAATAATAATAATGATGATGATGATGATGATGATGATGATAATAATAATAATAATAATTTATTGAGGAAACTACCCCTTTACATCGAGGACACCAGTGGTCAGTAGCAAACCCACGGTGCGTCCATATATGCACAGTCTTAAGAAGAATTAAAATCTTGGTTACATATTAAAAACAGTCAGGAATTGCAGGATCCCCTTCTAAAACGCCATGCTTCAACTAAAAACCTTTTATATATGTCATCAAATAAAAATCCTGCTTCATCACCGAAACTAAAACTTTCGTCACAAAGAAGAAACTTTAACTTTCGGTACAGAGCTGACGCGATAAAACTTTGCCACACACAACTAAAATACTTATCCTTCAGTAACGGTTCTCATTGCTTGAACGACTTCAGTCTTATGGAGTTTAAAGTTGGACATAAAAACATCAAGTGGAAAAAATCATCGTTGGTTTAAACATATTTTATTCAAAGAAGCAATTGGGAAGGAGGGCATGGCCCTTTGTTAATCCCTCTCGCAAGAAAAGGACGCATGCACAGCACAAACGAAACAACACGCCACAGAGCAAAGTGAAGTTGACACCACAGTTACAAAGCACAGATAGGGGGCTCGCTGGAACTAGCGGTTGGTAATATTGTTTACATGTAGTAGAATAGTGACAATAATCGTCCTCATAATATAATGAATTATTATCAATTATTTTTGTTGCAATCATAACCATTACCATAAACCTACTAGATCGGCGTTTCAGGTCCAAAGCGTTTGCTTTTCTCAATGAATTCCTGTGCTGCTAAGAATATTATAATATTTTGGTTTAAATCACATTCATTGTTTCCAAGTAATAAAGTATTTAAACAAAAATCATCGTTATTGTGTCGACAGGTTTTACATGTAGTATCAGACATGCCCCGCCTTTATCCTCTCCCAGGCCCAAACACCCTGTAACCCCATGAATTTTAGGCGGGCTCCACCAAAGGATAGTCATCACGCCATGTATATCTTTTCAGGGCCCTATACCAGAAAAGAAATATTTTTGTCATCAATTTCCTGGAAAAATTCCATCGTGTAAATTTCGATTGCACGTTTGTTGAAACTAGTAGGTATAAAGCCAACTATCACTATGCAACGAGAAAGCATGGTCAATTCCAGCGTTAATTTGATTTTATTCCCATATGGCCAAATCACCCCCATTGTACCCTTTACCCCTATAAAAGAAGTTTCTTAGATGGAAAACATGTCCTTAAGCTGCTATCATAAAACAAATATTTTCTATGACAAATACTTGTTGTTATTCCTATTTCACTAAATCAATGCCTTCATGGAATAACATTAAGGTCATTGTGATGAGCTTGCTACTTCTCTCAGTTTTGATCTTCAAACTTGACCATTTAGGCTGTATTTCGGTTGTTTGAAAGATGCAAAGGGAAAAGTTAGAATTGAGCACATTTTTAATTGCAAACCATTTACGTAATTGCAACATCTTCCAGGCTGATCAATTGTAACTGCATACCAATTAAAGTCACTAATTCTAACTTCTGGTCGAAATAATAAAGAAAGACAGGTATCCCCTAAAAATCTGCGAACCCTAATGACAAAAGCAAGATTACTAAAGACCCGAATAGAATCAGTGAGATATTATGTACATCTTAGAATAATTTGGGATATTATGGATCATCGACAAGTGATCAAGACTTGCACAATACTTTGATGGAACATCTTTCTTGTGACGAGGATAAGGTATACATGTCTAGCCTCACAGGTATAGTAACAGATGCAAATACTATTTGCACTGCCATTAACAAATTAAGAACGGTAAAGCCTGTGGTATCAATGATGTACCAAACGAATTTTTGAAGCACGGTGGTGAGGCAATTGTTAAATCACTTACGAAAATGTTTAATTATGTAAAATCTTAGAAAGTTTCCCAGACGGTTGGTCGAAAGGTAATACTTAACCCATATACAAAGACGGTAAGCCAGAGCTACTCAGCAATTATAGGGGAATTATAATTACTTCTAATGTAAATAAAGTGTTTGTATCCATGCTTGAAAAGCAAATGTTCTCTTTCTATCAGAAACAGGAAACCTTTGGTGAACTGCAAGGAGTATATAGACAAGGTGACAGGTTAGAAGATCACTACTATACTCTCAAAGGCCTATGTAGTTTAAGAAAGGACAGAAAAGAAAAAAAACATGAATAGCATTTTTGGATATCAGCAAAGACTTTGACACGGTAAACATGAATCGGATGATGTGAAAACTGTGAAATAGTGGAATTCAAGGTAAACATGGCGATTACTGCATAGACTGCACGAGAAGGTGGAAAACGAAGTTTAACTTGGTCTTCTTGAAAGTAACTGGTACAAAAGTGTTAATGGTGTAAAACAAGGACGCATTCTATCACCCACTCTATTTTCTATTGTCATGAATGATTAAATCTTTATGCACAATGAGCAGAGGTTAGGAATAACCTATAATTATGAACTTATTTTTGCCTTACTTTATGCAGACGACATTGTTTTGATGGCAAATGATGATAAGCAACTACAGGAAATGCTAAATCTTGTACATAGATTCGCTATAAGGTGGAGAATGAAATTTACGACACAAAATCAAAAGTTATGGCAATACGTAAATAATTGATATGACAAGGAAATTTTTTTGCGAACTTTGACATTAGAAGGATGCACTATGCATAAATATTTAGGTATTACATTTGCCCAGACATCACAAGACTCTTTACACATAAAACAACACTTGAAACTTGATAGCTGAAATGGATATATATGTAGTATACTCTTATCGCAGATTTCAAAGATATTGACGAAATTTCTTCCTTGTTATATTATAAATTGACTAAGTATCCCACGCATGGAGAGAGATACACGTTCAAATTAAATTACTCAAGGGTATTAGACTAAAATTTAGGGCTAAAACCGGATGACTAGGATCGGAAGAAACATTACAAAGATGGAATTTTCCAACAGAATTTGTAAACGTTGTTAGCAAGGTATAGAAGACAAATTTCACTTTTCTTTCACATTTGAACACTCCAAAGAACTAAGAACAAACATTTGGCGAAACTTTGAAAAATATCTGTTAGAACATGGTTATACCCGTTTATGGGAACATTTTACTCGCTCTTCCTTAACCAGAAAATTCCCGCTACTCTTTGGAATATTATTCAATTACGGCCATACTATCAATGGTATCTTTGACAGTGCTTGTAAAACTTTGCTAAAAGAAACATGGCATTGCCGTATGGTAGCTCTTGTCTGGTGCTTGCTGTGGTACTTCTATGTAGATTCTTAAAATTAACTGTGGTACTTAAGCTAATGTGTATATATATATATATATATATATATATATATATATATATATATATATATATATATATATATATATATATATATATATATATACATATACATATATGTGTGTGTGTGTGTGTGTGTGTGTATCTTTGTACATTTGTACATAACGCAATATATTAGAAGCTTTATGTAGGTCCCATTATTTTGCTTCTCCCGGACGTCTTGCATTTTGGACTTGCTTTGCGCACCATTTTGCAAGCTTTCATCGGTTTGGGGGTAATAAATTTCTGTTGAGGTTTACTATTTCAGAATTTAGGATGTGTGAGTGTTTGCCTTTGCGGTATGGAGCACCTCCTGGTTTTTACACTATGTGTTCTTTTCAGGTTGGGTGTCGTGCAGGTACCTTTTGAAGTATGGGAAGTATTTGGGATTTTCAGAATACCACGTGTATGTTTTTTCAAGATGAGGTTTATATCATTATATCATGTTTGTTATCATTTATGCTAGCTAACGGCATTAATAGGCTGAATACTTTAACTTTTATGGTTTATACTTGTATTTTATAAATGAATTCAAAGGAAATGTATGGACGTACTTTGAAATAACACCGTTTAATTGGTGCCCCGTTGTAAATAGGTAGTTTTCCAAATAAATAAATTATTATTATTATTATTATTATTATTATTATTATTATTATTATTATTATTATTATTATTATTATTATTATTATTATTATTATTATTATTATTATTATTAAAAAATGCGCCACATATATGTGCACTACTTTGCTACGTCATCATGCCGGCTGTGACGCGATGACCAATGGTTTCGGGCCAAATCCCCTCTATAAACCTTTTGGCAACGTTACGGTTTCAGGCAAAAATCCCCTCAAAAAACGTGGAGTCAGTTGCTCCGAAATCGTACAAGAACACTTCTGTGTAACCATAGGCCTCAATGTGTTCAACATGTAATAATAAACAATTGATAGCGTTTGTTTTGTTTTGTTTTTAAAAAACAAACATCAATGCCATAATGCACTGGGTAAGGCTTTACTTATGCAATTTAATAGTCTGGTTCTCTGGATTTTCATCCTCTCAGTGCAGTAAAAAAGAAAAAGGTTGAACACGACCAAATCTTAAACTGAGCAGGTGACAAGCAGAACGTGTGCGTCTTTTTAATCACCTCTGTCGAAAGTTTTGGAAATGTTGTGGCATAAAAACATATAAAAAGGAACATCATATTTGTTTTATTCCGTAATACAGCAGCTCGGGATGTTTGTATTGGAAATATTATTCTACGTGTATTTTCTATTGGAAATCCAAAATGGTGCCGCCAGGTGGCAGAATGACTTGGCCGGGGATTATTTATGGTACCGAAACAAGCCTTGCGCTGTTTTCCCGCTGATGACCCGCTTTTGTATAAAGGCTAAGAAAGCTTAAAACTAAGTTTCAAGTTTTATTAATATGACTTGTTCCTTTCACAAATTAATTTGCTCTAATGATTTAGAACTATGGAGTATTTCAGTGAATGGCACAGAACAGGACTTTGCTCTTGGAATATCGGACTTGATAGTGTTCAAACGGTACTTGGGGTTTCAGATTTGGGTTTGTTGAGTTTTTCTTTACATTAGATACATATATCTAATTTGAGGACTATCACCAAAAATTATTTCCAGAAATGCTTTCCCTCCATGACCATAAGAAATTACTCAAGATCGTTCATATGATGCAACTTCGTGACCTTCACCTTCAATTCGGATTTTAAAAGCATTCAATTCAAAGTATACACCCGACAACCAGCTTTCCATAAATGGTCTATTTGTTCAAATCGAATAATGACATTTTGAGTTATCGAAGAAAAATGATAAACTTGGACAAGTGCTAAACTCTAAAATAATTGGGTTACGGTGACCCAAAAAGTAGGTCACCAATTTTGATCTGGAGGCTCTGTTCTTTTTGCGGTTGTTGTCCAAGATACACCCTGCCATTATAAAATCACCCCTTTCAACTTTACAGGTCTACAGATCTAAGAAAAATTGGTCAAGCTCACCGATTTTATTAGCTTATTACATACTAGTATTGGAAATGATCTATATCCTTTAAATTTCGCATGTCTAATTCAATCATTTTTCGACATGGACAATTTTATATCTTTTACAGGTGCCTCTGACGTCAAAGGAGGAATGTGCAAAAGGTTAAAGTGCATCCATTTTAAACATGTTTCAAAAAATGTCCAAGTTACTTAAGGCCTAATGAAAATATATGTCTAGTTCCGGTAACCTGACTGACCATACTGAAAGGGCCAACTTTCAACTTGTCTGGAGGGTTAACCTGGGCCGGGGAAACAGCATAGCTGCATAGCCACTGTTGTTCGGTGAAACAGCATAACTGCGCTTGTTTGATGATCATTATCGTAATATTTGACTAGGTTCCAGGTGTCCGTTCCCTGTGTTACCAGGGCAAACGGTCGTTACAGTACTTAATTCTCAACATGATAAGGGCAAACCGTCTTAAAGTACTTAACTTTCAATATGACCAAAACATGACTTACTATTTTAACATTAATCTGCCCGCTGGGTTGTGTCTGAAGCAATTATCATTGTTAGTAACAAATCTAAATGCGACACGATACCTTGGCTTGAGCCAGCAAATCATGCACGTTTATGAGCCCCAATTTGAACATGGCGCAATGCGTTACCGGACAGTCGCACAAGAATAAAACATTTGATTTGGATATCAAAGTAAATCACGTCCACAGCATATATCATATTATTGTTATTGATGCTCTGAAATATTTGAATATTTGCAAAATATATACTTTTGGTTTAATATAATATACACATCCCCCACCCACCCACGATCATCCCATCACTATCCTCATTTACAAACCATTGGGTACAGAATCCACAATTTTCTACATAGCAGCCAAGTCTGTGGGTTAGTCCCAATTGGATATTTTGAAGAGGCAGTATCCAAAATATATAAGTGCCTAGTGTTAACGGAAGGTTAATTTGTCGGATGAATGTAATGTAAAATATATAATGGGACTTTTCCAGTGTGAGCATTACCTAAAAATGTAAATACCATGCCTTGTAGTAACTGGTTGTTGATGGCGGTGGGCATCAGAATAGGAATATTGTATCAGACACTGACGTCGCACGCAGGCTATGAATTAAGTAGCAGCACTGGGCATAGGAACGAGATCCCCCACAGAGTCAAAGTTGGAGATAAGTAGGGAAGGTTGCCCCCATAATGGATACAGGTCCGAAAGGACCGGCGAGTTTTCATATAATTGATAAATACATTTTGGTTCATAATTCCCGATGGCGCCACTAGTATCATACGCAACCGATATTTTGACCTGTTCCACAATCCCGCTAAATTTCGTAAAGATCTATGAAAAAATATGCGATACTAGAATGGTCACACAATTTACACATATTGACCCATATATAACACAATGCTGCAGGTGACACCACCAAAGTTGAATTCGACCTAGTTTTCCAAACATTGATACGTCCAAAAGTTTTATGGGGATAACTCGAAAAATGTGGACTGTATCGCGTCCACTTGTAAGTAAAAAGTTTATAGATGTCTCTAAGAAACTGAATGTTTCCATACACAGACCTCCAATAGTTAAGAAAAACATGACCCACATTCAAAATTTCAACCCAACAATGACAAAGATGTTGAATAGAAAAGAAGATTTGCTTCAAAGCAAACTTGTCTGTGTGCTTTCAAAAGTTGGAAATTTGGTCAGATGAAAATTTCAAAGTCCAAATGACTTTGACCTTGACAGGTCACATGTATATTCCAAAAATGTGCAGTGTTGCAATGCCTGCAATTTCAGCCCGACATGCCAGATTGAATGAAAATTGACCAAGTTATGGCTGGTTGAAAATTTCAAAGGTCCAAATGACCTTGACCTTTAGAGGTCACATGTAAATTACAAAAGTGTGCAGTGTTACAATATCTACAATTTGAGTCCAATATGATTAAAATTGGATGAAAAGTGACCAAGTGATGACCAGAGAAAATTTCAAATGGCAAAATACTTTAGAGGTCACATGTAAATTACAAAAATGTGCATGGTTCCAAATCTATGAATTGAAGTTGGATTGGTTACCTGTATCTATGATAGTTTCGGAGATATTCAAGATTTAAAATTTCATGTGCCTCTAATTTTCATAATCTTCAACATATTTTCTCCTCTTTATTAATAGGCACAAACACATGTATAGACCTATAATCGCGCCAAGTTTGAAGTTTCCGGGTGTATTAGTGTTCACGAAAACCTTTCGAACAAGAAAGAAAGAAAGAAAGAAAGAAAGAAAGAAAGAAAGAAAAGAGAGAGAGAGAAAGAAAGAAAGGAAGGAAGAGAAAGAAAGAAAGAAAGAAAGAAAGAGAAAGAAAGAAAGAAAGAAAGAAAGAAAGAAAGAAAGAAAGAAAGAAAGAAAGAAAGAAAGAAAGAAAGAAAGAAAATTGTCTGTGTTGGCACACAGACATAAAAATAGCAGAAGGCAGAGATTCAATAGTATTCATCTTCTAGCGCCAATATGAAGAAATAAGTTCCACTCCTGACTTGAGACAGGCAGTCACCCATAAAGAGCAACTGGTGGCTTCAAACCGGTCCCGTCAACCTTCAAAATACATTTTTCACTAACTACACAGTTTAGTTTTTTCTAAAGCATATAGGCCTTACCATTTAAAACCCAAATATTATCACCTGTGTCTAACATGATAAGAGAGACGCGAGAGCCAGCCACTTTTTTGGTACCCCTGACTTCTGAGTCAGCCAAATTGAGAGTAAAAGTAGGCCTATATCGTTTTCTGATATTTATGAGTATGGAATATTATAAAAGCACTCTGCCTCGACCACAACTGTGTGTCAGAGAACCCGGCCAACCGCAACACTGGCAAATGGATTTGTTAAGTGAAGGAATCGTTGTAATAGTTGATAAATGCAAGTAGTCCGATTCTAGGGCCCTCCAAAAACAATCTTCTACACACTAACGTCTCTAAGAAACGGACGGACGGACGGACAACGTGAGTGATTGCATAAGCTCTGTGACCTATGGTCAACAGGGCTAAAAAAAAAAAAGGATAATTCAGTGAAAGGGACTTAACTTCGTTTATCATGTACACTGATTTACACCCTTATACCTTCAATGGGTAATCCAATTAAAAACATATTTATTTTAATTGGATTGCCCAAAGGTACACGATACATGTGCAAACACGGTGACTCCCAATGTATAGACAAGACGCACAGGACAGAACAATGTACATTAAATTACTATATCTACTAAGATATTTTTATAAATACGGTTACAACGTAGCATTTGCACCTGAGTGTCCACCATAAAGCTCGGCCTATACCTAAAATGGCAACCCTACTCTAATTGGATAATTTATATGAAATTAAACCAATAACTAGAGGCTCATGGGCCTAATGCTCTCTTGGCACCGTTGACTATATTGCACCTGTTCATTTCAAAGTTGCGAGTCCTCAAGTGATTTCTGAACATTTAAAGACTATGTAAATTTAGTGTGTTAAAATGGCCATCGGATGGCACATCGCTCCACATATAATCTTAGATATTTGTGCAATTACTGGGACGGATTTTGTCGCATGTGCCAAGACAACAATGAGTGAGTCCTTAACTTTATGTCCTCAGTGACCTTGGGACAGAAGATCAAGGTCACCAAGATTATGTAATATACGAGGCCCATAGGCCTGGTGCTGTGCTTTATGTCCTCAGGGACCTTGGGACAGAAAATCAAGGTCACCCAGATTATGTAATATACGAGGCCCATAGGCCTGGTGCTGTGCTGACATTGCCATTGATGTCCAAGCAACACCCTGCCATTACAAAATCACCTCGAGCAACTTACAAGGCATGGTGAGATCACAAAAATAGGTCAGGTCACTGATATTATACAATATTCTAGCATTGAGCATGGTCCGTCTATCTATCATATAAATTTGGCAAGTCTAATTTAATTACTTTTCAAGATAAGGAATTTTATATCTTAAACACATAGCTCATCATTTCCGTCAAATTGTAACTGGCACACCCAGTATCATTGGCAGCTTAGACTTTTACCTCCTCCACAATCCCACCATATTTGGGGAATATCTGCCCAAAGTTAAAGATGCTAAATTTTTCACAAGATTTTCATATTTTGACCCCTATATTGCATAATATTGTAGGTGGCACCACCAATATCGAAATGAACTTAGATTTTTATACACCATATCAGTCCTGAAAGTTATATTGATCTAACTTGAAAACTGTGGAAGGTATTGCAGTCACAAGATTTTCACATTTTGACCTGTATATTACATAACACTATAGGTGGCGCTACCAACACTGATGTCGACAAAGACTTTTATACACTTTATACCTTCTAAACGTTATATGGGCCTATCTCAAAAATCGTGGGGTGCAGAGCATTCACAAGATGACCCCTATATTCAAACTGGCCATTTCACATTGACCTTCAACTTGGATTAAAGAATTGTTATGTTCAAAATATGCGCCTTACGTCCAGCTTTTCATGTACAGTCTGTTCAAATCGGGGATAACTTTTCGAGCTATTGACGAAAAACAGTAAACACCAAGTACAGTTTTATGTATTATGTAATCAAAGGCAATTTTGATCTGGAGGCTTAATTCTCTTTGCCATTGATGACCAAGCTACACCCTGCAATTACAAAATCACCTTTTCAACTTTACCGGCATGGTCACCTCACAAAAATATGTCAAGGTCACTGATTTAACATTCTACCTGTGACCATGGTCTTTTTATCCTGTAAATTTGGCAACTATTTCAATTACTTCTCCATATATGGAATTTTACATCTTAAAACACATTTTGGCTCACAATTTGTCAAATTATAGGTGGCACCTCTAGTATCATTAGCCAATTAGACTTTGACCTCGTGCACAATCCCACCAAAGTTGGTGAAGATCCGCCCAAAACTGAAGATGCTAGAATATTCACAAGATTTTCACATTTTAACCGCTGTATATATTATGTAGGTGGCGCCACCAATACCGAAAGGGACCTAGATTTTTATACACCCTATATTAAAGTCCTGAAAGTCATATTGGGCTAACTTGAAAACTGTGGACGGTATCGCGCTAACGAGCAAAAGTTTACGGACGGACAGAAATGAGCGGTCGAATAAGCTCTGCCTTTGGTCAGCAGAGCTAAAAAGGGCATACGTGTACATGTACTTGTGTTCTCACATGGAAATTTAGCCAAGCTTGCAAAACAATAATGAGATGCATGTCCAGAGACGGGTAACCCCATCCATGTCTGCAAAACAGCTCCGAAACGGAGAAAAAAAAAACATACAGGCAAAAAAATTACAATGCTGTTATGGTTCACAAGTCCTATCAAAACTGGCAGAATATTCCAAGTTGGCGCAACCAATTGTAGACACATAACGCATGCGATTAACCTCCCTGAGGAGCTACAACTGAATAATTTAAGCCAATAGCTTCGAAGAAAAAGATCTTTTCATCTTAAATTCTCCCATAGAATAATATGTTGGGCATTGCAATCCTGTTTTTATTGTCCATTCGCCTTGGGAACTCTCCTCTTAGAAAAAATTGATTCGAAGGCGGTTCTCGTCAAGGGCCCCAGGTGACTGGGAGAGTGCACGAGTTACGCACTAATAGTTCCTCAATTCACAACGGGTGAACCATAAATGACATAAAACCGTCTGAGGGGACAAAAGACGTAAAAACTTGTACATAAAAAGCTGCAATCATTACAAGAAATGGGTCTGTATTTGCGCGTTCCCGTGCAAACGATGGAAAGTAACAACAGATCTTTGAATGGTGTATGCTTTATCACAAATTCTTCAATACTATGTTACCATTGAAATTTTCAAGGACCGTATCAAATGTGACTCATCATGATCACGTGGGCCCTCATACTTTTTCGACAACTTTCTAAAGCCAGTCCGAGCGTGAAAAGGGAATGTTGTGACTCACTCTCTAAATATAGTGGGTATTTCATATTTAAGATGTTCGTAATCTATCAAAGGAATGAACACTTCTATTGTGTACTATTTTTCAGTGAAGCGTTCAGCAGAAGGGGGTGATCGGTTTACGGAGACATGCACAGAATTTAATGTACCTGCAGATTGATCATAGCATTTTTCGGCTCCATGTTCATAGGTTTTCTTTTTAAGGGGTATTTCTCCCGGTATTTCTATCCATTTGTTTTTGTTTCTAATCCACAGCTCACTGGTGAGCACTCGATTTCAAATTTGGCCACCTGACTACACTTGCCACTGCCACAGTCGGATCTTAAATGCACCGTAAATCTGGAAAACACACCAGATGCAGAGTAAAGGCAAAATAGATCAAAATACTGCAGGGGGGGAGGGGGGAAAACAGGGTATTGGATATGCAAGTATAGGCCTACGCAGTTCTCCTCAGACCACCCGTGGGCCAATTTGCAATATGTTGACAAATAAACGATTCTTGCAAATTAAACCACAAGCACCACAGCGCAGTAATTTTGGTAAACAGGTCATACTGGGGGTATTGGACAATTGGACAATCGAATAGAATCTCCGCAGACCAACTCGATCGCATGGGCAAATAGCAGAATGATTGTCGGTATTTTCGGTACACAGTGTCTTTGGTGGTCAGTATGTAGGCCTATGGGTTCGTTTCTATTAGGACCACCATTCTTCTGGTGGAAAATACTGATTAGGCTTAGCCCTCACCAGTATTTTCGGCAAACAATGTCTTTCAATTGGTGGTCAGGATATATGGGTCGGTGGTTTCTACCAGAATATTAAGACAACCATTCTGGTGGCACCCCCTCTTGTGAGCGGGTTGCGAACAACCGGAATTGGTTGTATTGTTGATGGCAATCTGCGGACTACATTTAACATCTTTTTTTTCTTCTTCTTCTTCTTCTTTTTTTTTTTTTTTTTTCTTTTTTTGTTTTGTTTGGTTGGTTGGTTGGTTGGTTGTCTTCTTTATTTTTATTCATGTGTTTTTGTTGGGGTTTTTTTTGGGGGGGTGTTGTTGTTTGTTTGGGTTTTTTGTTTATTTTTTTATTATCATTATTTGGGGGGGGGCTTTTTATGTTTTTAATTTGCTGGGTAAGACGCCAGTTATGAAATTGTACACTGTTGACAAGCATCTTGCTGAGCATTCTTGAAGAGAATTTAGTTAGATATTGTAATGGAAATGAAGAACTGGTATGTCGATCGTCATAGTACAATATCCTGTGATATTAAAACGTTTCGTTTATATTGGGTTCCATATAGCTTATAATCCCATGTATAAATGGATTAATGAAGATGAAATGTATCTATTGCTCTGGTTGAAAGGTTCTCATGTCGCAAGTAGGATCGCTTTTCATTATCACATTTTGTTACTGGATTTTAGACGAAAGACATATTCTGTATGGACTGAAGTGAAGAGAAATGTGTTTAAGTGAGTGTTGTACAATGACAGGTGATACATATAGAAGCAGACACATCCACTCACAAAGCCTTTTGGGTACATACTACCTCACCTACCTTTTTTATTCTCTTCATAAAGGTGGTTTCTTAATTGAGGTGCATGACTACTAAGACGGGCTTGTGTATCTTCATTTGAACAAAGTGAAATACTCTTAATAGAGACACTAGTTTTAATACCTGAATGACAACTTTATAGAAGCAAATTCAATTTTTGCTCCAGAAAACTTAAATAAAGTCATATCAAACATCACTTAACTTTGTTCATTTTACATTATTTCATAGCGTACGTTGCAAGAGCGTTATGAATGTTTCCAATACATATACTTTGCATACTCAAATTTTATTCGAATACGTTGCATGAGACCATAGTAGCCTACTTCCAGTAAAAATTTCACAATATATTTTCTAAGATACTTTCCTTATTATTATTATTAAGTTTATTTTGCATCACACCTTGCCTCCTCATAAGACGTGTCGGTTTCATATCTTTTCGACATGTAAATTACCCAAACTGAATTATGTAAACGTCAGGACTGTGTCGTGTTATACATTTTGTACCCCTATTTGTGTGGGGAAAGATATACGTTGTGTACGCACGCAGTTTTTGTGTGGCGCTCAGTCATATCTCAGTTGCCTTGTTTACCCAAATGTTTTGGGTCCATTTACAAGGACACTTTGCGTCATTTCCCATTGTTATTTTGCAATTTTATAAGCTACATACATATATGCATTCCGACCTGATAACATGTATTATACATATGAAGTTAATGAACACAACTTAATTCTAAGTGAATACTTAATTCAAAGTCAATTTCACACTGTTTCATGACACTGCAAGACGGTTAGGAATGTCACGAACACGTGCTCTTCATGCTCTCAAAATATATTCGAGTTCTTGTTACGTAAGCATAGTATAGCCTACTTCTAGTAATTTTCCTTGACATATTCTAAGATGTTTCTCTCACACAAGTTCACATTGCACTGTCTTCTTGCCCAGGACAGACCTGTTTCATACATTTTCGACGTGTGGATTTTCATTTACATATATCTATGCATAACATTTGATGGCCTAAACTCTGTGGAATCGTTACCCTTATGTTGGCTATTTTCAGGCCACTTACAATTATTTTCCTTGCGACCATGCTGTGTCCATTCATATTTTTTGTATGTTCTTTCTTGTATTTTCGTGTCGTTCGTTTCGTTACCATGGGATATCGTCCGAATCTTTCCAGACACCCATTACCTGTATACTACACCATATATCCACCTATACCGAACTATTAACCCATATCCAAATTAACCCCTGTCTGCTGCCACTCACTTCTTGCCTTTGTGAGCATTCATTGTATATTCACAAATGCCCATTATTAATGAAGTTCCTTCTCCCTGCCATTCCTTATAGGGATTAGCATTGATCAGTATAGAGTGGCAATTGGACTTTTTCACAACCGCTGGTCAACCCCCTATAAGTATTTTTTTCTCGAAACTACACAGCCGAAAGCGAAATTATTCTTTCTTTTTGTCATAGTGACATTGAATGTGATTATATTAGGTTTCATGTGTGGCTACAACACATACTGTCAGTCTTGCAATTTTTATTCAGTACTCCATTGATGTGCATCCAAATCCCGGACAAAACGACCCCTCTGCGAAAAATTACTGAACATTTGGCCGTTTTAACGCCCGTAGTACCAGTATTAAGAGTTCGAGTAAACTTGATGAACTTCGGTTGTTAGCACAAGCTGAAAATATAGATGTGTTTTCACTATATCCGAAACTTGGCTTGATGCAAACTTTCCTGATCAAACCCTCTTTATTGACAACTTTCAGCCTCCTTTTAGAAGAGACCGTCCCACAGGACGAGGAGGAGGGGTCTTTACATATATTTCTTCGCTACCGTGTGGAAGGCGCACCGATCTAGAGGAACCTAATTCAGAATTCATCTGGATTGACGTTACTACAAAACATGGGCTCTTACTGATTGGAAACCATTATCGACCCCCTGAACAGCCTGCTGAAATACGTATTATAAAGAAACCTACAAGAACCACCGAATACTCAAAAAAACCTGCTTGATCTTATCATCACTGACTCTCCTGACCTGGGGCCTAACAGTGGTGTTCTTGCTCCTCGTTCTAATTCTGACAAGTGCCTTCGGCTGTGCCCAGGTAACAAATTCAACTGATGTCAAAGGAGGTAATGTGTAAAAGGGGAAAGAACATCCATTTTAAGCATAGCTGTCATGTTTTGACAAATGTCCAAGTTACCTAAGGCCTAACACACACACAAAAAAAATTACGTGTGTGTGTGTGTGTGTGTGTGTGTGTGTGTGTGTGTGTGTGTGTATGTGTGTGTGGTTCCAATAATCCGACCGAACCCACTGAAAAGGCCCGAGTCCCGACCCTTAGCACTTTTTATGAAACATTAAATATATTAAAAAAAAAAAAAAAAAATCAAGCCACCCCTCCTTAATCAAATTTGATCGACCCTGGCTGAAAGACTGTATCGAGAAAGTGGCCGTCGTGTGCCATTATTTTTCAGCAAAGTCAGCTCAAACACAGTTGGGTTTTTTTTCAACTTGTCTGCAGTGGAGGGTTAACTTGGGCCGGGGAAAGAGCTCCATAGCCACGATGTTCGGTGAAACAGCATACAAATAGCCCCAGTTGAAAGATTTTATCCAGAAAGCAGCCGTTGTGTGCCGTTATTTTGCAGGAAAGTCAACTCAAACACAGCATTTTATTTCAAATTGTCCTGAGGGTTAACTTGGGTTGGCGAAACAGCATAGCAACATAATGTTCAATAAGGCATTGCCACGGTTGTTCAGTGAAAAAGCACAGGCCATAGGACCGCTTGTTCGGTGATCGCTATCGAATATTTTGCTAGGTTCCAAGTGTCCGTTCTCTGAGTTACCAGGACAAACGGTCGTTAAAGTACTTTTAAAGCATGACTTACTATCTAAACTTTAATATGCACGCTCGGTTGTGTCTGAAGCAGTTATCATCGTTAGTTACAAATCTAAATGCAAGATGATAGACCTTGAACCAACCGGCACACGTGAACGCTATTTTGGATATTGCGCAATGATGCACAAAAATACATTTGATTTGGATATCAAAATGAATCGCAGCCTCGGCATATATCATATTATTATTGATCTCTGAAACATTTGCAAAACATATACTTTTGGTTGCATATATTATAACCACTCCCCAAGATCACCCCAATACTGCTACTGATGATGATGATGATGATGATGATGATGATGATGATGATGATGATGATGATGATGATGATGATGATGATGATGATGATGATGATGATGATGATGTGGCTCTCTGTTTGCCTGCCATGGCCCTGTGTCACTGTGTGACATAGGTGGCCTGGAGGTGGAAAAAAAAAAGAGAACTACATGAGGCGGGGGAAACCATGGTAATCCTTACCAGCTTGTGCTGTCATGTCTTTCAGGACCACAGCCGAGGCAAGGGATCCACCACCCACTCTCCCACTGCTGCCGTGGGCCCCTGGTCCTGGGTATATCCCCCTATATTCATTGCTTGTACGTTCGGGGGGGGGACCCAAACCGTGCCTCACACACCCTATCCCTGCCTCTAAGGCTCAGGCATTTCCCATGTAAGCCCCCAAAGGAATTGAATAGACTTAGAATTTCATATATTCCAAACAAGGGCCCAGGAGGCCAGCTGGACCAGTGTAGGGGTATTTCGATTTCATCAAATATGGGCAAAATATTCAGCAGGATAATGTACCGGAGACGAAGTGGAATAGTTGAAAGGCTTGGTCTTCTGGGGGAAATTCAGAATGGATTCAGACCGGGTAAAAGGATAGGTGACCACATCTTCACATTGACCAAGGTGTTAAAACTGGTAAGATAAAAGCGGAAGAAAGTCTTCATGGGTTTCTTAGATGTGAGGAAAGCTTATGACAGAGTATGGAGAGATGCTCTATGGGAAGAACTAAGTGGACTAGGATTTGGTGGATATTTTCTCGAAATTCTGACAGCGCTGTATAAAGATGTAGACTGTACACTTTCATTAGGAAAGGGAGAAGTAGAGAATGCACGTCTAGATACAGGCCTAAAGCAGGGATGTGTGCTGTCCCTAATTTTGTTCGTTCTGTATGTTAAGGACTTTCTTGACACATACATACATACATACATACATACATACATACATACATACATACATACATACATACATACATACATACATACAGTTACACTGAATCCCTCTTTCAATTTTCAGTATGTATCACTCGGACATGCTTGTAGGAAAAAAATCGTTATGTGTACGCAAAAATGCAAGCACGCTGCTCAGCCCATGCACAACATGGTGAAAAAAGGTCTGCAATTTCGGGACAGGTTGACACTGCTGAACATGGACATGATTTTACCGAGGCTTGATGGAAAGTTGATTGCATCATAGATATTTGATGAATTGCAGTCGATTGCCATACATGACATATACCATTTCCGATGTAGTATATTGTACGTTCATCGGTACAGTCTGCTATGCCAAGGCATTTTACAGTTTAATTGCCCAAGCCGTAATTCCAATTTTACTTCAAAGAAACTAAAGAGTACAAAAGAATAATTTCAAGTTTTGGTCGTTGTGGTGATTTTGAATGTCTAATCTAATGCATACGATCAGCATTGGCCAAATTCTTTCTTGTGTGGTAAGGACATGGAAAGTTAAAACAATTTGTTTCATCTGCGCCTTTGCTGCAATCCCAATGATTATCGCATATTCGTCTCAAATGGACACAATAACTTCAAAGGTATTTGTACATCCGTAGGCACTCAAAATAATTTCAATTTCTAAGACAGTCACCTTGTCTGCAATACAGTACTACCCAACTGGAAGTAAAATCATACATGCATCTTGGGAAAAAGGGTACTGAATCTGTTGGACCCTGTTTTAATTTGAACAGTTTGTGGTGATACTGAGAACAGACAAACGTATATTTTTGGTACCCGAGCATCAGCAGCTAGTAATGTTTTAGTAATCTGTGGTACATCTTTCAATTACTGAAGTGAATCAATGTTTGAACAGTCATGTTCGTCTGTTCCATCCTAACAATCTTTAAGATTATCGCTGATCTTACAAACGACACACGCCTGCCACTTGGGCATTGTTGATACAGTGGTGTACATGTGCTTCTCCTGGTGAGGAAAGATGTTGTACATCACATGGTTCAAGGTACCGAACCATCCTAGGTTTCATAAATGGTATTATAAATCAACCCTCACCATGCCCATCTAGGCAATTTACAGTACCACCACATCAACAGTCTCCTAGGATAGGCCTACATATATTGTCCTAAAGTACAAAATCTTGGTGAAATATCAAGTTGCCTTTCACAGAGACTTCCATTGGGGGGTTGGCACTTCTTGGGAGCTTCAATATTAAGAAATAGGCCATGTGCAATAACATACAATGGGTGGACCATCCCATCGAAAAAGTGATGTAATATGTGGTGACCGAAATGTGCCAGATAGTCCAGTCATGAGGGTGGGAAAGGGGTTTCCCGTACTGGCGTAGTGGAAGCCCTCTTATTTTATGTACTTGGTACTATCCAAAATTTTGAAAGATTTTAATTTTCCGTACTACGTACTCTAGAAAAATAATTAACTGTACCAGCATACTGAAACCCCCCCTTACCCCCCTTCAGTCATGAGCAGGCACGAAAACATCAAGGTCGATTATGATAAGTAACAGGTCACCTGTTGCATTATGATGAGATGCATACACTTGGTCTCTCTTGAAATGCCACTGCCATATAATTAATGAAAGGTGATATTGAAAATAAAATATCACGAAGAACTTGATGGGCCATTTTCACTTCTTAACACACAGGTTGTTGTAGGTCAACGGCGAGAAGGAGATGTGGAAACATTGAAATATTTTAAACATACTTATATGTTGCCTGGACGATGGTTCACATTGCCTGCAGAAGTTGCACAATCCCGATTATTTGGGTCAAGAGAGCCGAGAATCAAACATCACTCTTAACAAAATGGACATTAAAGAAGATGTCTATGAAGTTTTTGTCAACTTTCCTATAACTCCTTTGGTTCCGTGGCAATTTTCAGCAGCAGAATGCTTCTGAAATCCAAAGGAAAGGAGGCAAAATGAAATTGTTTTGACCAGAATTTTGAAATAATTCAACAGTTACTTAAGGGACTAAAATTAGAAACAGAAGTGCATACATTATTAAGGCATACCCATATTTTAGCATAACTTACCTATTCAGGTAAAACGCTGTTGATACAATAATCTTTGGGAGTGACAGAAGCAAGTTTTACAATTGCCCGTTAGAGGACAAATATATATGGTACATTGTAGCACCACTGATTCAGCATGGCTGCCTGTAATGCCACTTTTATGTGCCCTGTTGCTATTTCTCCTGGATTTTTCATGATTATGTATACTTTTCTAGAGTTCATTTTGGCATTGAGGGTTAAAGGAAAGGCAAAAAAGTTTCTGAAAGGGATACACTGCACATAATGTTTATTATGACCTAAACTTCCTATATATTTCCAGCATCAGTTAATCTGTAAGTATATTGAAACATAGATCACAAAACAAAAGATTTATTTGAAAAACTCAGTTTTATTGCTACAAATGTACAACCTTCCACTGCCCATAATCACAGATAGTTTCACACACTCTATAATTAACATGTACATGTATAAATAACATGCTGACAACTACGTTTTGCCACACACACATACCACAAGTCTCTGCAGTTTCGGCACATCAGAAAAACAAAATTACAATGTTGTTGTCAACCTGGTGGTGGCTGTTAGGGATTCAAGAAGTAAGTGGAGACAGCCATGATACCATGCTGGGGGGAGGGGGGGGGGGGGGGGGGGCTGCAGCCACCCAGGACATGCTTACCCCAGAGAATTTTGGAAAAATTTGCAGGGTTTTCTCTGGCACAAGTGTTTTGAGCCATTTGCTAAATTATGACAATTTTGACTATGATTGTTTACAACTGGCTACCTTTTTGTAACCTGGGCATTATTGGGGCATATTGTTCAAACAGATAGTTAACATAAATATGAATACAAAGCCTAAATGCCAAATTTAAACTGTACATGATTTTGAAATGCCTTTAGATCATCACCTGGCAACTTGACTGTATTTCACTGTCAAAAATTGCCTCAAGTCTTGTTCTTGAGTACCTTTTGCCTGATAACTGAAATTTTGAGGTGGATCGGCAAGTCACAAGACATATGACTGCCAAATGTTAAATTTGTAAGACTCACAAACATGAGTGTTGGCAATGTGGAAATTAATGAAGATGCAGTTATGTGCCAAATGATGCCACTGAACTTGAGAAACACAGAAAATAACCCCGCAGAAATATATAGAGAATACTTTTATTGTGAGTAATTTAAATTTTCAACTCAATAAGATCATGTGACACTTAAACAAAAGGCCCATGGGCATATGCTCTGCTAGCACCATGCCTATATTGCACCTACATCTTCATTCAAAGTCCTCAAGTGGCTTCTGAACATGAAAAGCTTATGTGATTTTAATGTCAAATTTGTCCATCAGATCGCACTTCACTCCACATGTAATCATACCTTATTTGTGCAATTCCTGTGGTGGAAATTGTTGCATGTGCCAAGACAATAATGAGTGAGTCCTTAACTTTATGACCTTAGTGACCTTGGGATAGAAGATCAAGGTCACCCAGCTTATGTAATATGTGAGGCCCATGGGCCTGGAGCTGTGCTGACATTGCCATCGATGTCCAAGCTACACCATGCCATTACAAAATCACCTCTCTCAACTTCACAGGCATGGTGACCTCACAAAAATACATCAAGGTCCCTGACATCATATAATATTCTAGCATTGGATATGGTCTATATATCCTACAACTTTGGCAAGTCTAATCTACCTACTTTTCCAGATATGGAATTTGATATCTTAACACAATATTTTGGCTCAAAATTTCTGTCAAATTATAGGTGGCCCCACTGGTGTCATTGACAACTTAGATTCCGATTTCCTCACAATCCCACCAAATTCAGCGAAGATCCGCTGAAAATTAAAGATGCTAGGGTGTTCACAAGATTTCTATATTTTGACCCCCATGTCACATGATATTGTAGGTGGTGCCATCAATATCGAAAGGGAATTAAAATTTCCAAAGTTGATAAAGATTTTCACAAACTTCATAAATTCTAAATGTTATATGGGCCTAACTCAAAAATTGTGGGGTGCAGAGCATTCACAAAATGACCCCTGTGTTCAAACTGGCCATTTGACCATGACCTTCAACTCTGATTAAAAAATTGTTGTGGTTCAAAATATGCGCCCTACATCCAGCTTTCCATACATGGTCTGTTTGTTCAAATCAGGTAATAACTTTTCGAGTTATTGAAGAAAAACAATGAATTTGGACAAGCGCAAAATTCTGGGTCACCATGACCCAAAAGTGTTCACAAGATTCTCACATTTTGACCACTACATTACATAATAGTGTAGGTAGCACCACCAATATCCAAAGGGACCAAGATTTAATTTCATATAAGTCCAGACAATTATACTCGGCTACCTTGAAAACTGTGGACGGTATCGCACTAAGGAGCAAAAGTTTATGGACGGATGGATGGACGGACAGACAAAAGCAGTCACATAAGCACTGTCACCTTTGGTCAGCAGAGCTAAAAAGTGCTGTTTGCTGTAAATCTATCTACCCTTTTTCTCTGCATATATGTATAACACACACTTCTAAGGGTAAGTTTATACAGTAAAACCTCTGTAAAGCGGGCACCCGTGGAACCGGAGCAGCTTGCCCACTTTAGGGAGGTGCCCACTTTATGGAGGGTCAGCCATTTGGGGTTGTGTGGATGAGCAACAAAGATAAGGGAGAGGCTATACACGTATACATGCACATGTAACTGTATATTTATACATATATGTATCTTAATCCCACATGAAATAAATGAGGGAAGCAGTTTTTTCAACATTTTGCCTTAAGTTATTTCTTGAACAAAAAATCAATTAAATATCAACTACATGTACTACGTAGAAAAATAAAGTCCATAACAGGTCCCAACTCAATGATTACCAGCAGGCACATCAAAGTATCAAACTGCAAGGTTGAGCAAATCACCGAGCTGACACTCATCCACACACCAACTTGCTTTCCAGTAGTCAATTGTTCTCTCCACTTTGATACCTTAATCCTATGGTTAATCCATGAAGCAGTCAAAAGTCATTGTGGACTAAAACAACTGTTATGCTTTGTTGATGCTAGTCTATACATGTGCTGTACTCTGTTATGATAGGGGCATTACATTTGGTGGTAATCACTGATAGAAAAATGGCACTTGAAGAATTAAAAGTTAAAGATGGCAAGTCCTGATGCAAAAAATAACACTTTACAAAGTAAAATATTTATTGAACAAAATTATAGTGCCCACGTTAACAGATTTTGGTGGATGTTTAGGGTGCCCAATGCCCAGATTAGGGAGGTACCCACTTTCGAGAGGTGGCTTTATAATGTAGTCAATAGGAAAAATGAAATGGGACCGAAGAAAAGTGCCCACTGTAAGGAGGTGCCCACTTTGAAGAGGTGCCCACATATGGAGGTTTTACTATAATTGAATTTTGCTGTTTTTTTGTATATTGTAGCATGTACTAGTTAATATAAGTTCTTTAAGGCTTGCAGTTGCAATTATAAGCAAGAGCATGTGATACATTATTTATTTGTCTGTTTGTAATTATTTCATGTTCATACATTATTTGATAAATTCAAGCATGTGGTCTTTACCAAATACAAAGTAACCGCAATTAGCCACTATCACAAAAAAGTGTGGCCATGAACTGTACAACATGCTTGATGGCTTCCTGCTGATGACCTATTTGTAAATTCGTTTTGCTCTTGAAGCTTTGAATTTTTTAAATTTTGTATCAAACGTGATAATATTGATTAAGGCATTGATTTAGACACTGACAGTGACTGGATTGGCTATGGAGTGCAGAGAGATTAGATTGTGCTATCTTTTTTTTTTTGGGGGGGGGGGGGTGTCAGACCGACAGGAAAGATTTGGCACTATTGCTCTTGTTTGTATAGCACTGTATCTTACAGCATACAATTTCACAAACATATGTCACTAATTTATAATACATATTTACAAACTCTTCATTCATTATACTTTTATTTTTTTACAATCAACATTGACTTTCATACCAGACATATAGGAGGTACACATGTAAACAATTGGAACTGTTTCTTTTGAGATATCATTCCATATTACCCCCTGTAGGTACCCTTCATACACGTGTACACAGGAAACCTCATTATAATGACACTTAAATATCTGACATATAAGTTTTGAGGGACAAAAAGTTCCTTTTCTTTGTTATTTGATTCATTTATCTGACAACATTTTAGGGGAACAAATGGTGTCGCTGTAATGGGATTTACTGTACATATATATTCAAGCCCTCTGCCAAAACTTTTTTTTTTCAAAAATATGCATAAACAGCAAGATGACCTTTCTGTACAGGTAAATTCACTCATTCCACCCTGATAGAAGACCGAGTCAACAGCTTTCCTTGGCACGCTCTGGGCGCATTGTGCTCAGAGCTTGCCGAGAAAAGCTGTTGACCCTGAGCATATAATTTGGAAAGATCTTCAATGCAAGTTTCATCCAAAATTTTGAAAAATTATCCCTAAATTGATGAAATACAATAAGCAGACGACATTTATATATTAGCGGGAAAAAAAGGTCATTAGGGTGGAATGAGTTAACAAAGGCAACTGTATTCAGCCTCCAATCAGCCTGGCATTAGGCAAAAGGCATCACAATGTAGCTCTACACATTTCAACTGACACTTTAAAGTTCAGCATTTTTGGGTTCCTTTACTGTCAAACATTTACCTGGCATCCACCCAAATTAACAACAAAGATGCCACTGACTTAAACAAACTTTAGTTGAAATGTGGACAAAAGGACATAAAAACTATGTAGCCCCTCTCTTTTTCATCAAAATCAGCTGTTTTCATAAAGTTGAGATTTTTTTTTTTTTTGGTTCAAAAAAAGGCACAATACCTGAATTCAGATAAAATCTGAAATGTGGCTTCTCTGCAACAAAGAAAATGGACACTTAAGTCTTGAAAATAGTAAAATTTTGGGGCCCAGGTGGCAGCACTTGATGGTTTTCATTTACATGAATTGGCTAGTTGCTTAACAAAAGTTTCAAAGGGATCTGTTGTTATGCAAAAAGGTAAATTCATACATTTACCTTTTTGCATAACAACAGATCCCTTTGAAACTTTCGTTTAGCAACTAGCCAATTTATGTAAATGAAAACCATCAAGTGCTGCCATCTGGGCCCCGAAATTTAATTGTATTGTGACCACAAAGAGCAGGCAACCTTTAGCAGTGGTCACAAACAACAGCTTCCTCTCAAAACAAGAATGTTTCGTTAAACAGGCAATTCCTATTTCAAATTAAACCAGTAAAAAGTGTGACCTTCAAAATGATTAGGAAAGACTGAAGATGAATCTGATTGGCCACAATTTTAAATTATCAACAGGAGCAAATGAAACAACTCTCACAGGCACACACTCGCAACTAATACTGTACAAGTATACAAAGTTGATTTTTGTCCAAGCACGCAATATTATTAAGTTGTACTAAGTGTACCTTTAAAACTTCAGTACACCATCACATACCTGGTATTAATGCTTTTATTCCCTGCCTATTGTGTGTTCGGATATTTCTTATCACTTGTTATGCACGTACATGCATACAAAGAATCCATTAAAGATGCACTCACCTTGTACAAAAGTCTACAGATAGAAACATAAGTTTGCTATGCTTCCTGACTCTACCTGCGTTCCAGTCACCTGCGCTGTACATGGTTCTCTTCATTTACAAACTAACAAAAAGCAATCACAGTGACGCTTGAAAAACACAAGAAAACTTACGGCAGAATATCTTACCTACCTACTTGCTGCAGACGTGATTATCTCCTAGCCACACCAAATTTTTAAATTTGTTCTATCTTTTTTGTGTTTTGACACTTTAACATTTACTTTTGGAAAATATCAGTGACCATTTCCAACTACTCTTCGTGTGGTTGTGCCTTCATTCAGGCAATTGACTTTGATAAGGCAATAAACTGGCTTTGTTTTTGCCTATATAAAATTAATAATGAAATGTAGAGACACCCAAAATGACCATTCTATTGCATCAAAACTCATACAACCTGCAGGTGTTGTATCCATGTTCTTAACTTTCTATGTACATGTACTCAAGTATTATACAAAATAGATCACACGCCAAAAATCTTTGACATTTCAACACTCGAAAACTTAGTATTTATGCCACAATAAAAAGAAGTTTCCTATCCAAAATAAACTGTACAGATTCTCTTAGTAGTCTCTCTCTCATGGAAAAACAAAAGGAAAAACAATGATCTTTGCAAAACTACCCGTTTGTTTACAAACGGTTTAAAATATTTACATGTAGTTAGTCTGAAATTTCATCAATAGCTCTAAAAAATCGACATCATAGATATTTGTTTGGGTTCCACTTGTACTTTGGTTTCTTCTTCTTGGTTTCACTTTTGGGGCGTGGCACATGTATGGGCTGCCATGGAATGGGGTTGTAGAAGCCCGGTACAGGGTAGGCCCCGCTGTCATGGTAACCTGAAACATCAGAGGCACGTACATAAAACAAGCTTGAGCCACAGGCAGACATCAATCACAGAAAGCTGGGCACTGCACACGATCGGTTTCCATGGTAACCTGGAACATGCAAAACTGAGCACACAGTTTAACAGCAAAAGTAGAAATACAACCCTTCTCCATGCATATGCACATTTGTATGGAAAAGACATGCACACATTTTTCAGTAAAAATTGACTTTACAAATCTGGACTCATGTGAATGTACGTATTTTCAAATCTATAAATTTTCACTGTTTTTCCACTTCAGGCTTTTAACTTGAAATTCCAATTCCAATACTTTGGAAATACATGTAGTCCCTATATGCTACCTATGTGAAAATCCTATCTTGTATTTTTATTTTGATGCTTTTGTGCCATCAGCATAATAACCAAAAATACGTAAGAATATAGCAACATTACGTGAATGTACAGTATAATAAAACGCATGGTGTCTTGATCTGCAAACAACAACAAAGAGTTCAGAATGAACTTGCGGCTTATGCTGTAAATGAATAGAAAGACAATTGTTAGGAAAGAATCACTTTCATCATGTCTATTAATGTGTAAACATGTTTACAACAATAAAAAGCCACCATGTGTGTGTACACAAATAAAACCTGTTTGCACAAAGGATAAAAATGATACAACTTTTACGCACTTCACAATATGCTGTCAAACATCTGATCCCAATAGCTCACATTGTTTTGAAAGTAATATGTCTGGTTCAATGCTATTTTGAGGGTGCTTGTAAAGATTCCATCACAAAACAATCAATATGCATAAAAACTGCCACAAACTATACATTTTTTTAATGCTAAAAAATGGCTAATTTGTTTTCTCTCACTGTCCTGCATGTTTGTTGTCCTATGTTTATACAGCAATTGTACCAAGTGCTGTCCTCTTTTTCAAAGAACCATGCAGAAACTTGGATTCAACTTCTTTTGTTTTCTGATGTAAAGACATTAAATTTTTTGCAAACGGTTTGTAACAATTTAAAATGGAAACGAGTGTCTCAGATTTTCAATAACAAGTTCAGGCATAAGAATGAGTCAAAGTCTGGTCCCTTTGATGTATTGAATGAGTGTCATCGATGCAACTCCAAACATGCATAGAATCAAAACAAAATATAAATCACACAAAATGAGACACCCTTTATCAGTTTACATCGTTACAAACAGTTTGCAACAAATTTAATGTCTTTACATCAGAAAACAAAAAAGTTGAATCCAATTTTCTTCAAGGTTCTTTGAAAAAGAGGACAGCACTTGGTATGATTACCGGACAGTGGCAGAAAAGAATCAGCAGTTTGTTAGCTTTCCAAGAATGTATAGTTTCTGGCAGTTTTTATGGATATTGATTGTTTTGTGATACAATCTTTACAAGCACCCTAAAAATAGCACTGAACCAGATGCTCATCCTTAAAGGCAAAAGACATTCATCAGCCAATCATTTTTTTTTTTTTTTTACAGCAAGTTCTACGACAAAAAAGGAAAATTCGACCAAATGCACTGACCAGCAATCCCACGTGTACGTGCTGCCCCCAAGAAGCTATTCATATAGACCAAGCCCAATGGTGTACTTATTAAGTATGGCCCATAAAACCATCTGATATAGAGGCAGCAACACGGGTCCTAATCACCTATCAGGCACATAGCAACTCCATGGCCTTCATGTTTTCCCTCTTGCTTTAATCAGCTAAGCTCCAGTTAATCACTTCACAATTGCTGCCTACACGAGCTCCACTTGCACCTTATTGTTACGCTATACTGCTGTTGGTGGTGGTCATTTTGTAGTATTGTTAATCGGACTGCACCACAAAGGCTAACTGGAAATGATTAAGAGGATTTATGGAATTAGACTTTGGGAATTCTCTTGGCCTGTAGTTAGGGAACTTTTTTTCTTGCTTGGGCTGGTTAGTTTTGCTCGAGTCTGTCCATGTGTTGACCAAGCTGCCAAACAGAGAAAGCTTTACGGTAAAAGTCAACAGAGTCGCGAGTTCTCAAGATGAGTTTTGAAGAGACAGAGCTGTACACACTTCTGGACCCTAACACACCTGTGAATGACGACCTGTGCAGCAAGGCACTGACCTATCTACGCAGCCCTGAAGCCACAGAGAAGAAGGTGACACAGTTACAAAGTTCTGAAGATGGATCCACATACCTGCATCGTATGGCAGCCCTGCCCTCCACAACACAAGACCAACTACTCCCCATCATATACCAGCTGTATAACATGGGCATGGACTTGAATATAGTGGACAAAAAGGTCGGTACAGGTGATATATGGTTGTGCATCATGGACTTGTAAAAAAATATATATTTGAGATATATATATATATATATATATATATATATATATATATATATATATATATATATATATATATATATATATATATATATATATATATATATATATACAATGCACTGGATATGTATACATTGCACCCTCTTTGTAAAACTCCTCATTAAAGGTGGATTCTGATATAACATGGTCGGTCCCTTGACTCCTACAGAGGCACCTTTCCTATTACTTCTGTGTTAAATGTGCACTAATCATAAGGCAGTTTTGGTGTAACATGGTCTACCGCAGGGACCCCATCACCAGTGTCACAACAAAGGAGCAGTATACGATAGATACAAACAGTAAAACCTCTCTAACCAAACACCTCCGTATACTAAACACCTCTCTATACTGAACACCATTTCTCAGTCCAGAACATATACTTTCAATGTCAGCAAACCTCCCTATGCTGAACACCTCCCAATAACGAACACTATTTTCCGGTCCCAAGGGTGTTCGGTATAGGGGGGTTTTACTGTACATGCGTATGTACGTATTTACATACGTACATACATACATATTTATGCACGTACGTACGTACATACATGCATACATGTACACAAAATACTTTTTCTTTGCCCAAGCATGCAACACTTTGAATGTTGCCCTGATTACGACATTTTCAAACAATCAAATTAGGAACACAGTAGTACCTGCCTTATGTGGCCACACAGTTGGTAAAGTAACAAAGAAAATTTGACTGGTGTGGCCACAAAGAGCAGGAGACCTCATGAGAGCACTGGCTGCCTACAACGGGTACCATATATACCATGATCCGTCCTGCATTGTTCCTGTAAGTTGGGGATTCAAACAGTAAAATCATGAAAAATAAATCCAATCATCATCTATGAATGCCGCTGAGCACCAGTGCCCGTCACCAATGACACCCACAGTCAGCAAAGTTCAAATTTTATCCATCTACAAAGTGTATTTCTGCTTCAACTGTAACCTTGTTTTGACGTCTTTGTTATAAACGGTTGAGATAATCACCAACAGCATAACCATCTCCAAAGTCACCGTTTCTGATTAAGGCTGATATGAGTTTGAGTTATTTCAACTTTCTGCCATGGCTAACCCCTCGTTCTTATTCCCTTCTAGGACAACACTCCATTGCATTCTTTCATAGCAAACAACGGAAGCTGGCGAGCGATCCAAGCCTTGCAACGCCTTGGGGCCAACCCTTATATCACCAATGACATTGGAAAATTACCCAAAGATCTTTTCCAAAATGAAACCACAAAATATTATTTTGAAAGGATGGTTCCTAATCTATGGGATGCCGTGGACCGTAATGACCCCGCCCTTGTGGAAGAACTGCTGGGCGCCTGGTGTTTCCCTCATGTCGGGACGACCATGGATGGAACCAAATTGGACATTGTGGATTTGGCCAAGAGTAAAGGCCCGGATGCTGAAGTCATTGTGAAGTTGCTCCAAGAATATTCGCCAACATTAGAATTTGTTCGCCTGACTCTAGCTGGTGACGTGGAAGAAATGAAGAAAATGATGATCGGCCGAGGGGCATCCGTTAACGTGAATGTGATGGATGCAATGAGTCAGCCAGATATCCGTGGTGATGTCATACCTATGCCTCTGTTGGTGGCCGCCATAACTCAGGTTCCGGTGCCAGAGGTGGCTGAAGTCCTCTTGGAGAACAAAGCCAATGCCAGGTAAGAAACAGGCATCAAATCTTTACAGTTACATGGGCATTTTAATGAAATCTTCACAGTTACACTGGCATTTCAAAAAAATCTTTACAGTTACACTGGCAGTTCAATGAAATCTTTGCAGTTATATTGGCATCTCATTCAAATCTATTCGTTTATGTTGGCATCTCGTTAAAATCATTACCACATATTTATATTGGCATCTCTGTACAATCTAGACTGGCATCTGCATACAAACTTTCCATTTATATGTTGGCATCCCCCAACAATATTTACTTTAAAATTTATAATTGATTGCCCCAAAACTTTTCATCTTTATATTTGAAAAGTTTCCTCAGTGATGGCCAATAAGATGAATTTGGGGATCCCTGATGTTTTAATATTCCAAAGTACATGTATAGTACATCATACAACAGACGGACAGACAGTTTTTTTTTCTTAATTACACCCCTAAAATTTATGTGACATCTTCCTGCTCTGTTTCATCATGGTATATGTTCTGTGAAGCTGACTCCTCTCTGAATTATTTACCAAACAAAAAATAGGTATTATCTTGGAATAATTTCATGATGCTTGGCCACAGTTGCACAAGGTTATTTTACAATTTCTGTATGTCATGGTGACCATGGCATGATGATGTTGTTTCTGACATGCACGTATTTTCATCTACTTCTGCATGTCACCAGCCAGTACTATGACGGCACGTTCCCCAGAGGTCCGTCTTTCCTGACAACTATACTGGGGGATCCCAAGCCGACCAACGCCATGGTGATGAGTGTGCTGAAGCAGGCAGACCTGTCCCAGAAGAACCACCGTGGACAGACGGTTCTATACGATGCCATGTCACTCCGCTCTGACCTAGTAGCTGATATCCTGAACCTCAATATCAACATTGCAGACAGGTATGCACCCACAAAGCAATATAAAACCCTACATGGTATACAGAGAAACCTGTTTTGAGAGACCACTGTGAGACAGGCCAACCAGTACTTTCAGACCATGTTTACCATGTCCCTTTTGCCATCCTTCCCATATTATTGCACCTCTTTTGAGAGACCACCTGCCTTATGTGACTTTTGGCCTGCCCTAGGGGTGGTCTCTCAAAACAGGCTTTACCGTATGATGAAACCTATCTTTCGAGACCACATTTATGGATCATTAAACTGAGGTCTCTCAAAACAGGTGGTCTTTCATAGTCAAAATACAACAATACCTAAGCAAGGTACCCCAAATGGGTCGTCTGTCATTGCACTGGTCTCACAATAAAGCATTCACTGCACATACATGTAGCTCTTAGGATTTTAGATCGGATGTGTATTAAAACTCTATGTCACACTGACAAAACTTAAAAACATGGAATATGAACTGGTTAGCAAAATTACATGTGGCAGAGTACATATAAAACCGTTTCCATGCTTAATTTGTAACATCATCACTTATTCATATACCTACAAATGACCTGATTGCGTTTGCATCGATTTGTATTTGCATTAAATGTCCACACAGCGCATGATCAAATGAATCATGTCCGAGTCCACGACTTTCAACATCCTGAAATCAAGTCGTGCATCCAAATGCCACATTGTAGGTAGGTAGGTAGAAACATCTGTAACACAGGCCTTCTACCTCCAAAATAAACATCAGAACATAAAAAATACAGTCTGCTTCGCAGGCAAGTAGAAACAATGAGCTTTCGAAAATGCATCTGTCGTGTCAAATGAACATAATTTTTATGTGTATCATTCTTGATGCTTGCCTCTTGATAATACACTTGTGTTGTTCATTTTAACATGCAGAGACTGTAATGGGCACACCATCTTGGATGAGGCCCTCTACTATGGCCTGAGTGACATGTGTCAGCTCTATGAGCATCATTTGACTGAAATGATCCTGAGCGGCGACACAGACAAACTGGAGAAGCTCATACACGACGGCTTTGATCGACTCCACGAACTGAAAGTGGAAGGAACACCAGGTACCTACACTTTGATCTCTATGACGTTTTAACCCTTTCCCTTCTTGAATTACATCTGAGTCAACAGTTTTCCTTGGCATCGGTTGGATGCTCAGCGCCCAACCCACACCAAGGAAAGCTGTTGACCTGGGGTATGTTATTTTGATCGGCCTTATCTAAAATTTGCCTTCAAACTGTTTTCCATTTCTGATAAAATAAGCCAAACACATTGAAGCAGACAACCCTTGACGACAAGCCAGTTTTTGACAGTTTAAAGGGGGGGAGGGTTAAGATTTGGCCATGCACTAAAAATATATATCTTCCATACATATCATAAGTGTACATTGATGTATTTTTCTCGTGTTTATTTTAGTGAGAGATGTAGCAGAAAGGAAAGGACAGACTGGAATTGTGGCTCTCCTGGACCAGGCCTCTGGAATACAGGTACGACCACACACACACACAACATCATCCTGTCAACATACAGAATTGTCTGCAAACTCTTTTAAATGTGGCAACATTAGATCCTCCTGTGCTACCAGAAGTTTTTCACTTGAATCCTGAGTCTGGAGTGGATCTAGGATTTGGGTTTTTTTGGGGGGGGGGGGGAGAGATGATTGAAACCATAATGACTTGTATTATGAGTTGGTGAAATGACTGAGTAAGGGATTGGTATGAGAGGAACTTCTTGCCATATATGAGGAAAAAAGGCACTCTCTGGTGCATTGCAATGATCAAATTTACCTTATAATAGAACATTACTCATTTTCCCTTGAGGAATAAGAGTCCCTTCACACCTCCAAACCCCTCTAGATCCACCACAGTGAATCTTATATTCTCTCCCATACAATGAGCATTGGATGCAGATTTAAGGCAAAATAATCCTCTGTGCACTATTTACACACAACCTCTGTGGTTATGTTTAGCTGTTTAGCAAACAAATAACAAAAACAAAAAAAAAAGCCATACATGTACTTCATTTAGCTTGTTGTGCTCTGACTTTGGACATCATTATCCTTATTCAGTCTGATACAATGTTTATATTCCACACGATGTCTACTCTTTTAGTGCCGAGTTTTGACTTAGTCAACAGCTTTCCTTGGCACACTTAGGGCACACTGCACTCAAGCACATCAAGGAAAGCTGTTGACCTAGATAGCTCTCGTGGCTTCTCCAACTACAGTCATGCTGGTACTTGAATGAAAGCTTGGTTTACAAAGAATATGAATCTAATATCGGCATGTCAATTCAGAGTGCTTTGAGAGAGTTGATTAACAATCTTATTTTATTCCCACAGTTTAAGGTGCAGCAGCTCCATGAGGCCGTCCGGGCTGGGAACCTGGACAAGGTGAAGACGCTGTCTGATGCCAAGCTGGCCCTGGCCAAGGACAAGGGAGGTCGCAATGTCCTCCATATCGCTGCTCTCCACTCCAAGGCAGACATTGTCAACTTTGTGGTTGAAATGTACCCTGCCACCCTTACTGCATGCGATAATGTAAGTCTGCTCGAGAATTCAAGCAGATTAAAGTTGACATAAATAACTGTACTCTGATGTACACTTATCAACATCAACGGCAATCCATTGTAAGATTTTCCAACTTGAAAAAGTAGTTTACATTTTTCAATGAAGTTGTAATTATTCCCACATATTGTGTATTCCTTAATATGGATTAAAGCAACTGTCCATTTGGGCATTCAATTTTAATCATACATGTGTGCAGCTCTATCTAATTTTGTATGAACACATTTACCAATGGGATCATATGGGTTCATGTTCTTGCACCTTCAAGGACAATCCCTTAAAGTACCTGAAGAAAGTGCATAAGTCTTTACCAACTTGTTTGATATACTGACATATTCTTTGCCTATTTCTGGTCTCACATAGCAACATATTCTTTTTCCTTTTTCAATTTCTATCCCTTGCTTTAGATATACTTGGCAGTGATGTATTCTTGGCCTGTTCGTTGTTCTAAAAAGTATTCTCCGCCAACTCCTTGTTTCAGAGAGTGACGTATTCTTTGCCAATTCCTAGCATTAGGAAGTGATTTACTCTTTGTCTAGCCCTCATCATAGATAGTGACATTTTTTTGCAGATTCCTTTTATTATAGATGGTTATATAGTGTTTGCCTATTCCTTTTATTATAGATGGTGATGTGCACTTTGCCTATTCCTTTTCTACAGACAGGGATGTATACTTGGCCTATTCCTTTTATAGATAGTAATGTTCTCTTTCACTATTTCTGTTTGCACAGTGATGCATTCTTTGCACAGTTCTTGAATTAGCCAGTGATAAGTTCTTTGCCTGTTCCTCTTCTAGACAGTGATGTGTCTTTTGTCTATTCTTTGCAGATGTATCGTACACCTCTACACTACGCGACAGCACTAGAGAGCGGGGATGAAATCTTCACCAGACTCATGTTGGCTGGTGCTGACGACAAAGTTACCGACTGTGTAAGTGACATACCAAATACACATGTACTGACTTTGCAGAGTACAGTGAGACCTGTCTTAGAAGGCCACCCCTAGTAATGACCAATTGTGGTCTCTCAAGGCAAGGTGGCCTCTCATAGAAAGTATAAATATCATGAAAAGTACAAAGTAACAGTTTACACAGGTCCTGGCAAGTGGCATTTCATTGGTGTGGTCTCTCATAGGAGGTATAAAATAACATGAAAAGTGTGAAGAGTTTGGACAGGACAAGGCCAGTGTGCACCTTTCATTGGGGGTGATCGCTGGAGAGGGTGACCACTGTACAACCCTGTAAAATTAAATTACTTGTTGCCTGCAAAGCAGACTCTAATGTTCTTATCTATGTATGTTACATTAGTTGTGTAGCACTAGGCCACTTTGCAGGCAAAATTATACCCAGCTGGTTTGGCTATTTGAAGTCCTTCCATTGTCAAGAGAAGAACTTTTCAATACATATTTTATGTTGAACTCTTTCAATTTATCATTTCATAACCATACCATTCAAGTGTTTAGGTACATGTTAACCTGTCTTGCATTGTCCCTACAGAATAACCTCAGCCCTAGAGATTACCAAGAAGAAATAAAGAAACCACAGAGGACCCCGGGGGAACAGCTCCTTGCCCAACAAAAAGAGCTGTTTGATGTCAAAACAATGATCCTACGTGAAATGGACAAACGTTACGGTTTCCGAATCTACTTGAAGCTCACTTACAACTTGATCAAGAAAGAAATTGAAGCTCGTAACCTTGAAGGTTGGCACATGTACTTTCTTTCAAACAACTTTGGAATTACAACATGGCATTCATTCAAGAATATAACAAGATAAGAATAAAAGAAGTAGGTGACATCTTATGCTGAAAGGAATCCTGTAAATAAATTCTAATTACAGTTTTACCTTCGAATATGCATGCAGTGGATGCAAATGACTAAACTGAGTGCAAAACAACTTTTTTCAACCCATCATGTAGCCTTTGTGGTCATTTCTCACAATTTATAATCATCAATCACGACAATTTCGATATCTGTCTTTCCTATCAATAAATTCTGACCAAAGGCACACAACCATACCAAAAATGGTACACATAAAAATGCACCAGTGTTGCCTTTTTATTGAACAGGTGTAGAAAAACTGGCGGAGACTCTGGACTGCAATATCAATGACTTTGTGGAGGAAGGTATGGGTCTGAAGCCCCTGATCATCCTGGCTGTGGAAAACGAAGACGAGGACATCGCCAAATGTCTCATGGACAGGGGCGCTGACCTACAGGTCACATGGCAGGTATGAGTTTCAGAATGTATACTTTACAATATACATGTATTGCTCTGTTTTTGATTTTGTTTTTTAATATATAGCACACATTTGCATATTTTTCCACATATTTCTAAATAGTCCATCAGAAACATTCTTTCCAGTGTCCAGCACAGCAAAAATGTGTCTGCAGGTTCTTCCTGGTCACTTGGCGTAATTGCCTAAGTTTTCATTTCATGTTTTGCATACGTTCCTACTCAATGGCAATTGCATTCAATATTCATTGTGTGAATTATGATTGTGTTGAGTACAGGTTTTGCTTGGAGACAGTAAGTGCTCAACACTTTCATACACCAAGATATTGGAATCATTTTTGCACATCAATCATTTAAAGGCTTGCAAAAATTTGCATGTCAAGTACACATATGCATACCCAGAGGGAACAGACTTAGACACAACTATAGCTCCCACATAGTGTGCTAATCTTTCAACTTTTTCAACAGACATACAGTGCTGCCTCTGTGTAGTAAGACTCCTTCCCACCAGGTGGATTCTCATACAACATGGTCGGTCCCTTGGCTCCCACAAGAGCACTTCCATTTTAAACACCCCCTCACATAAACAAAATAAACGAATGAAGAACGGAAGGGAGAGAGAGAAAGACAGAAACAATATCCTTGCTATACAAGATCTCAGTACATACATATTCCACAACCGCCTTCATTCTTGACATTAACTGACATTTGTTTTTGTTTTTTTTTTCTGTGACAAAAGCTATGCCAACAATGACTTTACCACTTCTTACACACAGGACCAGTCACTCCTGCAAGTGGTACAGCAAGCAAACATGAAATCCCTGCTCAAGCTATTGATGAAGAAGCTCAACTTAGATGACGAAATGCTGGACATCTCCTGGAGTCCCTCACGAAGGTCATCTGCATCTTCCTTGAAAAGTGACAAAGGTTAATGTTTGCCCTTTACCATCCTGCAATGCTAGTAATGTAACTTTTCTCCGCATGCATATGAAATGTCTTTTGAATAAATATCTAATGCAATACTATTCTTATAGATGACATGACGCTTCATGAATAGAAAAGAAATGTTTTTTTAATCAACCTTCAGAAATTGTTCATCTTGTGTTGTGGTAATATTGCCTACCTGCCAGATGGACACACATAAACACACACATATAAATACATACAGCAGAATCTCCAATCAAGACCACCTCCATAAAGAGACCTTTTCTATAATAAGACCCATAACCACCAATTTACAGACCCATTTTAGTTTATCCTTAATTAAATTATACCCCCATTTAGACCACATTTTTTCAGTCCCTCAGACGGTCTTAATAGGGAGATTCTACTGTACATACATACATACATACATACATACATACATACATACATACATACATACATACATACATACAAGTTCAACTACTGCCTACTCATGACATCAGAGCAAGATTTAGCTCATAAAATTTTATCATGACCCTGCCACTGGAAATCCGGCCTTCATACACCACCACCTAACTTACTGGTGGCAGATACAAACATCATGATCAGATTTTCATCCAAATATGTCTCCCAGTATGTGTTCATGTTCTCTTTTGTTCCTCAGTTCCATGTCCTGTCAAACCACAAAGGCCCAAAAAGAAGTTCCCTGCACCAACCACACTGGATGCCAAGTACTTGGCCCACCACTTGGGGGAGACACTGCAGCTGGGGCTGGCTGAAGTCTGTGAGAAGAGACCGTGGGACCCCATTGAGTTCCTAGCTCACTGGCTTTACAAACATGCACAGAACCTCAAAGCTGATGACCAGGTAAAGCGTCCTTCTTGGTGTTCTATATGCACATATCTATGAGTATGTAAATATTCTGCCATGTAAATGCAGTATAAAGTCAATTATACATTATCTTGAGCTCCAGTGACATATCTCTTAAAAGTCATTATATATATATATCAGCCTTTAGATAAGTTTCTTTTGGTAGCCAGTGTAACATATATATACATACACATGTACTTTTAATCTTTAAACAATTTTATCATGGTTCCCATGTAACCAATTTGTAAACAAAGCTGGGCCAAATTTTCCACCAATTTCCAATTTGTGATGTCAATATGTAACTATTACAGACAAACACAAACTCGAATATTTTATTAAATTACCTGATCTGTTTGAGCTAAATTTTCTCTGGCATTTTTTATTTTTTTTTTTTTCAACCTGTACTTGGCCGCTCTGAGGCACTGATGATTGAACTATAACATCCATCTTCCCTGGTACTGATGATATAAGCACAAATATAATAATGATAATATATCTCCCAACATGGAAATGTGATGATATGTTCTCCATTGCAGGTGCGAGAAAATGCATACAAGATGGAGTTGGAAAAAGCCGAAGAGCAAAAGGAGGTTCTTCGCAAGAAACGGCGCATCAGGGAGGCTGAGAGGCTGAAGTGGGAAGAAGCGGAGAGGAAGAGGAGAGAAGCTGAGGAAGCTGAGAGGAGACGTATTCGGCAAGAAGAGGAAGAGAGGAGACTCAAAGAACTGGAGGAAATGCAGCGAAGGTGAACTAGTCCTCCATGGTTCATGTATATTAGCTATTTATATCCCTGTCACTTGTCCTTGCATGTTCTGTGGACTGCTTTATTTTCACATGTATAAATTTTTAGGGTTTTTTTGTATTTTTGACATTTCACTGTTTTAGTTTCACTGTTTTTGGACATAATTCTTATTCAAACAATGTTAAAATACTATTTCATTGTGTTTTTATTGTGACGGTTTTGTGCCATCAGTGAAATAAGCGGAAATAAGAGTACAGCGAAATTAAGGTAATTAACAGTATTGTCGTTTCTGAACACTTCCTAATTCATACTGACTGTATCTCTCAAGGATGCACACAAAATACATTACTATTAGTATTTATAGTCTTGCCTCAGTATTGAAACTGAAATGCTGCCACTTTTGCATTTAAAAAGTTGCCTTCTTCCTTGCAGGCAACGAGAGGGTGATACTTACTCTCAGGCACCAGATTTGGCGACAGTGTCTGAAGAGTCTGAAGAAATCTCATTCAACATGACAAAATTACAACAAGAGGAGTTTAAACCACCACCTGAGGTAAGCAATGTGATACCTTTACCTCATAAGGTCACCTATTTCATATAATAAATAAATAAATAAATATATATATATATATATATATATATATATATATATATATTTATACACCTACACCTTTTATGTTATCTCAGAAAACATTGAAACAAACACTGCCACAATGTACCTGCAGGTAGTTTTAAGGTCTTTTTTGCAGCCAAGAAAGATAATTACATGTGAGATGGATACACTTGAGACACCAAAGATGGGGTAGCTCACCCTTGGCATCAAGGAAATTTGATTAGTTTCTTACTAGAAAGGTAACCTACTGCTGGGCTCTTGTGCCCTCAGCACGACAGAGTCATTCTATATATGTACCTTTGCAAATTATGTTTCATTTGCAGCCAAATCTTCTATTCTGTCAATTTCATTGCTTTAAGAAAATCAAACCATAGTTTATACAAAAAATATGCATCAGCATGTCATAACGATCTGTTGCTATGGTTACAGCCAGAACCAGTGCCTGAGGAGCCAACAGAAGAAGCAGCAGCAACCGAGGAGCCCGCACCAATCACAGATGGAGAACAGACACAGGCCTGATGGACGTGAAAGATAACGGATTGCTGCAGGACTACCTGAACATAACTGTTGTGAACCAACGATCCAAATGCGCCATCTTAAATGCTGTATATAATGTATTGAAAGACATTACTCTCATGTATGTAATGTGACCACTGTGATGTGACCATGTGCTTGCCGGCCTCAGGAAATACACCAAAAAGGACAACCCCAGCCAAGGATTACTCAAAAAGAACTTGCATTTAACAGTGCAGAGAGAAGCCTATCTGTGTTGTGGACTATGAGAATTCAAGTCATGGACTGTGGTTATTTACAAACAGGACCAATATGAGGGTGATAGGGTAAAATCTGCCATACGCGGCCAGCTCCTCTGTCAGGTAAAACTGACCAATATCTGGGCGAACGCTTCACCACACGTAAATTTAATTTATTTGAAAAACAGTTGTCATCGTTATCTGATTGCTGTGTAAGAAGTGCCATGAGCTGTTGCTGCCTGTTGCAGTCGCCTCTATACATAGCAGGTACCACAGTCACTGTGACTGTATTGCAAAAACTCACAACACGCAATTCTACCGGTGGATACAATGTAAAAACTAGTCCCTTGGATTTTGTGATTAAAACGTTTCTTCTTTGAATATGCTGAAAACCGTGTCTTGCCTTCATCAGTTACCTCATTACCACATGGACACAGCTAAAAGCTGTACATATGTATGCAGTGACTTTATGAGGATTTGAAATGATTTCAGGTCGCTGTCCCTGCGTTGTGAACTCTATCTTCTAAAAATACTACCAAAATTGATGATGCTTGAAAGTAAGTGAAACGTGTTACAAAATGCCACTTTTATACACGTACAGTGGTACCTGCTGTATGTGACCACCCCTTCTGCCAAGCAAAGGTGGCCACATACAGCAGGTGACCTGTCACCACAGGTAAATTTAAGAGAAATTCACTATATCTGAGTCTAAGAGACCACAAAAAGCAATGCGGGTGCTCACGGCAGTGGTTGCATACAGCAGGTACCACTGTATTTTTCAAATGGGACAGAGCACCGTTCCACTGACCACAGTGCACTGGACATGTCCACCTGGGATTTTGCTGTTCATATGCCATTTTTTTTTTTATTTAATGGGACTTTTATATGTATCTATCCCCATTTGTAAGACCACAGTTTACCTTCAACCTACCCCATAAAGACAGGCTGCTGGATGTTCCCTGAGGATTATGGATGACTCGGTATAACTGGAGACCTATACAGTTCTCCTTTAACTCTTTTGCCCTTAACTCTGTCATTGCCAATTCTGATAACATGTCAATGTGCTCTGAATTGACACAATGATACAACTGTAAACAGCTTTAATTTACTTTTTTTTTTTCTCGCCGATGGCACAAAACTGAGAATAAAAACACGATGAAATAGTATTTTAACATTGTTTGAACAGTAATTATGCCCAAAACACTGAAATTAAAACTACAGTGAAATATCAAAAACACACCAAAAAAACATGAAAATTGAAACACATGAAAATAAACCAATTTACAGGAGATTCCCTCTGTAAACCAACCTTTCATACAAATACCAGCATGCCTTAAGTCAACATCAGAGACCAGAGACCACAAGAATGGTACAGGTCAACAGCTTTACTCCATGTACTTTGGGTGGACTGTGCCTTGCGCTCAAAGTGCATTGAGGAAAGCAGTTGACTCCTTCAAAACCTAGGACCGAAGGAGTCTAGACGGCAACACCTGGCTGGAGGTCAAAGGTCAGACACTCAACCAGCTTCCATCTTTTTTGACAAATTCCATCACGAATGAAAAACAAAGTGTAAAAACTGGACAAAGGCCACGACGGCAAAGACGCCCGTCTGTGATGCTGTCTGTGATGCTGTGTCGTGTTTCACTTTAAAACAACAGTAGACTTACGTTTGGGACAGTCTGACCAGTTTTGCCCATCTTGGGCTCTTCAGGGACTACATGTACCTACCAAAGATTGCTGCCTTTGCCTTTACCTTGGTATTTATAGGCCCTGGTAATGTACTACGTGACATTGCGGGCATGATGTAAAACCTATTGTCTTCACATTAGGAAGACTAACAGATTTGATACCATGTTGGTTCAAGTCTGTTCACCTGTTGCAATTAGCAAAAAAAAAAAAATATGAAAAACAGTTTGAAAGAGACTTGTACTGGAGTCCCTCCACAATGACATACCCCTGCACAACAGCTTTCCCTCGCATGACCACACAACCAAGGACACTTGTTGACTCAGTCTAAATTGAAGGGGCCTAGAGTTGAAAGACGTGTTTTCTAAATGATGCAACTCTTCAGTCACAAGCGGCTGATAGCCAAAATTTGGAAGCAGTGAGTTCAAAATGCCAATTTTGTCTTCAATTTCACAAAAATGGCATCCTATACATGTCAAGATGCAATAGCAAAAAATTTAAAAAAAAAAAAAAATGCTGCTATTTAACCAAGAATAAAGAAGTCTGAAAAGTAAGACAGAAGAGTGAGGAACTCCACCAGTGTAGAAAAACTTCATAGGTGTGGCATCCATCACTCTAAACATTTTTACTTTACACAGTCAAAATTTAGAATGTATTGTCCAAAAAAACAACACATCAAGTGTTACTCTGGTTAAAACTACTATACATTTATGAGCAACACCACATTGCAACATGTTTGCCCTCCCTGACAAGTGTACGGTTAACTTGAAACGATCTGGTTGATTATAGTATTCTGCCACACCAAAGTCAAAACCTTGCCTCAAACCAGTAACATATCACTTAACAGAGCCTAGCTCACATTCCTCTTTATTAGACGAAATTAGTCATATGTATTATTATTGTCACTTGGTCTATCAATGTAATTTTTTTTGTAATCTTTGTTATCATTCAGCCTACAGTAATGTGTTAGAAATCTTATAGCGTATGAGTTTAAATATAATAATTAAATATAGTATATCTTTAGGGTGGCCTACATGTCAGTGACTCTTCGGAGTCTTAATGTATGGTCTCCTGGTTTTTAAACATATAAATTTATTCTTGTAACACATTGTGTAATATTGTTTAGACCAAATAAAGCTATTCTATCTATTCTATCTTTATTATGCCATTCTACCTGAAAATGTTGTCTAAAGGTCAGCACAATGTCTGACTTTCTCACAGTACTCCTGTCTTGATAAGCTACATAATCTCTATCATATCAGCCTATTCACTAGGTGCAGTCTGAACCCTAATAGATGACAGGTCTTAACCTCTTCAATCCCAAACTTGAAATAAAAATTGAATGTTTTAGTCTGGAAATTTATGGCATAAGGCAATCAAAGGGGTTAATTACACTTAACAGCCAGTATTACAAGAGAAAAAAGTTTGTTTACATGAAACAACAACAACAATAATAATAATAATAATGATAATAATAATAATAATAATAATAATAATAATAATAATAATAATAATAATAATAATAATAATAATAATAATAATAATAATAATAACAATGATGATGATAAGATATTTGTAACTGTTTTGTGATGATTTGGTTTAAATTACAAGTGAAAATTTAAAAACTTCAGGCATGGCCTCAAATAAAAAAAAAAAACATGAGAAAGAAATATGTGTTCATGTTTTGTTAAAGCAACATACGTTTCAATACAAGAGCAGGAAATATGGTAACCTACGTTGCTAACACATACCTCACATTTCTTTGCAGAAATAAGTGCCCATCAACTCTAAACAACTTAATTCATGTCTTACATTTTTTAAGAATAGTATTGTTGGATATATTGATTTAAAAGTTGCTGACGCATATATATGCATGTAGTAGACACATAAACTCTGTGTGTCATTATACCCAATAATTGGATTAGCATATCATCCCACCCCCCACCTATTCAATTTTCTTGGCTACAAAAGCTAATCTCCAGGGTCAGCGACTTGCACCCTCTTATTGAATTCTGGTACATGTATTCACCACGTCCATTGACACGTCACAGCATGTCTCAAAGCTCAGCAACTCAGCCGAGGGAAAGATTGTCCAAAGACTTCTGTTTTGTTAAATTCCCAACCAATTGATCCACATGCGGTAATGCTCTGGCTGTCTGTGTAATGTTTTAAACTGTTCATGGAAACAAGACCAGGCGTATACGTGTACAAGGAAATGACAAGCCCCGGCCACCCAAAACAGACAATTGCATGTTGAATGCAGAGCATTTATATTGCAATTACTTCCTTCCAATTTAGGATTTAGTGTGTGTTTTATTTAAATTTGTAAGTAAAGCTGTACCTGACTGTGGCACATTGTGTACGTGTATTATGACACTTACCATGTCAATTAATATCTGTTGCTGTGTCATTATTCTGCATTGTGAGTTACATGCAGATATGTTATAACATATATAAACATGTGTATATATTTTAATTTTATATATACATGTATACACTATATGTATATTTGCCACACATGCTCCAATTAACAAATGATTCTCACATCATGAATATTCATGTACATGTACACATCCATAAATATACATTAAGACTTGACAGACCCTGTAGATATCATGGGAACAATGCATTAAGGGCATTGCCCTGGGCACACAAGTTATTGCCCTAACCCCCACTCTTAAACAAAACAATATATATATAAAAGCAGACTTTAATTTCAACTGTTCACTAAAATCATATTTCACTTTAATATCACCAATTTTTAACTTTGAACCCAATTCCTATTTTCAGTTAGCATGCAAATAGTGATTGCTTTAATCATATGACTCAGCTGCATATAAAGTTTTCTACGTGTATCTTTGATATTTGATGTATCCACCGTGTGCTTGACAGCACTAATTTTATACAATGTTACTTTAGTTCTATAAATTGCATGTGTACAGTGAGAGTTATCCTCCTCACTGATAGTGCTGAACATGTGCCTGGTCCGTCAAGTTAATTTAGACACTGAACATGCTGCAGTACTACACCATTTGATATCATAATTATGTACATATCTCACCATGAAGATTCAACTTACCCCGCCTGCCCTTACACAATGTACCACAATGGATGTGTTATATGGACAGCTGTCAATGAAAATCAACCAGAATACACACAAAAAGATACTTAAACACGTACAACTCTATTTTATTTATATGTATGTTCATTCCAGCTGCTCTGACCATAAAAGGTACGTGCATAGCAACAGTAAACATGCAGTCCATATTTACATTTGGTCTTGCCACGGCCAGAAAGGGTACAGTCAAAATTTCTCCACTCAGTAGCACACATTACCCAAACATATGGTAATCACCGTATCTATTTGAAAGGGGGGCTTTCTTCAAAAAATATTGACCAAAACTCTGAACGTGTGCCACCCATGCACATCATGCTGACAGGTCTCTACAGATTTTGATACGGTCCCTAATCTTCCCTATGTGCAAACAACTCTTGTCAAGTGAACACAAACAGTTTTAGAATTAAAAATAAAAGGGGAGTAGAAGCAGCATTCGGAAAGTCTCTTAACTTTATTTCTCCAGCCTGTGCACCCCTGGCAACACACCTGTGGGGACAAGTAGACATACCTGTGCTTTCCGTGAACTGGATACTGGATTATTTCAGCTTTTTATATACAATATTATGTGGCCCTGAAATGCTAGTTTTCTGTGCCAATGTACAAGCATCAAACACATAATGTGGAAACATAAATAATCAGAGACAAAAAGTTGTGGTTACAATCAAGTTGTCTCTCAAAAGAAGACATGTGCCACTGCTGAAACAGAGACTTGAAAGCAATCAATTTACTCACAATTTTACTCACAACTGGACAGCATATATAATCTTCCAATCCAGCAAATTGAGCAATGGCTTTTCAGGCATCCAAACTTTACCAGGTTCTGACTAGCACAGAACTGGACGAGGTTGCTCGGGAAGAACAAGTCAAAGAGCTCCTAGCTACTGAGGACAACCTCAACATTCGCAATGAATCGGGAGAATCGTACCTCCACGTTGCCGTCAAACAGAAGCTCAGTAACGCTATTGTCGCAGCACTTGCCGACAAAGTGGATATCACAAGTCACAATATCGAGGGCAACACCGTCCAGGATGTAATCTGCAAAGACACCAACAAGAGGAGACGAGCACTGCTCCTGATGCGAGTCAGGAAGCTGATAAAGGATGGAGACTTGGCAGCACTGAATCATTTGTTGCTACAAGGATGGCATGCCTGGCCACGTCAGCTCACAGACCAATTCCCCGATGTCCCAGGAGCTGAAGATTATGCTTTACCCATTGGTGGCAGGCCACAGGTAAGAAGATTCCAAGGAAGTTGATCACAGCTTGACAACGAGTCATATTGTGAAGGACAAATAAAAAAATTTGAGTGATATGCCTATTTAACCCAGTGCTTGTCCTAACTTGAAGCGAATGTGGTGATCAGATGAATGGTAAAAACCCTTGTGTCAAACCACATTTACAACAAAACACAAACCACATGAAGCAATACTGTGAGAAGTATCACTTTCATGACACCTTCAGTATAGGTAACAGGACTGATGCTTAAGGATGTCCAATAAGCTCACGGAAAAAGAGACTCTACACTTTTATTGTCTTAAAAGTTGTATTACATGTATTTAAAATGAACATGCAAATATGTGAGTGTCAAACACGAGAATGGAGTTTTCCTGGCCTTATTGAACTTTAGGGGACCCGAGCCTCTATAGGTAAAATCCCCTAACGATGTCCATGTTCCTACCTAAAGCGAAGATTATTGCGCCGCAGGCACTATGATAACGTTCCTATATGTTTTTCCAGTAGAATAGATGTTTGCGCCGCAGGCATAGTGTAATTAAAATATAAAAAAACTCGAATTTATTCCGTGAAATCATGGATGGAATCGATTATCGTGCCGCCATTTGCATATGCACCCAAAAACTTTTGACTCGAATATTATTCACAAAGCAACACCGGAACAAGATTTTAACCAATCGGGGTAAATCTACCAAATGAGCTTTGGGTGCATGTTTACCTACACGAGCCAAGTGCACGTGATGCCCTGGGATATTCCCGGGGATGGTCTCAGCGTTCATTCTTTCTTGTAAATTTTTTTCTTCGAAATAGTCAAGCAATAATTTTATTGTTTATGATCACATTTAAAATTTTATGATACGGTCCCCAATAGCACTTGCGGCATACATCTTGGACCATCGGCAGAAACGCTGATGCTTAATTTACATTTAAGGACCGGTCGGAAGTCATCTCAGATAAGTGATTCGTGTTGCTAATGATTATTTACAACACTTCCGGAACTTTTGTGAACTTTGAACCATTATTAGTCTTATAGGGGCTTGGGTCCCCTAAAGTTCAATAAGGCCGTTTTCCTCATTCACTTTCCATGTAGCAACGGATAAGAACTGTTCATGTCTCATGGCAAGGTTTATTGAACAGAATCATGTTTTTTAACTTATGTACATATGCTGTGGCCAGTAAGTATCAGCAAGTATAGGTTGTAACAACCAGAATCTATTGTCACTGGTATGCTGGCCTTTTATTACTTATCCAAACACACTACCTTAAAGAATGGATAAGCACTTCACATTTCAATTTTCTACTTTGAAGGTCTCTTCAATACTGTGTTAAATTTTACTGTGCCTTCATGTTTTCTAATATAATATAAACTCCCTGGATATATGAAAGCGAACAATTCGTCATATCACATTCACTGAGCATTATCAATGACAAATATAACAACATGGGTTTCGTGAATTAACAGTCTCGGGTCACGCAAAAATGGTCACAATTCACAGGTGATCACTAACACAATGATGCTAGCCAACATCATGAATTGATCCATGACACTCACATATCACAGTGTGTTTTGTGGAAACTCAGTATACATTCAATCTTTAACATCTTAATGCTGTCGGCGTCTCGACATTGTGTAACATTTTACACACGCAATTAAATGTCATTCACGTTCCAAACGAAAAATAATGGAGCACCGATTGGTGGTTCACTGTAACCCAAAATGTCTCAATTCTTCCTTATACAGTGCTCCCTCTTTATAACGCTGGTATTGGGATCCACAGAACAGACCGTGTTATAACAAAACCGCCTTATAACAGAGTGACTTTTAACATAGAAATTATGGGAAAACTATGTCAGTCGGGACCATGGTACACACCGTGTTATATCAGAAATCGCCTTGTAAAGAGGGGCGTTATAAAGAAGGAGCACTGTACGTGGGAAAATATATACTTCTGTGTACTTGAGCCACGGTCTCTGAGGTGGGTATGCATATATCTCCTTACACTTGTACGTTTTGGAGCCAAAACAAGCGTTTGCTCTTCACATTAATCAGATTTTCACTACTCATTCTACTGGCCAGATCAACTGAAAATGAAATATGAGTGCTACCTATCAGATACAAAGAGACAATGCCCCCCCCCCCCCTTTGGGGGGGGGGGCAGGGGAGTTTACTATATCAGGCATTCGCTGCTACAGGTTTCACTGTACTTTGTGTCAGGTGAGCATAGATGAAATATACACAGCAGTCCGGGATGGAGATCTCCAGAGGCTGAAGGGACTAGAGATACTGCTCTCCGCAACCGCATCACAGAGCGACGTGGCGGGCATGACAGTCCTGCATAAGGCAGTGTTGTACCAACATCATGATGTACTCCAGTATCTGGCGGACAACTACCCAGACGTGGTCAACATCACAGACAACGTAAGAATATGACACACTGCAGCTAGGCAGATGGCATGCATAATACTTAAACTGTCACTATAATTGCTATTCTTTTGTGACATTTTGGTAAATCATTTCATTTTTTTGCAATTCATTCGAAGTCGGCCTGTTTTAATCTTATAAATTTACTCTTTTACCTTTCAGATTAATAGTGCGAGGACTTTTTGATCTCTTTTCTGTATATGACATGCATATAAATCAATTCCAATAACAGCCTATGTATGTGACTACTGATACTAAAAATCAAATATTTAAACTGATGAATGCCTAATCATACATTGAAACATACTTCACTTCATGAGCAACTGTTTGTGTACAAGTAACCACTGACAGTGACTATCATGACTAAGATCAACATGTAATCAGCGTATGCTTCAATGCTGATCCTCTTGTAGATGGGACGCAGTGCTCTGCACTATGCAGCCAGCCTTGAGGATGCAGATTCATCCTACCAAATATTACTGAGTGCTGGTGCTGATGAAAGTCTGGTTGATGAGGTAAAACTATAACTATAAACAGAAGCTCACCGCAGTCTTTTTTTGTTTTGTTTTAGGTGGATTTTTTTTTTTTTGGGGGGGGGGGGATAGAGAGGGGGGAATCAATTCTGTTTCACAAATTCAAGTTGACTGCTTCAAGTGTTTTGTATCATTTTAAGTTTTAATGCTTGTACTCAATGTCCTTAGACCCTGTTACCCCTTAAAGTGCTAGTCACTGCTATAGTCGTTTTCACATTACTGTTATACATATAATGGTTAAAAGATTCAAATTCTTCATAAAGATACCTTTCATTCAAATACCAGCAACCCTAGTCTAAAGCAAAAAGTAGTCTTAGTCAACAGCTTTCCTTGGGACACTGTGTGCGATGTGCACAAATTGTCCCGAGGAAAGCTGTTGACTCAATCTTAAATCAGCGCTTTAAGGGTTACTACTCTGTAATTTGAGGAGTTCCTCTTGCCTGAAATACTGATAAAACTTAGTACACTGTACTGAGGAGGTGTCCATGCAAATAAGTTAAACATGTTAAGTGTAAAGAAAATTTACACGTGTATTACAAAAGTGCACTTCACATTTCAATTACATATCAATGAAAGAACCTCTTCATTCAATACATTTTTTCTTTAACACTTTTGCTTCTGTTTCTATTGCCATTTTGGCAGCAGTGCCAACATCTCCATACATTGGTGCCTCCTATCTATGAAGATTTCTTCAGTGAGAGACAATCTTGCTGTTTCAGGACCATCCTCTCAAGTCTACTGACTGTTTCTCTGTATAAAGTTATTCGTGATGCAAAACAAGTCACCATATGAGACCAATATTATCTGGCGAAAAAAGTGCTCTTAACTCTATAAGTGCCAAATTTTGGACTGAGTCAACAGCTTTTCTCGGTGCGCAATGGGTGCAATGCACCCAATGCACGCCGAGAAAAGCTGTTGACCTGGGATATTTTTTCTCAAACTAGAGGCATGCTGATACTTGAAGGAAAGTTTTTTTTTTACGAGGAATATGAATCTGAGATCCTAATGATAATTCAGACTACTTTCACTTTAGTAGATCAACTTAAGATGTGATTTGCACTGACAGAGTTCAATACCATGTACCACCAGTATTATTAATTGAAACTTAAGGCTTCAGAATGTGATGGTCTCAGGTGCCAGTGGTGTATTGTTCTATTTTATTTACCAGGTGGCTGTTAACTCTGAGTCTACACACATTTGTCTTGCAGAAAGGTCACACTCCCAAGCATTACCAGGAGAACAAGTCACAACTGGAAGTGCAACAAGTTGCAGAGATTGATGAGTTTCTGACAGCATTTCCTGATTTGGAGGTACGTGTACAGTACACACTGTATACCAATTAATCTCCTCGTGGCATTGAAAATAACTCTTGTCTAATTGTCTGAGATAAGCTAATGTATCTGCAAACGAGTCTATCTGGCTCTTAACTTAAGGCAAAATGAGACAATGTGGTTGAGAATGTATTCTCAACTACATAGCTCATTTTGTCTCATTCAGAAGTTTGGGGGTTTTTTTCCACATGATGGTTTCCACATGCTTAAAGATTGCACAAGTCCTATCCAGAGTACATGTACTTCAAGGCTAACTACGGCTTACTTAAAATCTTTGTTCTATTCCCCTGTTTACTTTTTAATCTGATAAGGGAGTCATTTTTTCCAGCTGGGGCCTCATGGCTGCTGCAGCGTAATAACTGGACAATCAAAATGCAGTGTTCAGTCAGTGTATTCATTATGCGTATCATTAGTGTAAATGTTTATCAGTCATATGAAGGTCCTACGGGGACCGAAATATTTCATTTAAAACACACAGTTCTTGTTCCGAGTTTCAAAGGGATGTCACCAGCATGCTTCTTTCTGAAACTGCCTCACATTAACTGGTTTGGAGTGGTGAAATCATGTACGTGTAGATATCCAACTTAAAGTGCAGTAACCAAAGAGTTTTTATGAACATTATTTGTAAGCTGCTAAGGTATTCACCAATGTACCACACACACATATTGGCAAATACAACATTATTGAATTCATACTGTATTCACGGACTGTCAAGACTGATTTTATCAGATAATATAGTGACTTTTGAATATGACCATTCTCTTCTGCATTTCTCAAGTCCCCATCATCAACGCAATGCGCCACATTTCTGTTGCAGAAAAAGATGTTCCTGATTCACAAGGCCATCGTCGATGACAACCTGGACGCTGTCAAGGAGGCAGTTGACGAAGTCAAGTATGTGACCATGCCAGGGGGTATAGGCGTCACCCTGGTACACATGGCCACCCTGTATAACAGACTAGACATATTGCAGCACCTCCTTGACATCCACCCTCAGGCTGTGTCCGCTACCGACCAGGTATCAAGCTCACAGTAAATCTACATACAGTAGCCCCTTCTTTGAAAGACCATTCCATTTTGAGACCACCTGCCTTTTAAGAGCACAGTTATCAGATCCCCACTGCTATCTTTCCTGTATCATTCGACATTCATTGAGTGACTACCTGCCTTATGTGACCACTTTTGGATCTGAACTAAGGGTGATCTCTCAAAGGGGCTGGTTTCTAGGCAAGTTAAGTTGCCTCCATGTGACAGATGAGTGACTGGCCCACACTCCTCCAGACTTGTGGTAAGCCTAGCCTGCATGGCTTGGGCACTAAGTGTCCAAGCTAAGCCAAGGAAAGCTGTTGACCTGGGGCATGTTATCTTGATGGGTCTTATCTACAATTCTCGGTCAATTTGTTTTTCATTACTGTTGAAATTAGTTGAAAACACTGAAGCAGACGACGTTTGACCACAAGCCGGGTTTGGCCTGTTTTAAGGGGGAAAGGGTTAAATGTGTAAACACTTTGAACCATATGTACCTTTCAGTGTACAATCACCTCAGCAGGGGGTCTACCAGGTGTCACTGTTCAGGCGTATATTTACAAGCATTTACATTTTATTCTTTTAAAGCACAACTAGCAAATGTACAATCCTTCAAAATCATTTTCGATACTTTTTATCATTTAATATGCATTTGTTGCCATAATAAATCACGTGAACATTATAGAAAATAAAGTTCAATAATTCCTCACAGAGAGCAGGTAACGTTTGAAGGGCTGGGTCCAGGTGAGCAGACAATGCAGACATACTACACACCTTAACACTGCTTCATCATAGAAGAGCTATAAGCTGTACATGTGGCTCTTAAGCATGCTAATGAAACTGGTTTATGACAAAAAAAATGTCAAAGCTTTCTACTAGAGTTATTAAAATTAATTCATGCCAGAAGGAAATTACTCATGTGTCTCATTTGCAGTGGAAGCGGACAGCCCTTCACTATGCGGCAGTGGCCACAGACGAAGGCAAGCTGTACAACATGCTCATTGCTGCAGGAGCCGATGCCGAGGCCCAGGACATAGTACGTAATGACAATTGTCCTTGAACTCACTGCAACATTGTAAACTATTTACCATCGCATTCACCAAGTCAATTGCCAACATTCCAAGGAACCATTTTGTTCGACTAAATAGAACTTTCCCAGAACTGTTTATCTATTGGAGTAGACTTACCATTCAATGTATACATAAAGTAAACTTAACATACACTGTATGCATGGTATATCATCATGCAATGTATGCATAGTATATGTATTGACTTTGCTTACTCTCATACAGGATGGCCACAATGCTGAGTACTATAGAGAACACCCAGAGGAGCTGAACACAGACAGCATAAAGAAGACAGAAGAATTTCTACTTTCACTTCCAGTAAAGATGGTAAGCAGGAAAAACCATGTCCCAGCCCATTGTGTCAAATTACATGTATGTGTACATGTATTGTAGCTGTGTCGACATATACATGAATATGTATACATGTATTTACAAATTTTTTTCAAATACATTGAATTGCAGGGAAAATGTGTCTGTATGTATCATTTCAAATCTTTCTGTCTGTCACATGGCAAACAACAGCAGCATTCTCCTCTTTCATCGGAACAGACCCATGTTACCAAAAAACATGGTAAATTATGTATTGAAAAACAGTGTATGTCTCAACAATTGACAAAAATTTTCAGTGACTATGTCCAAAACTGCATTTGAGATTTTTTTTTTTTTTTTACTGCTTGCAATTTTGATTTTGCACGCTATTTGGATCTCCAGACTGAAATTTCACTGAACTACTTTCTACAAACACTTGACCTAGTGACCTACTTTCTGGGTCACAAGGACCTAGATTAACCAGAATTCTGTACCTTTTGGACTGAATTGAACTCGAAAACTTGGAATCTGATCTGGTCAAATGAATTATATACAGTATGAAGATTGGTGCCCTCAGTACATTTTGTCACCTGTAACATAGAGGGTCTGGGTTGAACGTCAAGGTTATAGGGCCATTTGAAGAATATTTTTGCAATTTTTTTTAAACTTCGAATTTTGTGTGTACAGTATCTCAGAAACCGTAACACATGCTGAGGTGTTATTGCATCACAGAGTGTGACTTTAACTGAAGTTGTGCACCTGATATTTGATAACTGATCTTGACCAATCTCCAATCAGTTGGAAAATTCTGAGGCTTTTTTTGCATAACTGAAAAAGCTGTGAACCAATTCAAGTAACCGTAAGCTCCATGGGTAGCTGGACTTGGGGTACACAAAAACGTAATTAGTACTTACCATCTCAAGTTTGAAGGTCAAGGTCATATGGTGATTCAAAGATAAAATGTGCGGTTTTCTTGGTCAAAATATTTTGCACACGTGAAATCTCAGAGACAGCTGGGGCCTGCAAGTCATTATTCTAGCAAGATTACACTTGTGTACCAAAGTTTTGCAACCAATATTTTACATTTCACCTTGACCTATATTTTAAGGTCATAACTTTTTCTGTTTTTATTTTTGCCAACATTTGGCAAATTTGCTACATTTGAGTAATTCCAAGCACTAGCCCAGAGCTACCATATCGATTTACATGCTATTAAACTTGAAGCAAAAATCTTCAGATATTATTGCAGTGATATTCTCAAAAGCTGGCAATATCATTTTCTACCCCAATAACCCTGAAAGAAACTCCAGTCTTGCTAACACTGATATCTTCTGACAGCCCAAGATTCGTGGAATCCATGCGGCCGTGGAAAAAGGCAACCTTGATAAAGTGAAAGAGTTGACCACAGACAGCGTGGAACTGCTGCAGGCAAAAGATGTTGCTGGAATCACGCCACTTCACAAAGCTGTGCTACGTGGCAACATAGAGCTAACCCAACATATTGTGACAGAGCTGCCCATCACAGTCAACATACAGGATAACGTGCGTATCCTCATGATCAACTTGTTGTACATAGTACAAAGTTAACACTATTTATATATGACTTCTGCATCATGCAAACAATACTGACAAAGAAATCATCTATTCTAGCTCAACTGGCTCCAAACAAGATGAATTTCTGTGTCTTTCTCCAATGCATTTGAAAAGCCATGAAAAGCAGATCAAGGGGCACCTTTTGCAAGGCTCAGTGTATTGAGGAAATCTGTAACCCTCAAATTTGTAACTAAACAGTTTTCCCTCAAATCTGTCACATTTGAGGGTGTCACTGGTAGTAATTTATTACTGATACTACTGGTGTGCAAATATTTTTCAAACATTCATCATTGACACCTAATTTCTAAACCCAAACGTCCCACAAAAAATGTGTAAAATTCGTCACTATATTTTTTCCTTTTCATGTCTACATTTAGACAGTTTATCTGTAAGCAATAAATTTTGCAAATATTTTAAGAACCCATGGGTTACGATTTTAAACCACAGAGTGTTTTAACTGTTTTAATGAACAGCAGATAATGTAGATACTGCCAGTGTTAGATAATTATGTTTTTCACACACCAGATGGGGAGGACTTCTCTCCATTACGCTGCTGCTTTGGAAGATGAGATCGAGAATGCGGACAAACTGTATCAACTTCTGCTGCAAGTCCAGGCTGATGAAAACTTACCCGATTTGGTGAGCACTCTAAAATGATCACGGGTGCTATTCATGAAAAAATATTTTGAACTTAAGTAAAATTATTTAGTTACAAGTATGGAACATTTTTATTAAGATGCATTTTCCAAGTTCAGTTCAATTTTTTTTGTGCCACCCCAGATTTGGTTTCGCTTATTTTTCTTACAAAATTTCTAGTTACATACATGTATAAATATGATGTAAAACTTCCCACTGCTATGATCAATTAAAAACACAACAATTTATATCCTTTTGGCATCTGAATCAGGATGATCCATATAGTAAAAATGGGGTTCTGTAGGCCGACCCTTTTTGCAAACATGCCCCCAAAACAGGATGATGTGTTAGGTAAAAGTGTGTATACCCAGATTTTTTTTTACCAAACTACCCTTCAAACACCAGAAATTTTTAAGTAATTTTGAAAAATACCATGTGGAAAAGGATTAAGTTTTGCTGTCATTTCCCAAAATTCTGTAAGTCTGGGTACATTGCCATTCGATTTATTTTTTAAACATACCAAAACACTGATTATATAATTACTGAACATATAATAAGGCTGTATACATGTAATTACAATGTAGCTACTTATCTCATTTTTCTTTGTTTATAAAAATTACCACTCATTGTTTCACTTGTGACTTTCATAGAATATCATTTTTTTTTTGTTTCAAAGCTTAAAAATGTGTCTTGTGGCCTTTTACGAACCACATTAGTATGAAATTACCATATTCACTCTGAGCTAATTAACTGATGATTTTTTTAAATTCAATTAGATGAATTATTATGTTTTGGAATGGCTTGCCATCAGGTAATCATCAGTTCTAAATTTACAAAGAAAATCAAATAAAATACGGATAGGTATGTTTTGGCTTCTGAAAATGAAATACGTTTTGGACCGTAATGAGTGGACCACTACTGCTTCTAAATTAACAAAGAAAATAGAAGAAACATGTATGGGTATGTTTTGGCTCCCGCAGCAAAATAAATAAATTAACAAGAAAATAGAGATAAAACATTCACGACATGCATGATTACACATCGGTTTTCAAAAGTTGACAAATTTTAATACGCGTTATTACGCACTGGCTGAATGTTGATAGAAAGGGATGGCGTTTTGACCCACTATTTTCACATACCACATCAACCCATATCAGGGGCATGTTAGCAAAAACGGGTGCGGTCCTAATTGTAAGGATATATATAAATGGCTCGACTGCTTCCATATGCTCAACAGTTGGGCCACACTGCAGTTTTCTACAAAGAAAACCCAGAACAACTGAACTTAACAGGAATAAAAGAGACAATCAAAGACAAACACGCCAAGGTCACGCCTCCAAAGACAGAAGACACAGACACTGACCAACCTGCATCACGGCCAGAATCTGCCACTGCTGCCGATCTTGAAGAAACCACTCAAGATGATGAACAAACCCAGAGTGAGTCACTGATACTATATTTATGGATGATGCAGCATCTTCAAAAGCTACAATGAGTACAGCATGAGAGGAGTGGATATGTGGTGATGTGCACCTAAGATAACGTAATACCCTTTGTAAGTCCTAACAGTTATATACGCCAAACTCAGGAAATGTGGGGTGCAGAGCATTCACAAGAATAAAGATGACCCCTATATTCCAACTGGCCATTTGATCCTGATCTTCAACTCAAATTGAAAAATTGTATAAAATTATTGAATCACAATCAATTTTTGTTTTGTTACTGGATGTGGCAAAAAGATTGAAAACATTTATGTTACGAGGCCAACAATTCTTGCCGTTGCATTTCTATGTGAAATAAAAAACAAAAGGAAGCCCAGTTTTTCCTGAATTTATTTTCCCATGGTCAAATCAACTGGAGAGTTATCATTTTTCAAAGGTTGGAAAGTTCTCTTTTTCAGGGAGGGAGTCTTGAAAAAAAAGTACTTTCTTGTGCTTTTTGAAAAAATTTCAACCAAATCTATAATACATGTATACTGTCAAATGGGTTCCTGGATGTCATTTTAGTTTTTCTTCTTGACTGCTTTTCACAGCGGCACTTGACAGACCAGGCTCCCAAGCATCTGCCAAGAGTGACAAGCCAGGTTACACTCCCTATGTGTTACGAGATGCTCCCACCCCTGACATGCCTGATGCCCGCTACATTGCCGAGCACCTGGGTGCCACCCTGGTCATGGCACTGACTGAGATATCTGAAAGACGACCTTGGGATCCCATTGAATACCTGGCCCAATGGTTATATAAACATGCAGACAACATAAAATATCACCAACAGGTAAGTCCTGACAAGAAACATGACACACAGGTTATATTGCATCAAAACTTCATTTCATCTCATAATATATTGGGGGGGGGGATACAAATTGAATAAACTGCAATAAACTTGATTTTTGTCGTACATAAAGTGTCACAAACAAGAAACCAGAAAGTAAACAAACTGGTTAACAAATATCCACAAGAAAAGAAGTAAACCATATAAAATCCAATGATTGAAAGGAATTACAAGAGGCCCAGAGCCCTAATGCTCTGCTGACCATCATCATAACATAATCATTTCCTGACATGTATTCGCTCCACAACTTCGAAAAATCAATCAAGATTATCCATGTTATGCAATATCAAACTTCCACAAGATGCACGTATATTTGGCATCATTCCCCTTATTCTTTATCAAGATATTGAATTAAATGTCTTTTTATTAAGTGCTTAATGCCCTTGAAAAATAGGTCAAGGTCACACAATCATTGAGTCAAGGTAACCCAAAAATTAGGTCACCAAGTAGAATTTTATATACAATGTTCCCAAGAGCAATTTTGATCTGGAGGCTCAATTCCTTTGCCATTGATGTTCAAGCAAAACTCTGCCTATGTAACAAAATCACCTCTTCCCACTTAACAGGTCTAGTGACCATGGTGACCTAACAAAAATATGCAAAGGTCATTGATCTTATACAACATATTAGCATTGGACATAATTTATATATTCTATAAATTTGGCATGTCTAATTCAATTATTTTTCAAGATATGAAATTTTGTATCTTTCAAGACACTTTTTACTCATAATTTCCATCAAAGTATGGGTTACGCCACTAGTATCTCAGGTGACTAAGACTTTGACCTATTTTACAATCCCATTAAATTTCATGAAGATCCATAAAAAATTAAAGATGCTGGACTGCTCACAAGATTTTCACATTTTGACCCACAGATTACATAATACTATATGTGGTGCCACCAACATTGACTTTGACATAGATTTTCATACACTTTATAAGTCCTAGAAGTTATCTGGTCAAACTCAAGAACTGTGGGGTGCAGAACATTCACAAGATGACCCCTATATTCTTACTGGCCATTTGACCGTGACCTTCAACTCAGATTAAAAAATTGTTATGTTTAAAATGTGTGCCCCAAATCCAGCTTTCCATACATAGTCCATTTGTTCAAATTGGGTTGTATCTTTTAAACTTGGACAAGCACCAAAGTCCATAATCATTGACCCCAAAAGGAGGTCACTAAGTATAGTTTTCTGTATGATGTTCTCAAGTGCAATTTTCATCTTGAGGATCAGTTTTCTTTGCCATTGATGTCCAAGCTAATCAAATAACTTTTCAAGATATGGAATTTTATATCTGTTAACACATTTTATCTTCTAATTTTCATCAAATTGTAGGTGGCACCACAAGTATCACATTCAACATAGATTTTGACCTCTTCCACAATCCCCCTCAATTTCATGAAGATCTATCTAACATTTAGGATGCTAGCTAAGTCACAAGATTTTTACATTTTGACACATATACTACATAATACTGTAGGTGAGGCCACCAATATCAAACTCGACCTAGACTTCTATACACTTGATATGTCCTGAAAGGTATATGGGGCTATCTTGAAAACTGTGGACTGTATCAGGCTCACAAGCAAAAAGTTTACGGATGGACAAACAGATATGAGTGACACATGTACCTTGAGCTCTGAGATGCTTGGTCAGCACAGCAAAAAACAAAAACAAAAACAAAAAATAATAATTAAAAGAAAGTAGGTACATTGTGCAGTACCACAGAACAAAGAAAACAAAACAAAAAACAAAAAAAAAACAAAAAAACAGCACAGTGACTTTCACTTGACTTACCTGCCCTGGTTTCAGCAAAAGAATCTGCAGGAGAAACTGAATGAAGAAAGAGAAGCAGATGAAGAGCAAGGTGAAATAAACCAGATGTGTAAGCAGGAGGCCACGGAGATGAAACAGGCAGAAATACAGGAGATGCAGGAGGAAGAGCAAAGACTGAAGCAGAAGGAAGAGGAGAAAGAGAGAAGGTTGGTGTCTATCACTGTGTGGGGGCAGACCAAGAGATATGTTTGCAATGGAGCATACCGCCTGTAGGTGGCACCACAGGTGACTTAATCCTGGTGTTCATTTGTTGCAGGTGGGGACACCTAGGGGATAACCAAAACCTGCTTCATTCATAGGTTGAAAATGTCATGTGACACAGGAAGAAGGTGCTGCCAGCATACAGAAAAGTGTATCTGACATGCCCTGAATCAAGCACTGTAGAGTAACTTGCTGATGGAAAAGATACAGAGGTCTGCACCTGACGTTACCACCATTGATCATTGTACAGGAAAAACGCAGCTCAATTATATGCATTATTGTATCATTTTTACCTCCTCCCATACTAGTCAATTTCCATCCATGTTTACGCTGAGTTAAAATGGAGATTGCACATTCAAATTCTGTGGAAACACATTTTTTAATTAAAGCACCAACATGTCTGGTAAAAAAATTAGCGGTTTTGGCATTGTCTAGTAATGCTGCAGCACAATGACTCGCCAGGCAATGCAAAAACCACTGACTGAGGCAGAGTATCTGATTGTGGCATGAGTTGAAGCAGACCCGACAGAGGGTGAATCAGTGGTTGGTATCACTCAGTTACTGGCAGAAGAGAAGAGATCCATCTCTATCACTGTACAGTGGAATGAAAAGAAAAGAACCAGCATCTTTTATTATTATATGAATATTGGGTTGTTTTTTTTTTAATTCCAAACATAGACAGAAGGAGCTGACCCTGGCCCAGGCCCCAGACCTGCCAACACTGAAGGAGGAGAAAGAGCCAGTGGAGCCGGTGTCCCCTGGCCCCGAGCAGCTTGGGCGGACTGATCTACACATAGCTGCTCTAAAACCAGGTAAACAAGTCTCAAACAAATGAACATCACACAGCTTTCTCACCTCTTACTTTGTAATTGTGATGGAGAAATACATGTAATAATGTGATCTCTAGTTTTTCTTAGGGACACCTGCAAGATGCCCCTTTTTATACGTAAAGTTTGTTTTAAAGTTAACATGGAATCAATGCAAGTGTACATGTATGCTCCTATCATCACACTGGACAACGTACGTGTCACTTGGCCCAATTCCTCATGCAGTTCAAAATCAGACATTATACAGCTGTAGTCACTTAATGCTGCAGCTCTGAATAAAGACCAATGTTAATCCAACATTCTAAACATTTACCATGCATAATATAAAGGACATTTTATACGGCTGCAACAACTTGTAATTTTTATTTTATTTTTTTTATAATTTTTTTATAGTCAGTTTTCAAGAAGAAATAATATGCAAACATCAGCCTTCACACAAACACAATATTCAGTGTTTTGATGGATTAAATTGCAGATTCGGACTTGGAGGAGCTCCTGCAAGGGGACTCCAACCTGTCTGCCCGCGACAGCAATGGCAAGACAGCTCGAGACCTGGCCGTAGAGGCCGGCTTGCAGGCCCATGTGGATGCTATCGGTGAGTAGTCTCTCCAAACTGCACATGAAGGTCACACACCACTTTTCCTTCCTTCCTTTACTCCCCTCAGAGCATGATTAGGTAGTTAGAAAGTACATCAGACCAGAGAAATTTCATTTGCCTATCAGCAAATCAGTCTGCGTGCCTAGAAATTTTTTAAAGATTGCCTAGTTAGTATTTATTTCACTCGTGCACCAATAATTTTTAATTTAACTTTTCAAAAAGAGACATACACAATTGAGCTGTATCATAAACCTATAAATTGAAAGTGGGAATGGTTCCTCTATCTATAATAGTTCTGAAGTTACTCAAGATTTTGCGCAACCTTTGCGCATTTGCGTAATTTGTATAAATTTCAATGCTACAACTTATGTCAACTTTGGATGCAACAATGAAACCAGCTTATCAATTGAAGCTGGAAGCTTGGACTGAGTCAACGACTTTCATTGGCATGTTTTGAATACAGTGTACCTACATCAAAGCACGGAATACAGCTGATGTGGGCCATTATGTGATGGTACAGGCATTCTGTAAGTTTAAGTTGTGATTAGCATTGAAACAGTAACTCATGCCGACATAACAGATCTATGCATTAATTACATGCATTCAAAGTTCAAAAAAGTTGGTGCCATGTTGGACTTCAATCAAACATATTTACATGATACGGAAACAGAGCTATGTTTTGTAGAAACTTTTCTAACATCATTTATGCTCAGATGGCACTGTTCCGCAGTCATTGACTGACTTAAAATCCATCTGTGATGTCAACTTCGTCATTCGTAGAAAATAATGATGAGTTCCATCAATGGATTGATGTCACAGATGGATTTTAATAAATGTAATTCGTTAGTAAAGACAGTAACATACATATATCAGCATGAGTCACAGACTGAATAATTTGAGTGGTAATGAAAGAGATTTAACTGCCAATTAGCCTCCATCACGTGAATTGACATACAAGTTTAATACTTGTATTTCATTGCTACAATACTATCATTTTTTCTTCCACAAATCTCCTCCGTGTTTCTTCCTTGGACATGTTGAATTCATTTTTGACAAGTTAATTAAACATGAAAAATCTTTTTATGACACCTGGTTTCAGATGACTATGTCCTAGACCTCTTGGTGACTGGACAGTCAGATAAGGTGGCAGCACTGGTCACGGAGGGCTACTATGATCAACTACCCCACATTAATGACAAGTTGACAGAGGAAACACTGACCGAAGAAGTCAAGGTGACCTGGGATAAGCTGACCAATCTGAAGGTACAATAATTCAGAAAGCCACTGAAAATTATCTCTTTCATCATGAGTGCTTAAGCAACTATACATTTAGCAATCCCAGTGATATATAAATGTCACACCATTTGCACAACAGACAATGCCAAATACAATATTCTGCATCGCAGAAGCGCCTGCCTCCTGTGTTACATGATACATCCAACCAAAGGATTGAAGCAGGTTTTGTTTATCCACCCAGGAGTCTCCACATGCAACAGGTGGAAACCAGAGGGACGCTACCTGCAGTGCCACCTACAGACAACATGTTCCATTCTTTGGTTTCTGATGGCCTTGTAACTCACATCCATGTTGCAAATTGAAATATACAATTGCTTTAAGCATACTCACAAATTTACTTATATTAATGTATTTGTCAAGCCTGAATTGCTCAAGACTGTTCAGCAAAGACGATAAAATTTAGAGGACATGCATCATGAAAGAATTTGCTCAGCTCCTATTCACTTACATGTGGCAGATTTAATACCTGTACCCAGTTTTTGACCTGATTGTTGTCTACCTTGCCAGGACACCATTGAGTCTCTGCAAAAATATGTGGCAGAGGGTGACACAGAGAAGGTCACAGCACTGGAGGACCCGATAGCTGTGATGTTCAGCAAAGACAAACATGGACGGTCAGTCCTACAGCTGGCACTATTGCATGGACACACCTCACTGGTGGACCACCTGGTCCAACACTACCCGGCTCTACTGAAATCCACCGACAACGTGAGTCAAAATTTGTGAAGATTTCCGTCTGATACAAAAAAAAAACTTACTGCGGAATACACATTTAATGACCCTTTTAAGTTTTTCCAGAAAAAATCCTGATATGGTGGAAATTGAATTATATAAGGGCAAGTAATACATTTTGCATAGAGAAGCAAGGCTGTATCAGCCTGATTGATTAATAAGTTCTTTTGTGCATACAGCCTGGTAAACAAAGCTACTGCTATTCTCCTATTCACTCAAATGAATTGTAATTTTGCAATGGAGTGAACATGACCTTTGGACTGTGTTGTGATCAATACAGCAAACATGTAGCAGACAGTGAGTCCCGAAGGTTCTTTTGTTTCCGTCCTTCTCTTACGCCAAAGGCACAAAAAGAAACTGCTAGCATTTTTTTTCTTTTTTTGAAGTACAACGATCACACTTAAATGTTTTCCGTCAATGTTTCGTAATACACATGTTCTTATATTAGCAGCTGGTCACAATGTTCACAACTCTTTCATCGCTTTTCAGATGAGACGTGGTGCATTGCACTATGCCATGGCACTCAATGAAGATCTGGCCCAGGCACTCGTTCAGGCTGGTGCTGATCCCCAAGCACTCGACCTGGTCAGTACATTTGTCAAAAAATTTTGTCCTAGATATTATGTAAACTCATTAACCAATCTTACTTTCAAGAACAATAACTTTTCATAGTTTCTGTCATGTTTCCTGTCTTGCCTTGATATCCATAAGAACATTGCCAGTTATTTTTGCCATTTCAATTCAAGCTTCATCAAAATTTGTCTTTGTTTTTATAATTTGTCAGAAAAAAATAAGCAACTAAAGGAAGCTTGAACACATGCATTTCCCAACATGCCATCCTAACATCCCAGCAATCTAATCAGTTCACCTTAGCTTTAGGATTTTTTTTTTTCGGAAGGGGGGGGGGGGCACAGTTTGAAAACACTCCATTCAGATATTTTTGCTTATATTGTGGTCACGGAGATGATCAGATGACTGCCACTCAGTCAATGCTGACAGTGACAAACAGGTCAAATTGACCTGGAAATATAATCTATTCATACTCCCTATTTGTGGTAATTTTGTGCCAAATTTGAGCAAAATTGTTCCTGTTAGTTTTAAGATACATGTATCATGGTAATAAATATTGACCAGATGTACCTAAGCACATACAATGGGTATATGGCTGGACAACCTGAACACACAATACCTCGGGGGAGACGCAAAAACAAAATCCCCTTACATGAAACCAATTCTTGATACAGTTTAAGAACAACAGGTATTGTCAAATCTCTCCTTAAAACTGCACGTGAAGCTGGAAAAACGGGTCTCAGTAGGGGAGTGGTCTCAATACAGAATATGAAACAGAAACAGGTTTGTAAAAAGTGCTAGTAATGGGGAGGTGGTTCTTAACAGACGGGTACCAATAGCCATTCTCCTCTACACCCTGCTTCCCTTTGAGTTTTTCTTTAAAAGTATGTTTCAGCCTTACCTGAAGTATTTCCATTAAATTTTCACATAATTATTACAGAAAATACACGTTTTATTGTAAAAAATATCATGTTTCAGGAAAAATTTCATGAGTTTCAGTGGTGAGCCATGGCTTTTTCAGGCTAATGCTGTAACCAAGACAAGACCCCACTATGGAGGCAGTTTAGCATGTGATCTATGCATAAATTTTTATGCTGCACCATTCCTCTGTCTCTCTTCTACTCTTTTTTCAAATTAGAAGTAAACAATCTGAAACACTGTGCCACTGACAAAGGCCAATTGTCTGCACTTCAATTGACTAGCATGTGCTGCCACCTGCTGGAAAATATTTGTACCTTACTGGACCCTTCATGCTTGACCACACACACACACACACACACACACACGTGGAACTTCATCAAGCAAAAAAAAAAAAAAAACTCGCTGCTTGTTTAACTGTTCAGCTCTGCACTTTGACTGCACATTTATAAGACCATGATAAAGAATAAACTTAATCATGTGGGTGGATGCAACAGCACAAACATTGCAGGGGACTCGGGTCTTATTAAAGGAAAACAAGTATTTGACTCTGAGAGCATACTGAGTCAATCTTCTGGAACATATGATGACACAACACACTTTAAAAATACCGGTAGGACTTTCTTGCATTTTTATGCTTCAAAAAAAAAAAAAAAAAAAAAAACATTACTAGTGTTTTTGTGCATACATTCACTTGCAGATGGGAAAAACACCTGAGTTCTACAAACATCCTGATGGAAAGACAGCAATTACATGGCAGACGGAACTGACCGCTGCGTCTGCACCAGAAAAAGCAGTGGAAGAGAAGGGCAGCACAAACACTGAACAAGTGGAAGACAGCAGCGATGACAACCCTGCACTAACAGATCCTCACGCACAACCCGCCAGTCAAACCTCAGCTGCAGAGGAAGCTGGTGACAAGTTAACCAATGTGGCAGCCGAGCATGGGGACCACCACGGGGACACCTGATCGTCCTCCTGCCCCTCAGACTGCTGAGGAGTCAAGTGACACTAAAACCATATTGACACTTGCACTGTGAAATATATGCAACTGCTTAATAGCCAGGACAACATGTGGACGCTTGTAATGGTGGTACCCATGGACCATCATGGCTACAGTATGCATATAATATTAATATACCTCACGTCAGGAATGCAAAAAATTAACACCTATGTGGTACAGAATGTCAGGTAACCAATCTGTACTGAGCTAGGAGACAGCAACAGTTGTAGTATGGACTAATATATGCCTAGTGTATGTATACATACACACTTGTATATACAGGAGACATGTTTCTGTGGAATAAAGTATATTTAAGAAAAAGAACTTAAAGTCTTTTGTGTAGACTGCAAATGTTTCCAGCAGGCAATTACCGTATCACCTTGGTCAGTTCCCCCCCCCCCCTCATTATACAATGATATTTCAAAATGGTCCATTATACAGAAAATGCACACTAGATCATAAACTGGCAACAATTTTTCCCGATGGCATTCATTGTCTATTCTAGTGACTGCTACTTGAGCGACAAATCAACATCAATCACGCAAGTACCATGTCATCCAGTTTAACCTCTATGTTAAAACCGCTACTACGCCGCATGTTGAATCATATTTTCAGTCCTTTTTTTGCGGAACAGGAGACACACCAAAAGTAAATGTTGTTTCAGTCATCCATAATTCAGAATGTATTGCTGGTAGCAGGCTCAAACCATGTATGCAATATTTGTCTTGTTCATATAACACACTCAATGAAAATATCATCAATAATTTCTGAATAAAAGGTCAAAAAAATTGTGGAAAAAACACACAGTTTTTGACATACACTTTTAGTGCAATTTTCATCTGTTTTTTTTTTTTTAAATCAAAATTTTCTTCACACTTGGCTTGTTTGTTACAACTGGATCTTTAGATTTGACACTTCTCTTTTCTCTGATATCTTGGGTATTCTTTTTCTTCCTTTTATTAAGTAAAACCACAACTAGAAAAGAAGACTTGCCCATCCAAGCAAATCTGTCTGTCTGTCATCAAAACTTGCAAATGTTTTAATCGCTGCAACTTTTGTTTGTGGTTTGCTGGATGCACCTTCAGCACAAACCTATGGATTTAACTTCAAATGACACATCTACCTATAACAGCTTTGAAGATATTCAACATTTAAACTTTTCATCTACCCCGAATTAACATAAATTAAAATTCAACAACCTTTGTTTGTAGTTCATTGGATACACATACAGCACAAAGGTATGAATTGGTGTTGGAATGACACTGCTACCTATAATATTTTTGAATATACATTGTACTCAAGATATAAATTTCCCAATGTCCCTAATGTAAGTTGCATAATTTTCAAAAACACTCAACCCTCTTCACAAGAAGACCCAACTTTATGCATGCAGGTACAATGATGCCAAGTTTAAAGTTTCTAAGTATATAATGGTCTTCAAATAAAATGTTGGACATGGAGCTTTTAAAATTTCTGTTGTAACTAATTTCCATAATGTTTAAAACTATGACTATTCAAAGCCAAGGTGTGCAGTTTCACTAGCAGGGCTACGTTCCTGCCAAATTTGGAGTTTCTGTATACAGTGGTGTCTGAGAAACCATCCAGACAAAATTTGGCCAGAAAGAAGAAAGAAGGGAGGGAAGGGGAGAGAGAGAGAAAGAAAAAGAAAGAAATAAAGAAAGGATGGAAGGGAGAAAGAAAGAGAGAGAGAGAAAGAAAGAAAGAAAGCTGTTTTGTCTACGTGATTTTCATCCAGCCATTTCCTGGAGACAAAATTTCAAAGCTTGGCCTTTTATCCCAGTCTTCTCCATTCTTCTTCTAAAGAAAATGCACTTCAAAGCCTCAAAAGAGGCCACATGGTACTGCTTGGCCATGTCTTTTTTCCAATGTGACTACCTTTTTCACAGAATTTATTTTTTGCACGCGGGTATACAAGATACATGTACTCATCATACACAAACTGACAAAAAATGCAAAATGGCAAGCCAAAGGGTTTTCGTTGCTTGGCATCCTAACACTGTATGCTGACACTTACAGGCATATTTTTTCAGTCCTGTAGGTAGTCTTTATAGAGATTCTATGGTTTTATTGATCTTGAAGGCTTTTTGTGTAAACATAATGAATCAATGGAAGGTTTAAGACACGATCATGCACGGTCAAACCTGCCCTGTTGTGCACGTCTACTAAATGACCATTTAACTATCAGTACACAAACATTTACGTGAACACCTATTTTCTGCAGTCAGCAGGCACCAGTTTCCAGCCACAGTGCCTGAGGACAACACACCACACGATTCTTTGTGAGAACTCCAAGTTTATCATGGTATTACATGTACCTATCAAATACAATGTTTATTTTCATAGCTTACAATATGTATGTTTGTACATACAGATGTGTGTGTATGTATGTATGTATGTATGTATGTATGTATGTATGTATGTATGTATGTATATATATATATATATATATATATATATATATATATATATATATATATATATATAGATTATAACATGCTTTGTTGACCATATGAAGTATATCAATGAGCACTGGATGCCATATAGCAGAACGAGTGAGCAAAGCGAACGATTTCTGCTATATGGTATCCAGTGCGAGTAAATTACTTCATATCATCTACAAAGCATGCTATAAAATTTTTATATCATGTTTGGGTCGATTTGTACATTTCAATACACAGAGCAAAACTAAGAACATTTGCAGAAAGTTTTACTCCTCATCAACACAATTACCGATGAAACCGGAAGAGTACCGATACCACCGGAAGAGTGCTGATACCATCGGAAGAGTACGGATACATCAAATCACGACACTGTAGCTTTTAGGCCTATGATTCGGTATTTATACAAGCCTGTTATAGTACTTAAATCGACCCAAACATGAGATATATATATATATATATATATATATATATATATATATATATACTGGTATATATCATTTTCAAAACTATGGTGTCAGTGGGATGGGGAGAGAAAAGCTAAGACAAAAACAAGGCATGGTGCTTACCTGTAAGTTTTCCAGATGTATACCCAAAGCTACTGGGCACTGACCGGGGCCTCTTCTGTGCCCTCTTTGACCACTCCTCAAAGGCTTCCTCGCACTTTTTCTGCCTTTCCTCTTTCTTCTGTTGCTCTTCTTTCAGTTTTTCCTTTTCCTGTCTCTTTCTTTCCTTCTCTTTTTCCTTCTTTGTATTCATCCACTCTTCATATTTTTCTTTGGACTTTTCTTCAATTTTCTTTTTCTCTTCTTCTTTTTCCTTTTGCTTTCTACTGCTCCTCCTCTCCTCCATCTTTTTCCTGTGCTCCAGCTGTAAGTTTTTCTTCTCTATCCACGTGTTTACCTTCTCGTTTATTTCCTTCTCTTTCTCCTGCTTTTCTTTTTCCTCTTCTTCTTGCTTCTTCTTTTCCATCTCAACCCTCTGCACTTCTTTCTTCTGTTTGATTCTCATTTCTTTAGCTTTCTGGATCATCCATTTTTCCCATGCACTGATCTCTTCATCTGCTTGTTGCTTTGCACTCTCTGTCAGGGTCTGAGTGGTTGATTCTGTGTATGTATCATCAACTACTTCACATTTTCTAAAAATAAAAAAAATAAAATAAAAAGACAAATAAAGTATATTATAATGATGATGAAAACACAATCAAAATTGTAATTGCAAATGCTGGGTTATACATCTTAGCCTTCAAATCTTTCCCACTTTCTCCACTTTACAAAAATAAAAAGACCTAAATGATGAATTAAGATACAATATTTTGGAATGATTTTGTACACCATTGTCAAACTGATAGTTCACAACTTTGAATTTGTAAGTGTCCGGGATACATATATTTATCTTGAGTATCTATCTTATTATACTCAACCTGTATGTACATGCACAAGGAACACCATTTGGCGGCGATGACCGGTGGTTGGCGGTGATCACCGCCCACTGCCACAAAACACTGCCAAAGCTTACAGGCTGGTGGTCTGTGATCTTCTTCCTCACCACCAAGCACCGCCCACTGCTGCCGAGAAACTCAAAAGCAGCCCCCATCGGCACACCTGGTTAATACCCAAGAGACCCAAACACAGCTACTGCTCAGCAGCAGACTGGTAATCCAGTGGTGTCAACTGTGTGCACTGGGGGGTAACTAATACGGTCTATGCATAAGTATACCAAGCGGGAAAACCCCGGCAGTTGTCCCATTACGAAAGCGAGGCATGCGGGCTGATTTTTTGCTACCAGATGGCGGGCTGTGCACCTTCTCAAAAGTGGTCATGATAATGCATGATGGTTGACACTAATCTTGTTCGTGTCAGCATCAAGAGAAAAGCAGGAAATGGACCAAATACAGGAGGTGTATAGAAGTTTACCATTGTAGATCATTGGCGGAGGGAGTACGGAAAGCATTGATAGTTAGAACGTTGAGTGACAAGGCGAATTATCATAGTAAACCACCACTGACTGTTGTGTAGAGGGCTGTAATGTTGATACCAGGATCGGCAGGAAGAAACGCCAAACTGACAAATATCAAAAATTAAAAGTGCTGCTTTATTCCTTCCATCAACTGATATTCCTTTGTCTTTCAAATACTTTTTCAGCCACCCTAGATTCTGTTTTTTTTGAAGAAATCATAGTCTGTGTTTCACTCCTCGTTACTTGCTGTATTCAGTAGGGCTGTAGCCTGTACGGTGAGACTGAGTGGCCCGCAAATTACCCAGAAACCTGTGCGCACCTGGCTCTGACATCGGAATCTCCGCTGGGGTTTCCCCGCTTGGTGAACTTATGCACAGGCCATATTAAGATAAGCTGAGTAATGTGTTGAATACACAACTCCAGCTTGCTGGTCTCATTTTGAGATCACACTAAGTTCGCTGCCAATCAGTGCCTTTTGCTCAAGCACTAAACTTAAAAGTATTTCTTTCTGGTTTTTTTTGTGCATAATAACACTTTATTAAATCATAATTATATTTAACTCTGAAATGGTCAGTTCAAGGTGAAGACATTTGTGCCCATATCTCATGTTTCCCATCTACTTATCACTGCAACCCGTGAGGGATACTTACTGGCCCTCAACTTTCATGTTTACATACATGGTGTTATTAGCCCCCGTCCCTGGCACTCCCCACAAAAGTGGTAGCACATGATAGTTCCATAAATTAAAATGCACCCCCTTTTCAAGGATTTTTTCCTGAATTTTACCCCCCTATTTTGATGAAAACAAGGCGATTTTTGTCCTGGAAAAGTACCCCCATTTTTGAAAACAAGGAGATTTTGACCCTCAAAAAGTATCCCTATTTTTCAGTTTCAAGGATACAAATGTAGTGGTCCATGCCTAAAAATCTGCATCCGATCGCTGTCACAGAAAGTTGTGCCGCACTGCAATTTGTAAACATCGCAAGACATAGCTTGACAGCCTTCACCTGGGGGAAGTCTCAGAGACTCCATTGTTTTATTTTTATACCCCCTACTTCATAAAAACACAAAGGTTGTACAAAACATACCCTTATTTAAGACTTCGCGGATCTTGACCCATGAAAAACGCCCATAATTTCCCATTTCGCAGACCGCATCAAGGCTCAAAATATACCCCCTTTTCCGCGAAATTAGGAACGATCAAGCGTACATGTTTGGTCCTAAGTGCAGGGGACGGGTATTAGCCCAAAAACATTTGAGAGCTGCATTTCTTACTCTTCAGGCAATTGCTGCCATACCCCACCCACCGCTGCCAAAATGTGCCATATGCCACTGAATGATCTTCCTAGTGATGGTACATATATGTGAATTAATGCAAGGCCTGTCTCTGAATTCAGTCTGGGGAATAGCTTGGCTCAGCAAGGTGGCTGGGATGTTGAATTACTGAAAGGTAATTGCCTGAGCACCACTGAACATAATGACAATTTGTGAAATTTAAGAGTCACAAAGTCTACATAACCCTTTCAGTGCAAAATTTTGGACTGAGTGAACAGCTTTTCTCGGCAATGCGAGCCAATAAAAGTTGTTAACCTGGGGTATTCTCTCTGGAACTTGAGCCATACTGGTACTTGAATGAAAGGAATACAGATCTGAAATCCTAATGATAATTCAGACTTGTCTGACTTAAGAAGATCGATTTTAGACGTGATTGGCACTGAAAGAGTTAAGATTCTGACTTCCATTATCCGAGTTTATCCACACACACAGTGGGTTTTTCATGCACATCTCCACATTGTACTATAGCACAAGCCACATCTTTCAATAAAACAGGCTGTCCAAACTGACCTTTCATACATTCATGATGCCCACACAAGGTTTGACAACAAGGAAAAAAAAAAAAAAATGCAATACAGATAGCACAACATGTACAATTATGGTGTCCCGGGACAGGCTCTGCAAATATATCATGCTCGTGGTTATGGCTTTCTCAAAGACAGATTCCACATAGGCCTAGACTTACTTCTCCTCCTTGTTCTGTTTTGCTTTGCCATTCTTCTTGCCAGCGTCCTCATGGTCACTGGGATCTGGACTCTCGCAGCTGTCATGGTCTAGAACAGACACTAAGGACTCTGTGGACCCCCCTGATGATAATGAGTAATTACGTTCCCTCACCCCAGTGGGTGGCCGCATGGAAGCAGGCTTGAATGTCGCTGTCACAGGACGGGGACGTGCGCTCATTGTGACTGATTTACCTGGAGAAAAATACAAACCACATCAAGAACTACCATTGAATCCCATTCACTCCCCACACCAATGTATGATAAATAGGTCAACTGTACAGCACCAATCAGACCATAGCCTATTAGCTGACAATCAGCTGTGATGAGGTATCACAAGATATTATTGGTGATTTTTCATTGTAAATGTTTCAACAGAGGATATTATTGTTTTGTTTTTTATTTACACCATATTGATGTATGTCGATAAATGTAGTCTTGTGCAGCCAGTATTTACATGCGATTGCTTGATTGATGCAAAGATTTTTCTATCTTCATGGAGCTTGACCTGTTCAGCTATCATTCTTACCACGTTTGATGTAAATACACGTGTTTTGCCAAAAAAAAAAAAAAAAAAAAATGAAAATGACAAGATACACACAATATCATAATACAGCTGTGATTAGTGTCTGTTGAAATGGAAGGTGAACGTTTTAAACAAAAGTGCTCAGGCTGGACGGTATTCCGTTTACATTTTAACAATACTTGTCCCAAAAAAGCAGCAAAATTAAACCTAATTCATGCAAAAGAGACCAAATTATACAAAAATAATACTTTCTTCTTCCTTGGAGAAATAAAAAGGATTGAGACAGGCTCTGAAACATGTGGAGAGTACCTGACAACCTCCCATCCACAAATTCTTAACAACTGTATCCAAATTTTAATAGGTGCTTATACTGTTTTTGTACATCTTCTGAGTTCAGTTTATATTCTATGTCCTCAAAAATGAGACAAATGCTCCAGTTCATCAAGGCATGATGTAAAACAAAAAAAAAAAAAAAAAAAAAGGTAGCAAAATAAACATTTTGAATACAATTGTTAAGGATTCACTGAGTTCCAAAAGTGTGCCTTTTTTCTAGAAGCTTACTTTTGAGGTTCCCTTATGTAGTTCAAACTTCCCACCCACATTAACAAGTGCCCTTTTTAGATAAAATTTCCCTGCCCTGATGAAAAGCTGCAGAGACCCCTGGATACCTATCATTCATATGTTATGACGTAAAAAAAAAAAAAATGTCTCAGACAACAGGACATACATCGATTTTCTCACACTGATGACCAGCTTGCCTACATAGACAGTCACATACGCCCAGCTATTATTATATATGGATTTTAAAGGAGGGCGACTAGCAGGGTTAAAATCAGATCACCATAGTGTGACAAGAAGAGTCTGTCTGCACAGGCAACTGACCAGCCTGAAATCAGAAGCAACTGCGTTGAAGGGTATCACCGCAGCATCAGCCAGTCTTAGAGTCTGACAGCCAAAGACTAAAGACTACAGGCATGATACTGCATGCATATATGCTGAATGTGAAAAGGAACTTCCAAGCCAAACACAATGTGCAGGACAAGAAAATTTGCTTTGAAACTACTTGTCTGTAGGGCAAGTGACACAAAATTTTCATGTTGTCCTCTGTCGTAATATCACTTGTGCTAATGAAGTGCACCTACAGTTTCAGTTTTAAAAGGCATGGCTTAATAGAAATCATCATGTCATACAGTGAGTGTGTGTCTGTTATTCCCACAAAATTTGAAATTTAACAGATTATGAATTTTGCAGATAAAAATTACTTTTCCAAAGGACAAGTGAAATTTGAAGGTCACCTATCCTCAAAGCATTTCAATTGTCCCGTGCAATAGGATCATAGGGATTTTCGCACCCTGATTTGTAACATCAAGCAGTTTTGATAGAAGCGAAATGGCTGTAAGCCTGTATTCTTTAGCTAAGGTATGCACAAAAACACACACAATCTTCTCTGTTCCTTTCTCTTTCAGGCCATGGTGGGATTCAAGGCCACACAAGCCCTCTGTGTGTTTTGTGCTCTCCACTCTTTCCACCTGGCAGTTGTGATCTGTCAGTCTGAATTACCCATTTGAACTCATACTGTATTGAAAATATATCAACAACAACCAGTGACAATATGGAGGAGTCTGGACTATCAATTGATAAACATGGCATATCATCAATGAGGATATGACAGGCAGCACACCAAATAACCTAATGTTGTTGAAATGACAAGTTCGTTCAAATTTAACTTGAGACTTATACAGAAGATATATCATTCAAGTTAGTATAAATAATATCAATCTACACTTTTGGTGCAAAACTTCAGTGCTGTGTTCTGAAGAATAACCAACAAGGGTTATGGTCATCTGTGGCTAAACATTACTGATTACCAGGCTTGTAAGTTGTAGCATGGAGGAATAATATACATGGAGAACATCAGGGACACTTCAAATGTTTGATCTGCTACAGACACAAGTGCAATAAGCAAAGTGTGTTCACACCTTTGAATGCTGTGCACAGATAGTGGCTACAGTCAAGGTATGACAACTGTGAGCCTCGGCAAATGTGTTATGTCTTTGCGCATCTCACACATCTGCTGATATGTCTCTTCATGCCATGATCAGCACAACTTTGGACAAATCTAAATCTAAGTGTTTTATCCTTACAAATTTATGATACATATATTGCTTCATTTAACACAACATAATCCCTGCCATGTTTTGGTTGTTTCACTCATCAACTACACAACAATCATCCTTGGAAACAGTAAAATTATACAGAAAGTGTCTTTATTGGATATTTAAATATAAGTAATTCACAAATTTTAACCAGAAAGTGTGTCTTGTTTGATTTCGAAAGATGGGTCTAAAATTATAACTATTTAGCCTACAACAAGATCCACACAGACAGAAAGCCTGTCATGCTGGCTCTCTAAATATACCCACACTTTATAGATGACTGCAAATCTGTAAGCAATTTTTACCTCATAGATGAGAATGCTAATTCTCATAGCACCTCTGACTCTGAAAGTCTCTGTAGGGAAACAAATCAATTATGATGTTACGCGCCATCGATGGATCGTGCAGTGCCATCAATGGATCTATTATTCACGCAACAATCAATAGGTGGTGCTGCTCGAACAATCACTTTGTTCTGACACTTCGTGAGTGTTGCTGGTGCTTCACCATCAATTGACAGATATTGTCAAATTGAGTGTTTTCTGAATGGCATGTCACTTTCAGTCTGTGATTTTTTAAAATCATAATTTGAGTGCACCAACAAGAAAAAACAAATTTACTTTAAGTTTACATTCTCCAAGTACTTATAGTTCATGAACACCCAGGCTTTTATGATTTAGTTTTTAGCTCCGAGTTTTGTTTTTTTTTACAAAAACTTATGGAAATCTGTTTCTGCAGTTGCAGAGTTTGTATCTTGAAACAGAAGAATATTGAACAAATGATTGTAAGAAAGCAAAGTCTTAAAAAATCATTATGAACTCTCATTGTCCACTTTATTACTTGTTCCAGTCTCTACTCAAATACTCGAACAGTGATGGATCAAATTCCCGGATCAAATTACACAGTGTATTTAGAAAAAATAAAATAATGGCAAAAATATTAGGTTAGTGTACTCATTGATTAAAAAAAATAATAATAATTCCAAAAACCTCCGTTCTGCACACCTGTGTTTAATGGGGTTTGATAATTATAACACCGATAATTTGTATTTTATTTGTGGTTTTACATGTGCGTAGGCCTACATCACCAATGTGTCGGAAATAAAAAACATCTTAATAACTTTATTGACAAACCTGGCTATCAATCAATCAATCTATCTATCTATCAGACAACAAAGGCAGATCTGATACTATTTTATTTCAATACAAATTTTTCAAACTAGGTAAACTATACATTGATCAGGCATGCTTTGCAAGCGCAGCACGATCGATTGCCCCTACTTAACATTTTACCTTGATCTAGATGTGTTTACCAATTACATCAGTAACTAAAGTTTATGTACGTGTTGTGTACTGATCGTTTGCCGGCACTTTTCCGTATGGATTTAATTTACGGCAGAGTAAAGTATAGAATCGTCGAATACAGGCAGTTGAGCTACAGATGTACAGTTACAAAATCACAGTAATAACAAAGGCCCATACGTGGTCACTTTTACATGCATAATTGATAGGTTCTAGTCTGTATTTAAAATCAGCATAAGTTTATTCCATTCTGATCAATAGATTAGAATTTATTCAACAAATTATCCACCGATTGTGCATCCATTTTTAGCGCAGCACGATCAATCGATGCGCGATCCATTGATTGTTGCGCGAACAATAAACCCATTGATAGCGCTGTGCGATCGGTCCATTGTGCAGATTCATCGATGGCACATAACATAGACACTACGCTTGTGGCATTGCAGGTTGTAAACCGCATCACTTCAGTTCAATGGGCTACTAATTGGGACAAATAACAGCTTGCAAGTTCAGTCAAATGGAGGAACAAAGCTCTAGCTAACATAGACCATTGTTTCTCCATCTCTATTCCTCCTTGGTTGTCAACACTATAGTTATTTGGGCCTCTTTCATTTGAGTTCTTGGTACAAATTACAATGCTAATAGTAATGGCATGCTATCTCGAAAATTCAACAAGACCATTTATCTTTCGCTATGAGTGTTGACATTTTGTCTAAACATTAATTCAAATAATTGGCATTGAGGATATATTGTAATTAAGCATGCTGTATATGTGTAGACTTAGCGAACTGTCAACATCAAGCTGATGAGGTCGATCAGTTCCAACATGTCCAGCTGGGAGTGACACTGGGACTTCACCTCCGCATTAATGAAAGTTACGACCAGTTACTTCCAGATAAAACTCCAGAGATGTTGCTCATTTCACAACAAACTACAGTATTTGCATCAATTAACCATATTACAAAGTTCTATCCATGTAGGATACAAAACAAAGGAGAAAACATACCTGCAGTTTTCGACTGCACATGCCAAAATATTGTTTTGAAAACTTGTAAATATGGCGCCGTGACTAGTACCGCACCAAATTTGTAACCATCTTGTCATAGGCATAAATCAATAAAAGTATTCATTTACATTGCTGTATTGTGGAAAACATTTTGAATACATCCCTTCAGTTTGATCTAATAAATTTTTCTGTTCAACAAAATTAATCGTTGAAGGACGAAAAGAAAGATTGTGGCAACAGTAAATGTGCCCGTACTGTAAACACTAATGGCGACTTGGCAACATGAAGCTCATTTGGAGAGCGTCAGAGACACAGACGCCTCAGGCGTAACCAGGTAATAAATGATTGAAGCATCCTCTCAATAATTGAATAGATAGTACTATTTGTACACGTAACGAGTGGCTCAAGTTACTGCGATCAAATGATCAGACTTAATGCAAGCGTGTTCATGAAAACTTGGCGGGGAACTCAACAAAACATGATGGAGGGGCATGGGGGCCAGTCAGTGAGTGGAGCTGGTTCTCTCCCAAATTCAGCATTGCGTGCTCATCTCCTGTGGCGTCCTGTCAATGGCGCGAAAGAACATACTGTCATTTGGAAGTTTAATGGTCGACTAGCCCCTTCAAAACTTAAAAGAAACTATTAAATAATGCATGGCGATTGATTTTAGTGCATATTTTTTAAACTGTCAAAGTCAATTCGACAGATCTTGTGGTTTGCCTTGAGCCTTGACACTTGTCTCTGACCAAATTTGTTTGGCAATGCCAAAGGTCACCAAGTCGCCAAACTTACGATCACAGACACAGGCTTTGTCTCTGATAGATTTATTTTTGTGAAAAGGCTATACATTGATCACATTCCATCAATCCATGGGCTTTTTAACACATACATTAAAAATTTAAATCATTGCCAATCAGACATTGCACCAATATGCATGCATCACATTTATAGCTACTTTCTTAGACATATTATTTAGAATTGCAAAATATGACACAAAATGTGTCTTTTCAATAATTATATAATTGACATGTATATATGACAATATATTATGTAAAAATATGACATCTTTATATGTTCAGCATATTTTCAAACCTGAAAGGGGTGGTAAACTTTCTCCAATTAGTGCTTTGGAGATAGGGAATCTCAGACTTAACTCATGTCATATTAGCCTCTACAGGCGGTCAATATTGGATCAAGTGAAGGATGTTTGGCCACCCGTGGCAATACTACATCTGCACATGCACATACTGCCAGAAATCCTCTTCACAACATCCTATTTGACAAAAGTACCATCATTTTTACCCAAATTTGAGGTTCAATAAGAATTTTACATCAGTGTCATTTGAATTTATGTGCTTAACTTTTCCTATATATGTACACATGCATTCACAAGGTGAGCTTCAGTGTATGACATTCCGATATACTCCCATGACTGATCATAGCATACTAGGTGCTCGGTGTTCCTGTTAACCTTTGAACCACTTTTTTTTTTTTTTTCAAAATTCAAACTGAAATGCAAAAGACGCGACTATGCATGCCATTTAACCATACTTTTTAATTCAGGGACCATGTAGCACTGTGACAGAAAAGAACATAAGGAATACCACCAAAAATGGCTTCCAAAGTGGAAACTGCCTATGACCATACCACCTCCCCCAAACTGCCGCTTATTGCAGAGGGACGGAGTTTGGTGTCACCTATTCAAGGAAGCAGACCCCCTTCAGTTAAAGAACAGGCATCATACTGGGCTGCAGATACAAGGCAAAGGTGAGATTAAAATGAAAACGGTACTATTTTTGGATTAATTGTACTATTTGTTCTTACTCAAGAGGAAGTAATGTCTAGTCTACGAGCAAGAGACATATATGTCATGACTTAAATGTAGAAGTAAATTTATCAATATCTTTTTCTCTAAAGCTTGTGGCTACCTATGTATTTTTTAACATAATGAGTTCACAATTCAATGGTACTTGCTGTAAAGGCCGTGTGCCTTCAGAGACTACATATCTGGTTAAGTCTGCTCTTTGAAGACACTTGATGATATTTCTTTGTCAAATTTACCTGCAGTGAACATTAGAATTGTTTTGCTGACAGTGCAGATGATCTTAAGTAGCAGTTACTACTGTAGTAGTATGGTGATATAAGAAAGACAGACTGTTCAATGTGCTTCATATGAATAGTTCAGTGTAATATGTAAAGAAGACATCACCAGCCAAATGTAAAACCAAAACATAAGAAACAAACCTACTGTGTCTTATGTAGAGGAAAAGTAGGAACAGCTAGATTGTGCTAAAAAGCTAGTTATTATTTAGGATGTCCATTTGTTTTGTGTCGAATAGGTTGGATGATGCTGCTTACAATGGTGAAGAATTTGATGAGGATGATGTCGCATATCTGCGACAGGAACTGGTGGCTCTTTTTGTGGCTGCACTGCAGCAAGACAAGTAAGGACTTGAGCCATATATGAGTTGTAAACAACTTTTTGGGGCAGAGGGGAGTAATGATAATATTTCATCACTTACATTTACATTTCCAAATAGAATAGGGGGCATGAAAGCAAGCTTATGACCATACACTGTATATATAGTACCCTCACACAAAATGCCAATATTTGTGGGATTATTAGGTACATTTTTCTTGTGGTAAAATAATATATCTGTTGGGGGGGAATATGCAGCGAGAGAGTCATCAATGTGTAGTAAAGTATTTTTTTCTACTTTTCAATCGTTCAAATTTTGTGACAGCATTTGTTTCTACATGTTATTGAAGAATATTTTAAATGTCAAACACAGCACCACTGGGAAGTCTGGTACCATACTGACTAGTGGGGCCACACACCAGTAACACCGCCCATAATACAATTCAAATATAACTCTTACACCATACCCAGGTGTGGGCAACAGGCTGGTACATGTATCATCAGCCCACAGTTGTGGGGTGGGTGGGGTCTACCCTGTACGTGTCCATGAGGCAAAGGTAAATCTGGGAGACCACTCATGCAGACAACATTTTTCATTAATATTGTAGCTTACAGAGAGGGTCACTTCTGACAAGGTAACCCTTGCTCATTAGTGGTTTCAAACATTTGCTTCTCAACGATGAATAATATGTGAACACGAAGAGGTTCGTTTTCCAGTGTCATTAACTACCCATGTTGTCATTGTTGCAGTCGAGCCACATGGATGTACCTGACAGACGTACTACATGTATGTGTGCCATACAAGTCATTGCTGGCTGGAATGGCAGAGGTGAGGAATGACCATTTTTGATATTTCTGCTTCATTGTGGATTATTTGTCACTTACATTAAGGGAAAAAGATACAGTGACTGTGAGAATCTTGACATGATTGGAATGTACATGTACTATTTGTGGCTTTAAGAGAGAAGACCACATGCTCTCTAGTCACCAGGTCCAGTCAGAATTATAGAAAGAAAAGGGGGCGGGGTGTGTGCAAGTGAACATTTCCTTTTGATGTAGCTGGCTAACTAGGAGTGAGCTAAAGCTTAAAATTAGCACACAAGGCTAGTGGAAATTATGGTTGGCTAGTTTAGATTTTGGCTGGTGGGTGAAATTTTTCTGATTGTAAGGTTTTTTTTTCTTTTTTGTTCAGAAATTGTATTAAAACCTGAAGTTGGCTTGTGAATGTTTTTAGCATACAGCACTTTTGGCTTATGACCAAAAATGTTAATTTTGAGCCCTGGACTTGAGTTATTAGGATACTGTAAACCCAATAATTAAACAATATCTCAAATAATTATTGTGATAAGTACATTGAGATAAACCACATTTTTTTCATACCTAATCAACTTGTATATTTTAAGAGATATGTTTAACTTGTGAGGTTTAAACATGTGTTCATCATACTAAAAATTTTTATACGTACTTTATTGCTTTAGCTACAACATTACCTGGAGAGACTAGTGCACCACCTGGACATACACCAAGAAAGACTCTTTGATCTTCATGTCTTGGATGCTGTTAAGAAAGTATTTCCACAGGTGAGACAAGATGCGAAGCAACATGTGACATTTTACTGTTATATAAATGGTATATTCAGCTGTAAAGTGCCAATGTACATGTATACTACTGATGTTTAATTGATTCTCCTGTTTCTAATTATCACAGGTACTGTAATTAGGGAGGATATGGTCTGTGGAAAGTGGACAATTGCATCAAAAGTAGTCCAAGTTTAAAGTAACTTTTCATCATTTAATTTGGACCTCTTTTGAAAAAAGAAAAAGAATCTCTCTTTGAGAGACTGCTCCATTGAGATTCCATAAGCTCTTTAGCTCTGCTGACCTAAGGATGCTGAGTTATACGATCGCTCATGTCTGTCTGTCCGTCTGTAAACTTTTATTTCCTTGTGAACAAGATACAGTCCACAGCTTTCAGGTTAGCCCCATACAACTTTCAGGACATATCGGGTGTATGAAAGTCTAGTTAATACCACATTTATTGAGTTCCTGTTGCTGTTTCTTCCTTTTTGAATAGGCCCTCATTGTAGAACCACCTGCTTTATGGAACCACTTTTAGACCTTTCTTGGTGTGGGTCCTCAAAGGAGGGACTACTGAGTATATTTTTCAGATAACAAGTGAGAATGTAGTGGAATTATTATCTGAATCAAGAACAAAACAAAAAAAAATATAAATATATATATACATATATATTTTGCTTCTCTTGGCACCAAATTTGTTTCATAATTTTCTGTTGTGTTTGACAGGAGGTTGAGAACATCCAGAAATCTGGAAGCAGGCCTGCCCGAGTATACTGCATGCCCACTCCACCTGCATCTGTGTTGGGAGAGAGTCCAAAGAAACAGCTTGTACCCAGACCTAAACTTCTGCCCAATGGCAAGGATCTGTTCAAGCTACAAGTTCATGTAAGAGCATGATTCACCACCAAGTGCTATGCTTGCCTTCCTTTGTCTCAAATGTGTTATTTGTTACATTGATCTGCAAAGAAGCAGTGGGTTTATTACAAATGTTCCTGTGTGGCTTGTTAGGAGAGACCCTAATTGCATGGTACACTCTGATTGTTGACACAGGAAAGCATACTCTGTCTGTCTGTCTGTCCGTCCATGGAGTGAAACTGTTCCTCGTCTGTCACTAATTGTGTTATGTGTTACAAACTTATAATGCAATAAGGCTATTTTAATAATTTTCGCGATAAATTTCCAAAAAATAAATCGAAGCTTGATATGGCTGGCTGTGAGTTTAACTTGTTAGTTTAAGAGAGAACAGAAGCTGTTCAAGTTTAACATGTTTTTTGCTGCACAGGACGAGGAATTTTTCCGACCAAAACCTCTGACCTTTGGTGACCTTCGCCAGTCGCTGCCTGAGGTTGCCATGGAGATGGCAACAAGTAAGTAACAAGATAATTTATTGTTTTGTCTCACAAAGACACAACAGGCAAAAAAACGTGGAATTACATTCCTTTAAACCTTTTGTTAACACATGTTTGTAGATATATTTTTGAGGCAACAATGTTCAAAATGAAACAGAAAATATATGGTTTGTGTATTGCTGTCTTTAATTACATATACAAGAAAGACAGAAGGGGAGTCTTGTTTCTCGTTTTAAAATTATTATAATAAAAAGTTGAAACCTAATCAATTGATATACATGTACAACATTGTTGCATCACTGTCTTTAATTACATGAAAGATAGGAAAGGAAATTCAGTTCTCATTTTAAAATGATGGTGCTGAAAAGCTGAAACTTACTCGTTTGATACACATGTACAACATTATCTCATCCTTTCAGGGGAAGCAATATGGAGTGCCTGCATAGGAAATACAGCTATGGCACTCAACTTAGATTTACCAGAGGAAGTAAGTTTATTTAACTGGGAGAAAATCCTCTTCTTCCTCATGATATAGTTGTCAGTCTTAATAAGAATTCCATTGATTCTAACAATAACACGCATAAATGAAGCATGGTTTCCTAAGATATGAGTTTTGAGATAAAAAAAAAAAAAAATCTGTCTTGAAGTGCTCCACCTGGGAGCTACCATTGAAATATGTGATGGAAAAATCAAAGAAAGAGACTCTTGAGTATTTCTGTTCAAGCCTTATTGTCTTTTAGAAGCAGGGTCACTTTTGCTACTGATGAGGGAGTAATCTCAGTCCTGCTTTTGCTTTGTAATTTGGATCTGTCGTACCACACACTGTCTTTGTAGGGTGTCAGGTCATTTTCTACTATCTAAGTCCGTGCAGGCATTGGCTTTTACATTTGTATGGAAAGTCATGCCATGGCTGTCTGTGTGCCAGTTGGAGCAGACAATGCAAAGACCAGGCATATTTTCACTTGAATAAAGTCCTTTCGGTGAGAAATTTGAATGAGCAACACTGCTTGATGTACATGAAAATTCCTCGCGTGTTTGTGAAGATTTTGAGACTCTTAATTTGATCCTTCTTGAAAGTGACCATTAAAACGGAAGTCTTACTTTTGTGTACAGAGTGTCACTTGTTCTTTGTTAATAGCCTGAAGAAGAAGAGTCTAGCCCGGCTCCGTCCTCCAGAAGATCCAGTGAGTCTGCTAGAAAATCAGTTGACTCCTGGAGAGCAGATGAAGAGTATTCTGACGTGAGTGAGGAGGCAGGGCCTGTGAGTATCAAACAACTATTTACATTTTAACCTTCATTCCACTGTCACTGCCGTCTCTCTGTTTAAAATGTCATACACAGTGAGACCTCGTTATAATGACACTTGGCTATCCGACATATTCACTTAACGACACAGGCTTTGAAAGACTTACAGTTAGATTGTTTTGTTATGTGACTCATCTATATGACATATTCAGATATCTGACACATTTTGCAGTGAACAATGGTATCATTATAGTGAGGTTTCACTGTACTACTTTTTTTTTTTTTTTTTTCTCGCAGAAATGTGTGAATCGAACATGTTAAATTCCATTGTTTGTGTCATGAGCAGTACATTGTTAGGTATGGTGATGCTTATTCAGTTAGCCACCTTGTTTAAAAAGTTGCAGACCATGTGTTTCCTATGATATTTTCCCAAACTGCAGGGATGTCAGTAGGGGATGGCCACATTCTCATTCATTCAGATTCAGCTTGCATGAACACAGGCACATGTCCATTTGGTCACAAAAGATTGGAACTTCATAATGCACCGAGGAAATCTGCTTGCTCAGTGCTCATCGGATTCATGATCTCTTTCTATTTTCTCTTCCAGGATTACAAGTCGGGTCCTTTCTCTGGACGGGATGCTGTAGAGTACTTCACCAAGTGTTATCATACTGGCAAAATCAAGTTTATGTATTTCAACCTGGTGTCAAGCAGGCATTATCAACCTTATGACCTCATTGCTGTGCCGAAAAACAAGGTACTACTGAGCTTCTGTTTTGATAGCATTTTGAAGATAATGATAAACTTTTTTGATTCAGCTTCAGTTTAAGTTATATTACACAAGACCACGCCATTTTTTGTGGCATCTAAGCGAAATAGCTCATGTTCACATGATTAACAAAGATCTTAAAAGTAACAGAGAAATGAGTAATTACATGTATTACCTACATACCTTTTCTTCAAGCAAGCAAAAAAGACCATTCGCAGGCTGCAATGGTTAACAGTACATGTACTTGTATGCCCAACTGTGGTTTGGTCAATAACTTTGACTCGTCAAGGACAAGAAGAAAAATGATGCTAGGCCCATTAAAATCTGGCTATTCAGTTTTCTGTTGCTGGGTAAATCACGTAATGTGATTGTGTAACAGAGGAGCTCAGGCTTACTGCCACAGTGAAGTATGACTCACAAGCCATTTGAGCAGCAGATAACAGTTTAAATTAAGGTTACTGCGGGTACACATACAAATGTCTACCTTGTCTTATAATAGTAATGCAATGTTATACCACACATACTAATATCATCGCATGTAGAATTTTAGTCAGCAGCAAACCTAATACAAATTCAACATGCCCATCTTCCACTTGATTTCAGGTAAAGAAGGAGCATTACGTCTTCTCCACATTTGGAGTCCTCCATGTGTATCCAAACCAGCCCTCGGAGAACATGTCCCTAGGGGACTGGCAGAAAGAGGCTGTCTTGTACCAGGCCGTGTCCGCTATCCCATTCTTCAAAAATTATCTGAAGAGGAAAATGTTCAACAGGTAATTAGAGGACTACATATTCAGCAATATGGATCATAAACATTGTGGTTTGTGCCTTTAAAATTTACTATTCAGTATAGTATTTTTTTTTTTTTTTTTTTTTTGTAATGATGTCATCATGCAGGAAATAGCCTTCTCACTCTCAAAATCACCTTTTTAAACACTTTTTTTCAGATGGAGATCCAGTGTCCACTATGCCGGATTTCTCAATATTCACAAACAGCTGGAGAAAAGTTTCCTTCAAGCTATCCCCAGCTTTGGGGCTGCACTTTTGCAAATAGCCAGGTAAGTTAAGATGACTTAAACTCCTCCTTGTACACAATCAAAATGTAAATGATCAACAGATGATGCTCCCGTCCTCTTTTTAATTCTGGTATCTGCAAATGTATCAGCTGCAAAATCTCAATTTGCAGTAATAAGTTTCGTGTGATTCATGGAAAAGTATTATCTAATTAACCTTTCCTGGTTAAAATGAGATTTGGGTAATAGTTTCCTGTGCCCGATGATGCCTGCTAAACATCCAACTGGCCACAAATATAATTTTTTTTTTAAATGTTGGCCTGTAGCATGCTATTCAAAATGGTATTGACTACCGTGTCAACATTGAAAGTATTTTGTTAATTTCATCAGATTATATTGGGTCTAGATTTACTAAATTTGAACATATGATGGACAGCATATACACTGTATGCTTACCCAAATGTCCCCATATCTCAAAGTGAACAGAATGACCCAAAATCAGTTGGACATTGTCTTAAGTGTAATGCTTCAAGATATTAATAGGGTGCCGAAGTTGAGTGTAAAAGCAATGACATTTGATGTGCATGTACTTGTGTAAATGTTAGTTTAAGAAGGAAGTGGCTAAAACAAGTCCCAGCCACATGAAATAAGCATGCCTGTAATGTTTCAAACTTGTAAACGGATGCATAGACGCCACCATAACTTGAGTCGCTGATGGATGAGTACACATGTAGTGTATACCATTGTTTGGCGATTCTCGTTCTTTTTTCAGACTGTGTGAAGAGCTGACCAAACTGAAGTTCCTGCCAAGTGATGCAGAGTAAGTGGTTTACTGAAAGTATGCATTTAATTACTTTGTGTGGTTCAAATGAATACCAAAAAAATGGCCTAATTTAATAGCTTGTAAGTCGTATTTATTGTTAGGCATTTCAGTAACATCTGGTTCCTGGAGTTGTTTTGACAAGATCACCACTGATTAGTCATTTTTATTTTTTTTATCCCCTCCTGCTATAAATTTACCTCACATATCACTCTATTTCATTTGAAGGGCAGGATGAAAATTAAATTTTGAAAAGAAACTTGATGGTTAGCAGTGCTTTATGTTAAATCTGTAATGTTAGATGTGTCATACCACAGCCTTTTAACCCTGAAGGACCCAACTTTGTGTATCAACACACAACCTTTATCTTTTCCTTGCCAAAAATTATCAGCAAACATCTGATGTTTTAAATACTGTGTGCTTCTCATTTTGTCATTAACTCATTCCACCCTGATAGAAGACCAAGTCAACAGCTTTCCTTGGCGTGCTCTGTGCACATTGCGCCCATAGCACGCGAAAGGAACCTGTTGACCATGGGCATATAATTTGGAATGATCTTCCATGCAAGTTTCATCCAAAATTTTGAAAAATAATCCCTAAAGTAGTAAAATACAATTAGCAGACGACATTTAGATATTAGCGTGAAAAAGCATCATTAGGGGGGGAGTGAGTTAAGAATAATGTGCCGTCGGCCGACTGTCCTCCTTAGCGAATTCTTGGCACATTGGGCCCTGAATAGGCCAAAGGAAGGCTGTTGACCTCTTCTGCATAGGGTTCAATTTTCTTACCACAGGAAATGCTACCTGCTGCTGGAGTTTGAGAACCTGGTTAATTACATGAACCTACAGGCAGAGAAGGTACTCGAGAGGTTCTTCAGGTATGTACACACTGACTGTATGTCATATGGTGATTAGGCTGACCTTAAAGACATGTCCGCGCCCTGTCGTGTTGAAAATAACAGAATACCGCTGCATCCTATCTACATGTATGTACGTGCCCTGTGGTGGTGAAAATAACCAAATACCACATTCATCCTACATTGTCATGGTGAAAATAACCAAATACCCTGTTCATCCTATTAATGTATGTGCCCTGTGATGGAGAAAATAACCCCAAACCCTTCCATCTTATTTATGTACATGCCCTGTCATGGGGCAAATAACCAAATACTATGTTCATCCTATTTATGTTCATGCCCTGTTGTTGTGAAAATAACCAAATACCGTGTTCACCCTGTGCACTGCAACTTCCATGTTAAGGTTTTTTGGAAAATGCCAAAAGTATGAATTCTGGGAAGCGTTCCACATGCTGTGCATACATATGTTCTCTTTCCCTAATACAGCTTACATACTGCATTGACAGAGTAAATCCGGGTGCTCTGGGCTGTAATTAGAATCGATGCGGTATGATAAGACGTACCTGTTTAGCGCAAAGCAGCATTTCTGTATGTATGCCAAATAAGACTGGTGTTGTATATGAAGTATTATTAGTCTGGAAAACAGGTTCCAATGTCACCAGAAAAGTACAGGATAATCACAATCTTCTTGTCTGATAGGCCAGTTTGCAGTGACTTTGAAAAAATGACTTATTTGATGCACTGCTTAGGACGTACATGTACATGCTTGTGCTTTTTGTCAGGAAAACTGATTTCAAAATTATAGGACTGTCAACTGGTGTTTTTTCTTCACACACGTTCTTTCTTTTACCTTTGCTTCAGGTTCAACAAAATTATAGTGGACACGACATGCTCCGAGTCCTTCAAAAAGTTGAGACATTGTGAGGAACAGGTCAAACACAAGACTGTATTGTAAGTGTACACCTGTTTGTGACTGAGCAGATTATTTACTTCCTTTCCTAATTATATAATTTCCTTCTGGTGCTGAACTGCTATGATCCATTTATGTTAATCACATGAACATGAAAACATTTCTTTGATATCAAATTAATGACAGCAGTAAAAATTGACTATGCAAAGGACAGCCAAAGTTTGTTTCGGGGATACCCAGTAACGAGTGTAATGCTCATTAAATTTCAGAGCACATGCAGTTTAAAATATTACACTTTGCATATATTTTTATACATCTAGTTGGGGCTTAGAGATTCTGAATTGTGGAGAGGAAGAGAGAAGAGAGCAAGCACAGTTTGTTATCGACATCTCTGTATATCTGCTGCTTTCCATTGTCATTTCACAAGTAACAAAAAGTTGTCCATTTTTCATCCACAGTACAAAGGACTCCTTGCACCTACAGAAAAAGAAAAAGGCCCAAAGAGAAGAGAACTTGAGGAAAGCCAGAGATGAAACCAGGTCAGTGAAGTAGCCTTAGAGAAGTGTGATCTTGGCCATGAAAACTCTTGTAAAATTTGACATCAAAATATCCAAACTTATGTTTAACTACATGTACATTCATTTATAAAACATCTAGTAATGAAACACTTGTGACAAAAATTGAAATTTTTCTGTTTGTCTTTTTAGTCACCTGGGCAACTTTGTCAGGCTCATTGATCAGATACTGCTGTGCTACCTGGTGACCATTGCCCGAACTAGTGTTACCAATTTTGTCTACAAGGTCATGAAACCTAATCCAGACATACCAAGAGATGGATTTTTCAATGCTGTCTTGGTATTTGGACCCAAAGGTGAGCCTGTCCTAAATGATGTGTCATAACTTATCTTGTGTGTGCATACGAGCTGAGGAGCAGTGCGTGTCTAGTTTATGCTTCATCCTTCCGGATACTCATTTGTGTTACTGCCATATCTCAAAAGTGCCTTGAACAAAATTGACAGAAGTATACACTGTAAAGTAAAGCTAACTTGATCAGATAACTATGTAGGCTACTTTTTGAACAAAGTTGGTGAGGCAGGGTACTTGTTCATTTTAAAAGTTTACCAGTATTTGTCAGAAAAGGAACACAATGAAATGTATGTTACATGGGGGGGGGGGGGCAAATTACACAGAAAAACAAAAAGGGTTGAAGCAGGGCTTTGAAAATGATATGGGTAGTGCCAGAGAAACTTTTTTTTTTTGCCATGCCTTATTGTGACGAAGTAAGCAGCAGGAATCTTTTTGGTACATTATATTACAATCGTACATTATACAGAGGTGCAAATTTGTGGATCCAAGGAGAAAATAAGCAGCAAAACACTGGATGCTTACAAGTACACCCATTATGCAAAAAAAAAAAAAAAAAAATGCATCAGAACAAAATCAAAATATTATTCTATCACATACATATCGCATGTTGCAGACACGTTGGCTCTGTCCCCGGCCAAGGAGAAGTTCATGCGCAGCCTGGTGAAGAACCTAGAGGAGATTCCCAACATGCTGTGTGAAGCAGCAATACCACTAGATGGCAGCATGAGAGCTAACATGCCACACCAACCATCAGCAGACGTGGACAACCAGACACAACCCACCCAGGGTTCCCCTCCGCTCACCAAGACTCCCACCTCAAAAACAGCCAGCAGGTACAGTCGCAACACGTAATGATCTTTTGGATCAGGCTCGTTCAAAATTCAGTACATTCATGTGGAATGTATAGTTTAGCATGTGGATGTTTTTCATTATCGGTTAACATTTATTAGCTGTCCTTATAATTAAGCTACATGTCTTTCAATTAATATCTTTGTTTTTTTGAAATACAGGTTGTATGCTTTGTGATCGTTCTTCATGATACAATGTGTATAATGTACATTATGTACCTTGCACACCCATGTTCTAGATTAATTTTCTATTTTCTTTTTTTTTTTTTTTAATAATTGGCATGCATAATTTCTTGCTTATAAATGTTGTATTCTAAATTTTAGGCATACATCGTTGACATCTCTCATCATGAAAGATCCAAAAAAGGGTGCAATGTTGGGCACTCATCTCGAAACCAATCGCCGCATTGCTCAAGCGATAGCGTCCTCTGCTGGCCGCTCGTCACAGCTGTCCACAGAAAGGAGCAAGCAGTCTCCAGAGCCTGAGGCCAAAGTCAGCACTGATTTATCGGGGTCCTCCATGGTCTTGCATACTCCAGAGCTACACAGGGAAGGTAGGCCAGCAGACAGCATGTTGTACAGCGCTGGAAACAGCAGTCTGTAGTTTGTGATCAAGTCCATGTGACAGATTCTTTCTTAATTTCAATTGCCCCCATGCATTAATGACTTGTCTATCTGGTTAAACTTTATTTGTAAAGTAAAAATCTTGTCGGGGGGGGGGGGGGGGGGAGGGGTACAAGAGGAGTACCACTGTACCAAAAAAAAAAATTGGCTGCTAGTGTGAAGTGCTTGAATTGCTGGGTATGTCTGGAAAGAAGTCAGACCAGAAACAATCCCAGGTTTATGTATTTCTATGAGCGTGCAGCATTTCCCATAACGAGTGATAAAAGCGCTTTTTTTTTTTTTTTTTCAGACACACCACTGAAGGATGATGACTCGCTAGGCCAGGGAACACCAAACCTTATGCTGCCAACAGACCACGCCCCCTTGCTGATGGTGGAGGGGGAAGGGTTCATGGGGCAATACAAACCCCTCTCTAAGGGCAACCTGGAGGAAAAACTTTATAATGAGTAAGTCAAATATGTAGTTTAGCTCATTATACCTTTCTTTTTCCTTTGTCAAGTAATCTCTAAATATTTTGTGTGGAAAATAGAATGGGGAGGGGAATTACTTCAGATGAGAGCTCGTCTAGCTAGGTGCAACCAGGTCACTGGTTCAATCTGTGCTGAGGGCTGTAGTTTCAGTGGTCTCCGGTTTAGGGTTGTTTTCCTTCCCAGTCTATGGTGAATGACTGATGTATCAAATGCCTTTAATATGTGCTGCCGTGCTACGTGACAGCACATGTAAAAGACTGCTTGTCATATTTCAAGAGGAGCAAGCCAGATTGTGCCCATGACAGATATTTAGCCTGTGGATGTGCTTTTAGTTGTTTTTTGTTTTTTCTTTTGAGGGGCTGGAGGTCATGAAATATTTTTTGTACATTTGCCCTTTCTTTGCTAATCACCACAAAAGGTCATGCTCCTTTGAATTGTTATGAGGATTCCAGATTCCAATTCCTCATGAAAGACTTTTAATTGAAGTGCCAGAATCGGTGTGATCTCACAGGAAGAAAATGGCCTAGTTCAACAGCTTGCTGCTACATGCTGTGGGTTCACTGAGCCCAAAATGCAGTGAGGAGAATTGTGGGCTCAGTTTCCAACCTATCACTGACAAATTTAGGATGAAAACCGACATTAGCCAGCTGCTGGCAAAGCAACATTCCAGGCCAGAAAAGTTGGCAAGATAATTTGTTTAGCGACAACAGTTTGTGGGTGATTGTTGACCTAATCAGAGGAATCGGATGCATCAGCAACAATTTATTCTGACAGCAGAAGTGTAGTATTTTACAATGTTTAACTTTTCCAGAGCCAATGACTTAACATGTAAAAAGCAAACACGTCTCATTGTGCACTAACTATTATGTAGAAAAAGAATGTGTCCTGACTCAACAAATGTGCTTGTTACAGCAAGACAATATCGTATAATATCTGAAGCAAGCATTGTACACATTGTTCATTGTAGTGAGGCCTACAAAGAGGCGCTGGCTACGCACGTGCAGCTGATGCAGGAAGCCATTAGTGAGATAGATGAGTACTGTGAGAAGAACGCCTGGCTTAACGAGATACACTGCTTCTGCAAGCACTGGAACGAGAAGTCGCTGGCCGACTGGAAGGGAGCAGCAGCCTTTGCGCTGGAGGTAAAATACGTATTTTGTGATAAGATTCATCACGTATTTACTTTTGTGCCCGTTCCGGCTCACTTGTCCCATCCCCAAATGCAGAAGTTGACACTTCCTTGCCCCTTGATCACAGTAAGTATCATGGTGTTCTTTACCTGTCCACAACATTAGAGAAAATTTGCGTATCGGATGGCATAAAAGCATTATGGTATCTGAGTAGAATAGGTTGACAGAATGCCAGTGTACTTCATTTTTCCATTTTATCTTTGCAGCAAAAACTGAATGAGATCCGACAATGGACTGAAAGGGTACGCAACTTTGACAAGTCCTACCAGACTGACAATGGCATCTTCTACCTCAACTGTGCTGGGATCCAAGATAACCTGGTTCCCAAACTCAACAGCATTTTCAAGGAGCTGTGCACTTTCATAGCCGAAGAAGCCACTACGTTAGGAAAGACTTTCTATGATGAAATGAAAATTATTCTAGAAGTAAGTTCTCTGGAAATGGTTAGTTATTCTGTGCCATTTTTTTTTCAAAGACATTCAATTGGTAAGAAAATTATTGCATTGGAACAGTATGAGAGAACTGATAAGAAGATATGTATCACAGCAAATGTGTCTGGGGGCTTCCAGAGGCAAAGAAAGATCTGCAATAGAAAGATAGTCTGTCTTTGCAAACAGCCATAAGCAGTCACTAGATGGCAGCACCTTCTGACTCAAAAAAAAAAAACCCCAACAACATGTATTTCCATTATGAACTGTATGAGTACTAAATCACGAAAGGTAAAAATTTTAATGGCTCCAATTTTCATAAGTTTGAATACCATAGCTTTATCAATATCAGAGGATCAACTTTATTGGCAGGGCTATACTTGTGACAATTTGGAGATTCTAACTGCAGCAGTTCCACAGAAGAACTTACTTTTGTGTGAGATTATTCGTGACAATACATTAGTGTTATACATTCTAAGTTATTTTCAGCAGTCTTGTACCAGTAAATTCAACTCACAACTGGGTACACTGTAGTGTATGAACATCGGAGCAACAGAGAACTGTGATGACATGCTCCGTGCTTTTTTTCCTCAGAATTTACAGAACAAGGACACCAGTATTGGGGGATTTGCTGTATATGCCAAAAATGTGTCTAAGTACAAGAAGAACACGCCATATTACCAGCAGAGAGTGGAGTACATCAAGTCGCTCTTTGAGGTAGGTAATTGAAGACATATTTAATTGCCAGCGTAAATAAAAATTCCTCAACATAACTCACCAGGGAATGAGGCTAAGGCCCATTGTGGCTGGTTTACATACTGGGGTTAACATAGTTACGTTACTGATGTACTGCAAGATAATAGCACATAAAACTCATTGTCACGTATAAGACATGTTCTGACAGAGTTCATCACACACATGTACCCCATAAAGCATCTCTGAGAAATGTACCAGGTCCCTGCCTTTATGGGGACTGCACTGTGTGTACCTGGATGATGTCCATCGTCATAGTTCAACTGAATGAACTTGGTATCAGTATTGATAGCCTAAAAAATAAATTTCACAGTTGGTTAGCTTGTGGAAAAACTTGTCACCCAACTTAAAGTATTGTTAATGGACAGAGAGCTTGAGTACCGAAAAAAAAAGAAGCAAATAAAGTTTTGATTTATAGTTTTGTACAGATAACCAGAATGCATTAGCGCCAGTGTGAATATTTTTTGTAGATTATTATCAGGAGGCGTTAATGACAGTGTGGTTGATTTATACAGGTAATCAGGATGAGTTCCTGTGTAAGGTTGTTGTATTCGGGTAAATCACGATGAGTTACTGTCAATATGACGGTCTTATACAGGTAATCAGGATGAGTTACTGTGTGTGGTTGTTTTATTCAGGCAAATCACTATGTGTTACTGTCAGTGTGACTGTCTTCTACAGGTAATCAGGATGAGTTACCGCCAGCTAAGCCCGGAGGAGGAGAAGCTGGACGAGGGAGTGTGGGCGTCCTGGGAAGCCTTCCTGTTCCAGATGCAGGACGGCATGGAATTTGTCAACACGCAGACGCCACTGATCACACAGAACCTGGAGGATACGTACCAGGTAGGCCAAGGACACAGGCTCACTGTAGAGCATACAAGATAGGCTAAGCCGTCATTAGTGGTAATATTTATGCCATGTGCCACAAGGTGCCGTTGATTTTGGAGGAGGGAGAGAATGACAAATAAAAAACAAGAAAAATAAGGCAGATCAGGGTGGAAAGGGTTTATTATCACCCCCCCCCTCCAAACGAAGTTTTGGGGGTAGGCTGAAATTACCTTGTATGTCCGTCCCTCCGTCTTCAGACAGAATCTTCCTGCACTTTTGGACAAATTTCTGTCAAATGTGGCACAAGCGTGGCACATGATTTGTATATGTAAATGGAGGCAAGAATTTCAGTAGTGACTGGATACCTGTGATGGCAGGGCAGTCTTTGTTGGCTGTGGGGCCCCTCTGCAGACACAATCTTTGTGTGTACAAGTCCACATACACTTTTGCATGGATTTCTTTGAAAGTTGGCACGGAAAGTGCATATGACATGGAGATTATGCTTGAAGGCAAGAATTTCAGATGTGAGTAGATATCTCCGATTACAAGGTAACTTTGTTGGCAGGAGGGCACATCTGTGAACATCAAATTGTGTGCACAAATACTCCGACACTTCTGCATGCATTTCTTTCAAACTTTGCACGGTAACTAAAAATGACGCGTAGATGTGCATGAAGGCAGGAATTCCAGATACAACCAGATAGCTCCAATTGCAACATGATCTGATCTTCAGACTCTAAAATTTTCACAGAAGGTGGCCTATAGACACAATCGTGTGTGTGTCACTTTTTTCTACTTTTTTTTTTTTTTTTCAAACTTGGTACAATAACTACACATGATGTGTAGATATGCATGAAGGCACAAATTTCAGACACAACTAGATATTTTTATCGCAAGGAATATTTTGTTGGCTGTCATGTGCCAGTCCATTTATAAACAAAATTTTGTGGGCACAACACCTGAACACTTTTGCATGGATTTCTTTCAAAGTTGGCACAAAAACTACGCATGATGTATATACGTGCATGAAAGCAGGAATTTCATATGCAACTAGATGTCTCTGGTTGTAAGGTGATCCTTGTTGCCTGCCGTCCATCCGTACATCTCTGTAGACACAGTCTTTGTACCATAGTTGTACCTCCATTCATAGACCACTTGCTTTGTGTGACCACTTTTATAAAAGGTAGTCACTCAATGCAGGAACCAATATGTATTTGATCACGGTATAATATTATTAGTTTGATGGGACCAACATGATGTCACTTCTTTAATATCAAACTGAAAGGTGCAAGAAGAGGTCACTTAAAGAATGCTTGTTATGTCTGTCATTTTTGCGAAATAAAATATTTGTAAACCAACAGCATGAAAAACATACACACTGCCCAAACTTGACAACTATAACACAATGAATTATTCTGGTTTGCACTGCTGACTTTTAAACCTTTCCACACTTAAACCAGCCAGAACTGGCTGGCCGACCAATGTCATCTGCTTCAATCTTTTTCACTGATTTCAACAGGAATGAAAAACAATTTGAATGACAGTTGTAGATAAGACATATCAAGATAACATGACTCAGGTCAACAGCTTTCCTTGGTGCCCAACCAATGATAAGGAAAGCTGTTGACTCAGTCTTCATTTTTAGGGGAAAGGGTTAAAAGTAAAATGAGATCCCCATGTATAGAAATGCCGCAGGTCTTCATTCTATACACTAAATAGAGAGTTTCATGCTATGATAAAAAAAATTAAAGAAGAAAATTATCTGGAATCAGCACCGTGTTCTTATTCTTTTGGCATGGTCTGCCGATAGGTCATAAAAAAACAGGACAATCAGGAGATATTTACAGAGTCCTTTTCTCTGTTCTTTATCCCTATTTTTGCACTGTAATTAAAATGTATAGGTAGCTGAGGAAAACACAAGTGTTTAAAGACTGAATCAACAGCTTTCCTTGGCGCGCTGTGGGCGCATTGTGCCCAGAGCATGCCAAGGAAAGCTCTTGACTATGGGTATATAAATTGGAATGATCTTCCATGCAAGTTTTATCAAAAATTTTGAAAAATAATCCCTAAATTAGTAAAATACAATTAGCGGACGACATTTAGATATTAGCGGGAAAAACTGCCATTAGGGTGGAATGAGTTAACACTAGACTGTCTCAGGTCTTCTGCTCATCTTTTCTAATGGAGAATTCTTTTGTCTTTCAGCACTCGTGTACATCTGTGCATCAATCTGTCTGAAACGTTACAGATTTGTGTACGTGTACGCATCGACCTGTCTGAAACATTGCAGATTTGATGTCCTGATTCATGTACTTAAACACTTTCCTCTTCACGTCGCCTGAAAGTCTGGATATTAAGTGTCGTCTACCTTAACGATTTTTGCCTGAAATTCATGTGAATAGAAAACATTTTCAGTGAGAAATATACAGGAGAACCATCGTGATAGCATTTCCCTGGTCAACAGCTTTCCTCGTCGTGGGTTAGGTGCATTGTGTCTAACCTGTGCCAAGGAGAGCCGTTGACCCAGTCTTACTGCAATGAGGAAAGTGTTCATTACATTGATAAAGTGCATGTAAATAAAAAGGGAAAGAAAATTAATAAATGACTGGATCTCAGAGAACATCTTTATGGCAATTCAAGTTTGATGTAATTCAATGCATTTTAAACCGCATTATATTTGATCACCGTAAACTGTCATTTCGTGGCATCAAATCTGAATGGTCTCTGATCGCATGATGTTTGACTTGTCTTTCTCCTCAAACTGCTAGAATCGCCTCAAGAAGGCAAAAGGTCCAAAGGCTGCCACTGAAGTGTCCCGGGATCCCAGTGATTACATGGTAACTGAACGTTGGAACAGCCTGCATGCCTTATATAATGCTGGACTTGTGTGTCCAAGCCGCAAATAACCGCCAGCATGAGTTGATTGTACACACGGATGCTCTTCTGTTTTTCCTAATGTGGTGGCAGATTTGAAATGTTATGTGCATTCTCCATTACCCTTGCTTGGGAGGGGTACGAAAACATGTGTATGTGTTGGGTTTTTGTGTTGTTGTTTTTTTTCCCCCTCCTTTATTTTTGTGACACGTTTATTTATCTTCACAGAGAGAAGCAGATCTGATATGCTTCTGTCGCTAAGAGCTTTGCAGACTTATCTATACTGCATTTTTTTCTCTATCTTTGTATTCCTGCTTCCATGCCAGATGGACATACCTCCACTGCATGTAGGTCATACTAAGTTTGTTGTCATGGTTACAGGTTACCATGGTTACACATCATTTACCATCTTTACATATGGATAGAATGGGCGGGGTTTTGAGTGTTATTTCCACAGCTGGTGCAAGATGCATTTAACTTGGTGTACCCCGGTAGTCCACTGATGTTGACTCTTTTCCAAAACCAAGAACTTACTTTGTATTCATTAAGGAAAGCCTTTCAACATTTATTGTAAATTGTCATTGCAACGCAGCAGATACTTTCAGTAAAAGTGAGCAAATTGCTGAAATGAACTCAGCATTTTTCTTTGGGGAATAAAGAAAGTTGGTGTAAACAGAGGGTTTTTTTTTTTTTTTTAGTTTGACATTACGCTCAGCCAAATTCCCTGCATAGATAATCACCTTAAGGTTCCACACACATTTATGTATGATTTCCGTGCACACAATATTTTGGTGTGCAAAATGTGTTGTATGAAGATCTGGGTTCTAGAAAAGTCTGTTCTTTTGGAAGAAAGGAGTCAACTCAACTTGCATGCAATTTCGATTACCCTACCAATTGGCAGATGCGTGTATATTTCGTCTAGCCTGCTGTACCAATATACATGTAGCTTTCATTTTGTGCACAATTTTATACAAGCTAGCTGTACACGTACAACTAACAATCAGTAAGCGTCTTCTCATAGTGTGTTGGTGGTTGATTTGGGAGTAGAGGTGTGAGTTTAGTCATGTAAACTTTAAAAAAAGACAGTTTTGTAGATCTGATTCTTTTTCTATGTATCAGAAACCAGTGTGCAGAATGTTACGATTTTAAAGAAATATACTTTTTTTTCTAAATTTAGTATTTATTGTCTGAATTTTAATTCCTGTCATGCTGAAGTAGTCTATTGCACAATTTACCTTTGTGTTTTTGCTCACATCAAGAGAATAGCCACCAACATGGGCCATGGTTGCATGAAGCCCCCCAAAAAAACAAATCACCATATTAAGCCTGTAAATCAGCAATGGTTTTCTTCAAAATCAGTCAGTACAAAAGCAAGCTTTTGCTGAAATCAATGTTTATCACCAAACACAATTTCCAGTAATGACAAATTTTCAGCATTTTTTTTTTCTTTTTTTTTTTTTTCTTTTGTATGATGACAGTAAGTCTTGGAACAGTTATCTGGTCTTCCGAGTTTCAGTCGTGCTAACTTTTCGAAAATTGTGGTGTAGCGTTACATTAGCAAAACATCATTGTATTCTTTCTTATAAAATAACAGCATACTTGTCTTTGGCTTTGCTTATAAAGTTTCTACTTTTGAAACTCTTTTCTTACCTCTGTGCAGTTTGATAATCATTAATGAGTGCAAAAGAAGATGTTTGTTTTCACATGCGATACAAAATTTTTGACCATAATTTCAAGTTTGCTCTGTGTGTAAGTTGGTGTCTCTTTCTCCACAGAAACTGGAGGAACAAGCCAAAGCACTTTGTGCAGAAGCCACCAGTGGCAAATACCTGGATCCTTCCCAAAATCCAACACCTCTACTACAGGACATGAGTAAGGTAAGATCAGGCATATAGCTTCTATATTGTTCTCAATATGTATTTTGATATAATTTTTTTTTTCACATCAATCTTTACATATTGTCGTCATAGTTATCATCATCGTGTTTTGTGTATGTGGCAGTGTATAACTAAAAGCACACATAATTAAACAAACATTACGCTGTACCAATTTTCTCTGTAATATTTCTTATCAACAAACCTTGCAAGTTTTTCGTGATGAAGTTATACTTTACACAATAGGCGAGGACAAGAACAAAAGGTTCTAGCTCTGCCTAAAAGAGGGCACTGCAGTCACTGGAGGGCAAGGGCTGTGTATTCCGATTACTTTACATTGTAATTTGCAACTTAATAACTTGAAAACAACTGCACATAGAGACACCAAATTTCGCACAGTAAATCTAGATGCATAGCTCAATACCTCACAAAAACATATAACCACAGCTACTAAAGTGACCAGTTTATTTAGGGTTACTTTAACATGCGAACCAATGGGAATACACAGCTCTAACCCTCCAAATGTTTGTGTATTCAGTTGTGTATTGGGGTAAATACACACTTCAGAGCTAATTCTGACCTTTCCTATTGTGAAGGAACTTGCTAGGCAAAAAGCTCACCAGGCAAAAACATGAAACTAACAAGTTTTACGCAAATAAACCTTAGAGTGGAAAAGATTTACTGCCATATGTGTACTGTACACAAGCCTGTTTGCGTATTGAGCTGTTGCCACAATGTGTATTGTATGCTTGGTGTGTATTGCAGCTGAAGGACCGGTTCTTCAAGGTGCAGATTCAGATGCAGCAGGCAAGTAAGTGGAAGGAGGCCATCACTGGAGAGCCGTACAACCTCAGCTTCCTTAACAACATGGCTATACAGATGGACGTCAGGCAGGAGCTCTGGAAGTACGTGGAGGTGTCCACACACGCCATACTTGAGTGGAAACACCAGCTCTTCAGGAAGGTGGGTTCTCTTTGGACCTGGCTGAATTTGTGGAAGATCAGAGCCAACCATGCATATGACTTTACCTTTAAAAAGTGAGATTATCATGGAAGACCAGATGGTTTTTGTATAGTGTCCAGTAAATGAGGATCTATGTTTTGGGGTTTTTTTTTTTTTTTGTTTTTTGTTTTTTTTTTTTTTTTTTTTTTGTTTTTTTGTAAGGAATGTCTCCTGCATACAGCCAAGGTTAGTTTGAAAAATATACAAAAGAAACATATAAGTAAGAAGTGCGATTACATGTGCTAGTGTCTGTTGCAGAACTGTGTTTTAACTTCCTCTGAGAAATTTATGCAATTTCAGAATAATAAAAGAAGGAATCTAAACTATGCCTGTACTATACATTAAGATGGACACTATTACACTAGTTTAACATGATCAAAGCCACCATATATCAACATGCACAGGGTGAGAACAAATTTTCTAGTTTCACTTTTTGACAGAACAGTGATTTAAAGTTTTTTTTGCTTTCTACTCACACTGGGCTGACAGAGTAGGTCGACCAAACATAGCTCCACTTATAAAATGCTGCTCAAACAAGCGGTGATGAAACATAAAACAATCTCATCTGAGCCATGTTCGGTTCGTTTGTTTATCAGTCGTCATTCTGTATTTGAAAAGGTCTCAAATCATACAAATAAATTTCACCTAGTCCATGGGACTTTAAAAGTCGGTTGTCCCCATAAAGATTTCACTTGTCCAGGAGTACAGGATTATATGATGCTTCACACCCAGAGGAGTACGTGTATATGTCATGAGGAAAAAAAAAAGAAGTCTCTGGTAGAATGAATCTGGCACAAGGCAAGAGGAAGTATAAAAGGGAGATCCTTTGTTACAGCACAGGATTTATTCTGACTTATTACGTTTGATTTGATCAGATGAATGTCAAGAAGGCTCTGGACAAGATCACTGAGTGGCAGGCGGCGGCAGGACAGATGAAGCAACACCTGCCCACAGGAGATGCCGTGCTGAGGTACTGGTACCGCAGCCTGCAGGACTTCAAGCAGGATCTGCCGCTGCTGCACAAACTGGCCAATGATGCTCTCAAGGTCTGTCGACTGTTTCCCAAGATACATTCCCCATTTTTTCTTCTTGAATGGGTGCACCTAAAATAGCTATAAAAAGTTTTGGAGTTTAGGGAAACAAAGAACGAAACAAAAGTGGCAGATCACTAATTAATCCTGCAAATTTATTGAACATTAAGTCACTGCATCTGTGAAAATTATGATTTTGTACTTTTTGTGGTATGAAATTAAGCAAGAAAGAAGAGACAATGTCCAATAAAAACCCTTTATTGGTAAGTTCAGAGTACTGCCTTTTGCAGTCTCTGCTCCAAACACTTGTTATGACCTGTTTCAAAAGACTATCAATTCAGGAAACTGCACACATTAAGACTTGTGTGCTGTCTGTGCTTCACACGAAAGACCACCTGTGTAAAATGACCACAACTTGTTGATCTCCAGCAGATGCCTTTCAGGACAGATTTGTTCTACAGTGGTCCCTGTGTTGAGAGACCGCGCCAACGAGGGGTCGCCTGTCGTGAGACAGACCACCTTTTCAGGATACTTTGTTTAATACTTTTCATCTTACTTATGCCTGCTATGAAAGACCCCCTGTCTTGCGAAACCACAAGTTGGTCATCCCTAAGGGCAGTCTGTAAAGACAGGTTTCACTGTACTATGAACCACTTTTAACAGCCTCGGCACTGGAGGTCCATATTCCTGGGTATGGGGGAGGAGTACGACGCGGAGCATGAGTTCACTGTGGAAGAGCTGCTGTCCTACAACCTCAACTCACACAGCCAGATCATAAACAACGTGTACGCTGCGGCCGTGGCTGAGTACGGCATCGAGCAGCAGCTGATAAAAGTTAAGAAGCTGTGGGAGGAGAAAGAGTTCAAAGTGGCGAAGCATATCCCGGACAGCGTCTACAAGAGTGGTGAGTGGCTGGATTACCTTGTGTGGATCCTGGGCCAAGTTCAGCAGGGGTAGAATGATCACGAACGCTCACTTTTAGGCGAAGAAAAGTTACGAAATGTCAGATTATTCTTTGTCCACTGAACGCACCCCTGGTGATATTAATTAATATGCTTATGAACGTACACATATTGACTGATAAGTTAAAATGTGTTGTACTCATTGACAGGTTTATTTGCAATGCAAATTTAAGGTGACCAAATTTTACTTTTGCAGGCTTCTCTTTGTGACATTCTGTGCTTCTGTAATGCTAGAGAAAGTAATCTCCACATAGAAGGGCACAGCCAATTCTCTTGCTCAGTGTGTCCAATGCAGCATTCCACCTGTAGGTGGCACTGCAGGTAACTTCCCCCTGGTATCCACCTGTAGCAGGTGGAGACACCAGGGGACAAACAAAACCTACTTCATTTATTTTCTTTATCAACTATTTCTGCAGAGGAAATCAAGACGCGCAGTGCCAGGAGTCCAACTCCGGGCAAGAAAATGAAACGCTTTGAGAAATTCCGCTATGAGAAGGCCCAGGCGAGCACCACCAAGGGTCTCGATGTGAAGCATGAGGACATGTATGTGCTGATTGAGGTAGAGGAACTCAAGTACCTACTAGAGGTAAGCTTACTTACATGGGGTCTTGCTTACTCCAGCTACCTTAAGATTGCAGTGGAAGGAGCAGGTTGATGTTGATTTGGGAGATTCCATTTTTTTTTTTTTTTTTTTTTTTTTTGTTTGCAGTACTTTGTATCAAATGCAACCACACAAACTGATCACTAACAAACTTGCAAGAACAGTTTTGGTTGCATAGAGTGGTTGTATAGTATATTTTGCATGTAGTAATGAAGCTTCTCGTAATAAATATTTCCAAACTTGATACATGCATGTTGGAGTCGTTGCCTTCTAAATTCAATATGTGCTCTCTTGGCACAAGTCAAACCGAACATTGTCAATCTTTTTTATACGGTACCCTAGAGATAGTGCGTGTCATGTTGCTGTTGGTAAAATGAAATCTGAAGTATTGAGGCAACTTTGTGAGGACACAGCAGTAGTGCATAGTACTGTAAATTGCTTTAACTTCGCTGTATTCTTGTTTTTGCCAATTTCGCTGATGGCACAAAACTATGAAAATAAAAACACAGTGAAATAGTATTTTAACATTGTTTGAATGGGAATTATGTCCACAACAGTTAAATTAAAACTACAGTGAAATGTCAAAAATACAAAAACCGTGAAAATTTTGTACATGTGAAGATAAAGCAATTTACTGCACTCTGTAACTCCTATTAAAGTTGGTGATGTGCCAATAAAACTCAAGACAAGAACTTTGTATTGAATGTACAATCTGTTATTTGCTGTGGGACCCTCATGTCACCGACACACAGGTACATGTAAATGTAATGAAGTACATAATGATCAGAGTACAACTGAACAGTGTGCATTTTAATTTAGCACTAGAAATGTCACAATCACACAAAGGCTCCCAGCTGGGAAAACAACTCTCCTTATCAGATATAATTACCATATGTTTACACCAGAAAACAGAGCAATAATTGGTTTGTACACCCTGGTTGGGCCTGGTGTTAAACTCTTTCAGTGCCAACTGTGACTTAAGTTGAACTACTTAAAGTGGAATGCTCTGAATTATAATAAGAGTGCTATATTCATATTCCTTGCAAAAATTCCTTCTGTTTAAGTCCCAGCATGACTGTAGTTACATAGAATATAATGGCCCAGGCCAACAGCTGTCCTTGGTGCACTTTGGGTGCATTGCACCCAAACTGTGTGCCAAGGAAAGCTATTGACTCAATCCAAAACTATGGAACTGAAAGAGTTAAACCAGAATTTATAACATGCAGAAGCTACAATTATAACACTGTAATTGTGATTTTAGGACAGCAAGGTCACACTTATGTCCATGCTGAATTCTCCCTACCTGGCGGACCATCGGGCAGAAGGAGAACTGTGGTCAGATTCCCTGTCTGAAGTGGAGGAACTTGTGGACCTCTGGTGTTCGTGCCAAACAAAATGGCTGTATCTCCTGAAGATATTTGAGGATGCAGAAATGTACAAGAAATTGGGCGATTTCAGTACCCAGTTTGAGACAGTCAACACAAGATTTAATGAGTTCATGAAGAGTGTTGTGGGAGATCCCAAGGTGTCGTCCATATTGACCAAACAGCGAGGAGAGAAGGGATACAGACTGTACCAGGGAGACAGACTGAGAACTCTGCTGATGACTCTCATTGCCAGCGAGGTGAGACCACAGCTAATTAATCTCATTAAAGACCTAATGGTGCTTTCAAACTAACGGCAAAGATCTGCAGTGTTTTCAAGACTGATGTGCAAGATAATCAAAAATACCAGACAATGAACATGACTATTTGATTATTTTCTAAAACTGAATTTCACTATTTATTTTTAAATACTGTTTGTGAAAGACCGCTGACCGTTTTCTCTTTCCTTTGTGGACTGACTGGTTGTCAAATGTCTGCTTCAGTAATTTGGGCTAATTTCAACATTAATGAAAAATGATTTGAATGGAAATTCTGGATGACACCCATCCAGGAAGCATACCAGAGATCAACAGCTTTCCTTAATACAAGTGCCAAGGAAAACTGTTGACTCAGCCTGAAACCAAGGATAAAGTGTCTTGGTTTCTTTATGAGTTAGAAGGTATGGTCTTGGAAAGTTTGTTGTGCGATATTCATTTAAAAAAGAAAAAACAACTATATTTAGTTGTATACTAAATACAAAGATAATTTCTCTATTCAGTTTCTACACAGAGGTTTTTACAGGTACTCCAAGTGTTGATACCATTTGAATACATGTAGTGCCAAGCTTCAAGAGCACTGTGGATATAGGCAAGAAGATCTGTAGCATTTTGAAGGATTTCTGCATTCAAGAACTTCATGGCTGATTTTTTTTTAGGAAACTAAAAAATGGTTGAAAAATCATATTTACTCATTCATCCAAGCCATTCACATTATCAGCAACTTGAATACAAGTTCTTACCCAACAAAAATCTACTATTGTGGTGCATGATCATAATGCATGTAACAACCGATTGCAAATGACTGACTTCTTTCATTTGCACAACATACATGTACCAACAGTGCAGCACACTTTGCATGGGTTGACACGTTGACAATATTTATGCAGGAAGAGATACTTAAGCAGCTACATGCGACATTGGACGAGAGCCGAGCCCTGTTCCCCCGACTTTACTTCCTCAGCAACCAGGAGATGGTCAGCCTGCTTGCCACTTCTCGCAATCCCAGGGCCTTACAACCGTTTGTTAAGAAATGCTTTACAGGGATTGAATCACTAACGTATGCATTACCGTCTGAGGCGCCATCTATGAACAGTGCCCTGGACTATGCTCTCAATGGTGAGTTCCTGATAGTTTCTTTTTGTAACATAGTAAAATGAAAGTGAAGATTATGATTTCTGGTAACCCGCTATGGAAGAGAGTCCTATGTACAATACAATGCTACATTTAATATATGGACTAATCAATTAACGTAAAGATTCCAGTTGTACAAATATAGTATTTGGAATGCCTATATTTTTTCCAAGTATAGATTTGTGAAAAAGCAATAGTAACAAGAAACAACTACATTTCCTCCCCACACCCCACCCCCTCCCACCCCCAAAAAGACAAGAAAAGAAAATGCAGTGTTAGAACCATGTGAAAGGTAGCTGAGGAAGTGGGAATTGTTGAAACTCCTGTGTTCGTTTCGGTTGTAGTCTTTCTAAATGGATTTATTTTTTCATGCACATAGCTCACAAGTTGGAAGTGACCACAGCACACGGAGCCATGGGAGAGAAACTGACGTTGTACACACCACTGAAGGCTTTCCCACAAGCCACCAAGTGGCTGTCCACCTTCGAAGAATATCTGAAAACTACGCTCCACACTATAATGGAAGCATGTGTGCAAGCCAGGCTAGAAGAAGGTAAATTTATTCAAATTATTTTGTAAGCACATTACCCAGCAATGTGATCGTTATGTGCATAATAAGAAAAGTTTTATCCTTATTTAGTAATTTTGACCAATTTGATCAATTTGAAAACCTCTGTACAAAAGTTCATGAAAAGGAGTGCATTTTTCATGTTGAACCTTTTTCGGTACCAGATGAAGATTCCAGCTGTGAAACACAAATCTAAGTGATATTACCCTGTACAAATGCACATGCATATGTCAAAAAATAAACAAAGTCCATGTACATCATCGCAGAGAAGTCTTTTAAAAGTCAGTTTGCATTGGTGGATCATAGATGGTCTTTGATGTGTTGTCAGGGTCCAATCGTCCGCTGTTGTTGCTGGAGGAGCTGGCCAGACACGAGGCGGGGGGCAGTCCTAATGAGGAACGAGAAGAAATCGCAGCAGAGATCAAACACCAATACAGTCACTGGCTGCTGCGATTCCCCACCCAGTGTGTGCTGACTGCTGAGGCCATCATGTGGGAGAGGGCCGTGTTCCGATCGCTGGAAAAGAACGACAAAGATGACCTCAAATTCCAAAGGTAATGCTGATTAAAAATGAACCGTTCCCTCCCCCTCCCCCTCCCCCCCCCCCCCCAACCAGCCAAAATGGGGTGGTGGTCAAATGTCGTCTGCTTCAGTGTTTTCAACTGATTCCAACAATAATGAAATACAATTGAACTGAAAAATTGCGGATGAGACCTATGAAGATCACATGTCCCAGGTCAACAGTTTTCTTTGGCATGGTTGTGCTCTTTGGCCATTTAATACACAACCCGTGCCATGGAAAGCTGTTGACTCGGTCTTAATTCAAGGGGGGAAGGGTTAAAAAATAATTTGAATTTGTATACGTGTATACAGTGGTCCACCTCTCGTGGAACTCTGCTTGCCAAAGCCCCCCACCCACCCACCTTGACCACTGTTTCATACTAAAAGGGTGACATTTCAATTAAATTTCCCTCTAAAAACACCCACCCTATGGCATGACCATGCTTTGTTCACTTTCAGTAGATGTCACATTTCACTAAAACAGGTTCAGAGCAATATGTCCATGGTGTGAGGGCAGTAAACACTTATGTTTGTATGTCAGTAATTTAAAGTAATAGTGAATGTTGAATCTGCTGTTCAGAATCAAACACATTAGGTGACACTATCGGTTTGAGTGAAGCTGAAAAACAGAAGTGCAAAGTGTGAACTGATCAAGATGTTGTAATAGGCAGACAGGGATGGTTCTAACCAGTAAATATTGATGATTGTTTGTACTCAAAATTATATTTTCCTCTGGTTGGGACAGACAACTTCAGTGTGACTGTTGCTAATGTTTGCAGACTGAATCTGAACTCGAGATTGGACCAATACATTAAAGTACTGAGAGAAAACTGCAATAACTTCATGACGTCTGATGTACGGCAGAGGTTGCATTGCATGCTGGGATGCCTGATCATTCAAGCTCTATACCACCGTGATATCATTGACAGTAAGTGTTGTGAATTAATTATGCTTTTTTTTAACATGTACATGTACATTTGTTTTAATTTTGTCCAGCTAGTATTTCTATCTTCGGAGTTAAGAAGGTACGAGTTGATTCTTTGGTTTGACTACATGTTGATTATCATGAGACTTGGTTGACTGACTGAAATCAAATGCTTTTGTCAAGATAATGTTGCCACATCAGAATACAGTAATTTTACAAATCAGTGTGGATACAGGTACATTGAAAAAAAAAAGCATTATTAAGAGAGACAATAATTGATTTCAATGTAGGATTACTGAGACCATGTATACAAGATCAAGATTCTGTCTTTGAACTACATGTATAAACAGCAGTCAAAGCCTCAAGGAGTTTATTCCAGTGTACAGTTCCCCAGTTTCATAGGACACAGACAAACTGATGGTTAACATCACATGACTTAAAAACTGAAGAAAATATGGCAGACATTTTTTTTTTTGTGATGGTTAAAAAGTACTTGCTGATAAAAGTAAATAGAAATTACTTCAATTATGCGAACTATGTTGGAAAACAGTGGTATATTACCTGGGTAGGGAAATAAGGCTTGTTCTGGTGTAACATTAATCATTTTTGTGTGTGTGTGTAATGGTTGTGAACTTCAAACCCTTCTTCATCCTTAACATACACAGACATTTTGATATTTTCGTTCTTTCCATTAATATCCCTGATAATACCTTAGAAATTGTATGAAAGGAGTTTCAAGCTGTGTATTTTTGCTATTTTCAGCTCTGCATGCGAATCCAAGTTTATCTGAAAGTGCCTATGACTGGCTGAAGGTTCTCAAATACCACATGGAAATCCGCTCAGTGCTGCAAGCAAATACTGAATCCAAGGACCATGAAGACCCAGGGGAGCCGTCAAAGCCTCCAACTGCCAGCATCTCAGAGAGGAGAGCCTCAGACTTCAGAGCAAGAATTCACTCCAAGCCTATGCTGGGTAAGTTTTGCAAAGTGGTCGAATGTATGATTTTGTTTTGTTTTTTGTTTTTTTTTTGGGGGGGGGGGGAGTGTAATCAATCCTGCATGGTAGCTCAGTCCCATAAATTTGTGAGGATGGCATCAGCACGAGAGTCAGCATCCTATATGTTTTCAGAACCTCAGGGAAATCTGCAATTCAGGACATTGTTCATTCCTTCAGTCAAAACACCTGTTCAAACTCCCTGTAAAGATGAGCAGCGGTTCTTACTCTGCAGACTGAATGTATATATTTGGGGCACAGCTTTCCATGATTTGAGCAAGGAGTGTCTAACCTGTGTGTATTCCCCAACTGTGTAAATCTTGCAGCCAATTTCTCCCCTGAATTATTGTTAAACATTGTGAAACAGTCCAATTTAAAGGTAGTCAGCCAAAACTGTATTTCATGGATTCACTGCAAGTCTGCAGTTGAAGATATTGGCCCCAGAAGTGCAAACAATTCTTCTTTTTTTTTCATCTTATTGGCTGACTTTACTTTGGTTTTTTTTGTTTGCTTTTTATTTGTTTTTGTTTTGTTTTTGTCTTTTTTCTTGTTTTGTTTTGTTTTGTTTTATTTTTGTTTTTTGTATTTTTTTTGCTTCTTGTCTAAAATTATGATATATTATTGTTTATATAAGGGAAGGCAACAGAGGATTTGTTAGAATTCATCTATCAAAGTCTGACTGAGTTTTATGTGTTTCACCTACTTGTGTGACTACATAGTTCTAAATATGTCAAGAAAGAAATTAAGACACTGAGGTTTTTGGTGCACAAGTGTGAAAGGGAAATCTTCACAGAATTCAACAACAGTAGTTACTCTGAAAGTGAGTAGGTTTGTAGAATATTTCAACATACATTGATATTTTGGTTTAGATGAGCTTCCCAACTTCAATCGTGCCATGACAACAGTATCAAGTGGGTACCAATTTGGCAGCTGTGTAGTGTCACAGATGGGCGCCACGTTGGTCTATGACCACGAGTACCTGGGTCCCTGCTCCAGACTGGTCATGACCCCCGTGACAGAGAGAGCTCACCTGACCCTCACCACGGCCCTCAGGTCCTTCTACTGTGGAGCCTTGCTGGGTCCCCCTGGCACCGGCAAGTCCGAAACCGTCAAGGACCTGTCCAAGGTGGGTGGAATTTATTTATAACTGTGCTGTTTTTGTGAGCTATGTGTGAAGATTCCTTAATTTTTTTTTTTCTGGTTGGTAGTTATGCTGTATCAGTGACATGCATTACATGTACCAAACTTTCCAGGCAAGCCCTATTAAATTGTGCTGTACTTTCATAAATTGAACATGTTCAGCCCTACAATACTGCAAGCAGCTCTGTTGATCTGTCTGGGATGTTTGGCATACTCCAACAAAGCAAGGCCCAATGCATACACAGAACCCTTGCCAACAGTAAATTATGTACCATTAATTGGGATTCTCCCCATCTCTTGGAGCACCCTCGGGTGTTCTGCATGCTATAAATGTTATTTTCACTTTTTTAAAAAAAAAATTTTGATTACCCTTCGGCCTCATAAGGCCGACGGGTATGGTCGTACCCGGCACTGTCCGTCTGTCTGTCCATCCATCCCGTGGTTTTACCACCATAACTTTTGAAATTTTTGACACAGGACTTTCAAATTGCACATACTATTACACTCCTATATGGCCTACTTTGTGTGCAAGCATAGTTGACCTTGACATAATTCTTAAGGTCACACAGTGGTCACATGTGTTAAGCAACATTACCACTCTAACTATTGAAAACCTGCATCTAGCAATCTAAATCTTACACACAAGAAGCTTCATAGAGTGATCTAAAAGCCTTTAGAAAATCAAGGTCATAGCTCTATATTTGACCTACTTTTTGAGGTCAAAGGTCAAGTGCAGAATGGTGGTATTGGTATAAGTAAGGAAGTATTTAAGTCAGTTACATGAAATTTTATACACCCATGTATCATAACCAAAAAAATGTGTCATGAATCAAAAGTAGGTCACTAGGTCAAGTATCTGGGTCAGTGACCTATTCATTGGAATTTTGTTTACCCACTATAGCTTCAGAAGCTTTTGAGACAGGACTTTCAAATTGCATATGATAGTGCACCACTGCAAGCATAATTGACCTTGACCTAATTTTCAAGGTCACACGTTTGCTGAGTGACATTGTGCATCTAGAAATCTAAATCTTAAAACAAAAGAAGCAACATAGGGTGATCTAGAGGGCTATTGAAAGTCAAGGTTATCCCTCTATATTTGACCTAATGTTTTTGAGGTCAAAGGTCAAGTGTACAATAGTAGTATTTGTGTAGGTAACTATACCTGATACTATGGGACACTATTCCTGTTCACTTACAGCAAAAGAGATTGAAGGCGGCCGAAGGGTACTGCGTTCTTTGAACGGTACTTTTTTTTTTGGGGGGGGGGTGCATTTGAGGTATTCAACTGACATTTTGATTTCACTATTTTGGGCATACAATGCAGTTCCAAATACACCCCAACATAAAAGACTGTTTTATTGTGTTCTTATCGGTGTTGTTTTGGGCATCAGCAAAATATACAAAAATGAAAATACATGTACAGCAAAATTTGTAGAAGATATAATTTAATTAAACCAATTAGATTAGAGATAAATGAAAATGTGACTGTAAATTGATAGTCTTAATATGGAAATAGTCTCTTTCTAGAGTTGGTCATGATTGGAGATTTTATGATAGTGCAATCAAGCACTGCTGCATATCATGTGCAATGTACATGTTCATTGTATATGCAGAATTCTTTGATTAAAAGTTGCATACTACATGTGTTGAGCAGACATTCCTATATATACCATGTGTACCATGTCCAGTTACACTGGTATGCATGCATACAGTATACATGTAGCAGTATGCTTGATAGGGAAAAGTAGGACATCTGGAACTGCTAGAATCACCATCAAGCAGTAGGGAATCCAGGGCTGTCCAACTGGAGCATTGTAGCAAAATTTTGCTAAAGTGCTCTTCAAAATTGCTACAAATTTTGTCAAAAATATGTTTCTAATGTGAAGAAGTGGAAAACATGCTACAAGTAAAGAAAATTTTGCTACAGAGATTTTCAGCTGGACAGCACTGGAATCCAGTTCAGGACTTCATTCTGTGGCAGTTGATCAGAAACTCTGCCTACATGGACTGTTCTGGAAACTCTGAAATGTAAAGTTGAGCACCTCCTCAACGCCTCATTTCACAAATTGGATGTCTTGTTACAGGCTCTAGGGCGCCGCCTGGTGACAGTCAACTGTGGTGAGGATTTGACCCTGCCTGTTCTAAACCAGTTCCTCAATGGCATGATCCAGTCTGGCTGCTGGGCATTGTTTGATGACACAGACAGAATGACTCATGGTAAGATAAAACATTTCTTCTGCCAAAACTGAAATACTATATACATCATGCATTTGTGTATTGGACCAAAAGCATGTACGATATTATCCCTTTAAAGCACCCGGGGTGCTTAGGAAATTTATCTCAAGAGAGTCTGACATATCTACCTATATTTGGATTTTTGGAACAATAGTTATGCACAAATTATCTAAAATGAAAGAAAATCAGGCAAAATTTCATAAATTTAGGGATGAGAATGTGGAAGGGGCTCTTAAGGGGGGGGGGGGGGGGGACTTAAAAGGGATGATATGGTAGTGCACACTTCTGTCTGTTGTGATATCAATATTACTAAGTGCATATACAGGAGCAAACATTAGAAAAATTAATAGTTCCGTATTCTATACAGAGAGATAAAAATGATGTGACAGAATGTGGGAATAACACATCGTTGTTATCACCATGTAATAGAAGATAGTTACCCAGTTTGGACACATTTTGTACAAGAAATGTAATAAATAAACCATACACATACCTCCACATACGTTGCATTGATATATGTGCATAAATTATCATCAAGTCTGTGTATAGACATTTTTACGCTGAGTAGCTTTGATTCCTGCTTGTTATAAATCCTGCATCCTGTGTGGACAGTGAAGATAAAACATGGACGATAAGATATAATCGATAAACATCAAGTTTTTTTTATTCTACTTTTCAAAACTTATTTGTGTTTCTTCTTTATGCACTTTGTTTCAGGTCTTATGTCAGTTTTTGCCCAACAGCTAGAGTACTTGCGTAATTGTCTACGAGTGCTGGATGCTTCGAGTGACAACCAGTACGGCATCAGAGGCCACACCAGATTTGACAAAGTACGACCATGATTTGTTTCTAAAACTGTCTCTTAGTTTTTCCCAAAGATATCAAGAAGTAGAATGATGAGATCATATAACATGCATAATGTCAAACTGTGAAAAGAATTAAGAGTTTGAAAATTGGTTTAGGACCTTTTCAGTTTTGCATGTATGTTATTTGTTCTTGTTCATATGGCATTGAAGTTTCAATAAACATAATGTAATATTAAGTTGACTATTAGATCAATTCAGTTGCATAATACACATTGATGCATATCTTGGGTAAAATAGCCCATGTATAGTGGTACAGAAACGTCTTGCATTTTGTTCAGTCAGTAAAGAAAAATTTGCTTGTTTGTTCAAAAATTGTATTCTTGAGATTTGTTTGCATCCCCAAGGTCAACTGAGTTGGTAGTTTCTTGTGCCCTGGACTGGGGGAGAAGAGGGTCTGTGTTTGGTTGACCACTCATTTGATCAAATCTTTCATTAAGGTATCAAAACATTACTGCACAAATTTTTGTTTGGACAAGCATGTCGCTCATTACAGCAATGAGCTGATTAAATTTCTTTGTAGTGTGCAAATATTGTATATGTTTACTTTTTATCATTGTATTTTTAAAATTTTTTTCCCCCTTTACAGAAAACTGTTACAAAGTCTGGAGAACGTCGCATTCGTCGTAATTCTCTCAACACTCTACATTCATTACCGGCAGGTCAGGGTCTGAGTCTCGAAAGACAGGCGACGGTGCCGCATGGATTCAACGTAAGTGTGTTGTGTCGAAAAAGAGAACAATTTACAATATTCATCTTCACACCTGGGACTTGAACCCCATGAAAAGTTTAATCTTGTTATTATTGTGTATTAAACTATATATTAACTGATTTTTCATGCCACAGACTGAGTTTCCTACTTTCATCAGTCACCTCTACCTAACCCACCCCCATCTCCCGTCTTATTACACCAAGGAATATGTGTGAAGTTCTCATCTTGAGAAACTACCATAAAGAAGTGTGCTTATTGTGCAGTGCATGGTCTGAGAGACAGGTAAATTTTACATTGAAATAAAAGGACTGCGGATTGTGTTATGGGATCTCCCAAGAGATGGTGGTCTTTGATGATGGGTCTCATGGTACAGGCATTACTGTATTTCTCAAAGATTTGCACTGAATTATAAGTTTTTATTTTTGTAAGGGGGGGGGTATGGGTTTGTTTGTTTCTTTTATAAATGTGAAAGTTTAAAAAAAAAAAAAAAAAAAAGCAAAGCTAATGATATTTGACATCACCATGATTACCCATCACTGATGATCAGTTTTGGGAAGGAAAATTCCATCCCAAAATACCAATATGGTTGTTTTCTGGAACTTTCAGGAGGAAGGTCTCATAACCTACTTCGAGGATCCCTGGGTGAAGGAGAGGGACAGGCGTCATTCCATTGAAAAGGAAGTGGAGATCAAAGAGTCGGACCTGTACAAGAACCAGAGACCTCCACCACTCTTTTATGGTACCTTACAACTTCATTTGCCTGCATTAAGTACCTTGTTAACTTTAACCTTTTCCCCGTTAAACCAGCCAAAACTGGCTGGGGGTCAAATGTCGTCTGCTTCGGTGTTTTCAGCTAATTTCATCAGTAATGAAACACAATCTGACTGAGAATTGTAGATGTGACCTATCAAGATAACATACCCCAGGTCAACAGCTTTCCTTGGCATGGGCTGGGTACTTAATGCCCAATCCATACCGAAGAAAGCTGTTGACTCAGTCTTAACTCAAGGGGGGGAGAGTTAATCTGTTACAAAATGTTGCTGAGGATATATGTATGCCGAACAGAACAAAACAAAAAAGGTCTCTTTCTCGTTTTGTCTGGAGCTGGGCAGTGGATCCTGCTTTGTTTTGCATCAGTCCAACTAGAACTGTCTGGAAAAAAAATCCAGAAATATGTAAATGCTGGGTGTTGTGGTTTTCTGAATATAATGTCTTTTTTTTATTTCCTTATTTTTGCTAAATGAAATTGTTTTTAAATGTCAGTCATGATAAGTCCAGTACTTGCACAGAGAAAAGTTTACATGGTATAACCTATGCAATGTTGTTTTGCTGTGTGTTTGTGACAGAGCATGTCACCTTACACAAGAAGAGGAAACCAGACTACAGTGACCTGGTACCAGACTATGTCAGCTACAGACCCACCTATCTGGGTAACGTACTGTTTAATGGCAAGTTGGTGAGGGCCAATGCTAACTATGGATGCTTCCTCACGGTCAACACCTCCAGCCCCGCTTTCACACACATCTCGGAGAACATGAGGGTAAGCTAAAATATTGTAAATTGTTTCGTTTTCGTGTGCTTCAGTTTTTGAAGTGTTTGAAAAAGACGCAAAGTTAAGAGGTCTTGAATTTGCCTTTTTGCAAAACCAGAATACAGGTATTCTTAAATATCATCCAGAAAACAGACCCTGTGAAATGAGTAGAGTAATAAGCAAGAATTGCTTGTTTCAGGAAGTAAATTAAAGAGAAACTTACTGTCCTAGAAAATTTTTTTTTTTTTGGTTTGGTTTTTGTTTTTTGGTTTTTTTTTTTTCTATTTGTATTTCAAACTTGGTAGATTTACTTTTATGGTAAAAAACACAAAATGGGAAAAAAATGAAGAATTGGTGGGCACACAAAGTAGAGGACTCCCATGATATCATGAGACTGTGCTTCTTGAGATCGTCAGAAGGTTTTAATACTGACTTTATGTGTTGTAGCTGCTGATGAGACCATGTGCTCTGGTACAACCAGACCAGAAGATCTTGATGGAGGTGTATCTTTATGTCAGTGGCTTCCAAGACTACATCAGCTTCGCACACAGGCTCCACATGTTTATGACACTGGCCAAGACACAGGTGAGTTGACTTTAACCCATTTTTCCCAGGAGTAGGACTGAGTCAACCGCTTTCCTTGTTATGGGGTTAGGTACAGGTGTCCAACTCGTGTTAGGGAAAACTGTTGACTTTGTCAGAAAATCATAAGTGAATTTGATTGCAATTTGAAGTGAGCTACATTTGAGTGACAAATTTTATCATAATTGTCTTGTTTGTTGAATAACTGACCAACAAATCATGTTTCCAGTGCAAAGTCATCCGTATTTCATAACAAAGTCTCAAAGGGCTGTAAACTGTTTCCTGCCATGATTGACAATGAAGATAAACTCCAATTTTCTTTGCAGTTACCACGGAAACCCCAATATGATTGGAGTTTGAAAACGATCACGTCTATACTCGATGTGGCAACAGCAAAACTACACCGACGTCGCCAACTGCACGAAGCGCTGTCTGACAGCCCTGCAGGTCTCGAGGAAGGCACCTCTGATGGTAGGGAAACTTTATGACAGCAGTTTCCTTTAAAATTAAATTCTTGTATGTATGAAGCTGATTGAATTTGTACTCTGCAGAGTTTTATTTGGTGATAACAGAAGACATAAAAGATTTTGTAAAGCATCGACTGCAGTCATACTGTAAATTGCTTTATTTTCATGTGTTGAATTTCCACTGTTTTTGAATTGTTGATATTTCACTGTAGTTTTAATTTCACTACTTTGGAAATAGTTTCTATTCAAACAATGTTAAAATACTATGTAACTGTTTTCTTTTCTTTTTTTTTTTTCATGGTTTTGTGCCATCAGCAAAATAACAGAAAATAAGAATACAGCAGAATTAAAGCTTTTACAGTGTCGTTAAAAGTGTGCCATGGTAGCATTTAACCCTTTCTCCCTTAAGCCAATTGAAACCAACTGGGGGTCAAATGTCATCTGCTTCAGTGCTTTCAACTGATTTCAAAGTAATGATGGTAATGAAAAACAGTTTGAGAATTGTGGAGGAGACCTACCAAGATCACAAAACCCATGCCAAGGAAAGCTGTTGACTCAGTCTTAATTCAAGAGGGAAGGGGTTAAGTTTGTTTACATATACTCAAGAGTGACTCTGCACTTACGCTTATCTGGTGAGCAGTCCCCAATAATTTTGTTCTCATACAAACAAATTTTACATGACTACTTATTGCATTTTACCTTTTCAGGAGAGACCACGCCTGCCCCTACTTTAGTAGCAGATGCTACCAATAGGGAAGAAGAAGCACTTGTGTTCGCAATTCTGTTGGTTCTTGGGCCCAAAATGGAGAATACGACTGACGAATTAACATTGAGAAACCTGGTGCAGGACGTGTTCCCCCAGACCACAAGACCTGCTTCTGGCATCCAGGCGTACGACCCAGACCTGGTGAATGCCATACAGGAACATATGCATCAAGACAATCTGCAGGCCACTACAGAACACGTGTTTAAGGTGCGTGTAGGTTTGCAGAAATCATGATGTCTAAGTCATCAGGTTTGTTGCCCCCTCGGCCTTATAAATCAGCCAATGGGCTGTCATCATTATCATGTCCATGAGCCTGTGTCCGTCCGTCCAGCCATTGGTTACCCTTATGGATGCAATAGCTTGAACACCTTAGGCTTCTATCATGTAACTTGTACTGTAGAAGCATCTCATTAAAAGCTTGTCTGAGTTTGACATTCAGTGACCTTGATCTGTTTTCAAGGTCACCAGGGGTCATATTTTTACTCTGGCTAAGGGGGTCTTAAGATCGTTCTGACCATTATATGCAAATGAGATTTGCCATATGATGTGGCTGGGAATACTGCAATTACAAAGTTATTGATGCTCTCCTCTTCAGGTGAAGCCATAATTTATTTTGTTTTAAGCACAGTTGGTGATGATGAATTTCGTAGTGATATGTTTTGTTTACCTACATGTATATATTACATACCCAGCGTCTACAGCTGGCCCGCAGCCTGCAAACTGATCCCATCTGTATAGTGTAATGTGCTTGTTATATTACAGGTTCTGCAGCTGTACTCCAGCCTTCAGCTCAAGCAGGCTGTAATACTGACTGGTCCCTCGGGTAGTGGAAAGAGCACCTGTTACCGCATGCTGGCCAAGGCACTGAACACTCTGCATGCACGAGATCCTGATGCTGTCGTTGATGACACTCTGGTTCCAGAACAGAGCCTGGTTATGAGGTCCAAGCAGAAGCTGAAGGTAGGCTGCGTATCTAATTTATGTATTGGAGATTTTGCACATCAGTGGAGCATCCTGCCATATCATATCATTATTAACTCTTTCAGTACCAATCACGTCTTAAGTGGAACTACTAAGGTCAAACTTGTTTGAATTATCATTAGGGTCTAATATTCGTATTCCTCATAAAAAGACCTTTCATTCAAGTACCAGCATGCCTATAGTTCCAGAGAAAATATCCCAAGTCAACAGCTTTTCTCGGCGCATATTGGGTGCATTGCAGCCAATTTCTGCCCAGAAAAGCTGATGACTCAGTCCAAAATTTGGCACGTGAAGAGTTAATAGGTTTCATATTGTTGTAGTATGTGAGATGCTGCAGAACTTGCGGACAGAAATGTATACGGTCGGTCGAGATGATTAGCCCTAAACATTTTACACATTTGAAAAAAAGTGTGAAATGATGGAAATGCCAGCCAAATGATAGCGTATAGTTAATATTTAGAGATAGGCAGTTTTATTTTTGAAAGTTAACCGTTACATTTAAAAAGAAAAACAATGAAACCTATATTGACAGACCACTCCAAGGGATAACCAGATTATGCTCTCCCAAGACAAGTGGTCTCTCACAGGAGATATGAAAACATGAAAAGTATGAAGCATAGCGTCTTGAAAAGGTGGTCTTTCACAGTAGGATGTCTCATTCGGTTGGACTCTGGAGACATTGTTCACTGTAGTATGTTACACATAGGTCAGCAATATTTTTGCCTCTGTATGTGCAGAGTTTTTTTCTCAAGCTATTCATTTTGATGTATCCTGCAGTTGCTGAAGGGAGTTGAGCCGAGGGAGGAAGCTGTCCGCTCCCCCAAGATGTGGAAGAAGATGCTGTCGGGAGTCGTATCCTTGAACGCCACCTACAAGGAGGTGGTGGAGGAAAAGGCGGAGGTGGTGGACTACCCCAAGGTGGACATGGAGGTCCTTTACCCCAACGCCCTTACCCCTCAACAGGTGAGAAGACAGCCTGTCGTGTCGTTTTGCTCATTGGCTGGTATATTCAAGACGTATGGCAGCAACCATATGTGACAATCATTTCCATAATTGTATGGCAGTTGACTCTGGGGATCGAAAGTTAACCACACTGGTGTCGTGCTGGTAAAAATTGCTTGGGCATGTTGCAATAGCATCTTGAGCAAGCATTTTGGGTATACTGCAGGCTATAATTATCAGTTTATGGGAATCACTAGGTCCAATGTCTACCTGGGGTTCATGGAAATTGGCTTTACGTGCGTTTGTAATGTGAACTTAACAGATGGCTTCTAGGTAATTCTGTGATAATGTACATGCCATCTTTTGCATGGGAGCAAAATTTCTAATTCATTACCGCTGTACTTTTTTTCCCAGTTGTATGGATGTTTCAACAATGAAATGTGGGAAGATGGCCTTCTTTCCAAAATCCTGCGAGAGTCCCATTTTCAAGTGCAGTCTGCCAGGGCAACCATCGAGAGCTACGACGAGAAGAAACATAAGGCTCCGTATTGTACCCCCACCATTATCTACAAGTGGATCGTCCTAGATGGCGCTCTTAACCCAGCGTGGGTAGATAACATGAACACGCTGCTGGATGAAGGACGAAAGTTGGCCCTTGCCAGTGGAGAGAAGATTCAGCTTGATGACGAGACAACCATGATGTTTGAGATGACGGACCTGAGCAATGCGTCTCCATCTACCATTGTTCGCAGTGCACTGGTTCACCTGGGCTGTGAGACGGTGCCTTGGAAGTCACTCGTCAAATCATGGTGTAACGATGCAAAACAAGTCTGGGTCATCACTACATCCAGGTAAGACGCGTTCATCATGGGCTTTGTAAGCACACAACATCAGCTGATCTGTGGCCGATACTGAGATCTAATAAAACAGGCAGGAGCCTGAGGAACATAACTGTGCCACATCTTCCATGTGGTTCTGAACCCCTCCCCCCCCCCCCCCCAAGAAATAGGACAATCGATATCCCATCGCTGTACACTCCATACCCAATCCAGTCAGAGTCTATGTCTAAACCTATACCTTAAGTAATCACATTTATCACATTCGATGCAAACAGTTTTGAAAATTCAAGGCTTCAGCAGCCAAATGAATTCGTCAACAGGTCATCAGCAGAAAACCATCAAAGGCATGTATTGCAACCTTGAATTCCTGGACATGTTTCTTGTGGTGGTGGATGCTTGCCTTTATCTTATTTTGGTGTATGACATTGAATTCCACACTTTTTTGCCTTCATCCTGACAAAAGACCTTTCTGATTTTAATTCACTTTTATGTTTCTTTTGTCCATGTGATTATAATGTGACATTACATGGGTACCTGCTGTCTGACACCCATTGTGCTGCCAGCAAAAAGTGGTCTCATGGGCAGGTGGTCTCAAAATACTGGTAAATGTAGTACAGTGGTCCCTGTCTTGAGAGACCACTCCAATGAGAGACCACCTGCCTTGAAAGACCACCTTAAAGATACTGTGTTTAGTACTGTCAATGTTATTTATACCTCCTATGAGACCACCTGTATTGAGAGACCACAATTTGGTCAGACTTCGGGTTGGTCTTTGAAGACAGGTTTCAGTGTAGTCAAATGTAATCCAAGGTTTTTCAAAGTGCTCAGGTTCGTAAGAGACATGGTCTCTCAAGGCAAATGGTATTTGCAGCATGTAACGCTGTAAAAGGTTGACTTTTCTTTATCAAGCGTCGGCAATAAACAGAAAATGTCTGCTTTGCACTAGGAAATTATGTTTTCCATTTTCAACCGTACCTGATATCACATAAATAGTACACCCTGATTCTTTGAGAGTTTTGATGCCCCCCCTCCCCCCCCCCCCCATTTGAAATTATTTATATGTGCATGTAGTTCCATAGACTTTTTAAGTGCTAAGTTTGGGGCTTAAGTTTCCCACACACACTGTGGGTGCTATGCACCAAAGGCCAAAAGCAGACAGAGGAAAGTTATTGACCTGGGACTTGTTTTTTTGTTTTGTTTTTTTTGTCATGAAAGGTTCTTAATTCGGGTCATTCTTTTCCTGTCACACCAGTACATGAAAAGGTACTTTCATGAGGCAGTTGAAACTGAAATTTTTAATAGATTCTGATGTGCATGACTTTTGTGGTGATTAGCAGGTAAGAAAGAGGTTAAACATGCAGTTGCATGTAGACTGCTGTGCAGGCAACATGTGACAATCTTTATTCTGCATGGTTCAACAGATGAGAGGGAGCCTGCATGATGGTGTGTTTTTCGATATATTTGTTAGTTTGTTGTACTAGGCGTGACTACAGATGGGATTAATTTTGTCTGCTTCCAGTGTCATCATGCTGCAGTCACTGATCGAGAGCACTTTCAGTCAGACCCTCAAATTTGTGTCGTCGGAGTGCTCACAAAGTCTGCTGCACAACACAAGCCGTGACACCCAAACGTCCAATCAGGTGGCCACGGGTATTCAGGAGGTGGCTTCCTTCCTGCGTATCTTGTCGGCACTGCTGGATCGCCATTACCTGCGGGAAGACATTGAGAATAAGGAGCAGGCAGACCAGAAGAAATCAGGTACCATTCCCTTCTGCCGGCTTAGAAGTGAGCCTTGTCCCTAGGAGACAATTGATCGTCTTAACAAGACCATCAGTCTTGCTGAATAAGACCATTGATATTGCCCCTCTGAGACCATTGGTCTTATCCCAATAAGACCATTGATCATGTCCCAAGGAGACCATCAGTCTTGTCCCAATGAAAACATCGGTTGGTCCCTATAAGACCATCGATCTTGTCCCAATGTGACCATTGGTCTTGTCCCAATGAGACTGTCAGTCTTGTCCCAAAAATTTACCCTCAGATGATATTCCAAATCATTTTGCTCATTGATAATCAGTTGCAGTCATGTATATAAGCTTATGCATACCTGTCAAGCTAGGTGATATAAAAAGCTCAGAGTCTTTAATGAAACAGTGTTTCACCCCAGTGTAATGTAAAAAGAGAAGTACTGTAGTCAAGACATAAATAGCCAAGAGCACATTCGTGTACATGTATATACTCATGATTTATATCTTTTAAGTGGCTCTTGCATTCTCTGTCATATTACATACTCATAAGGGCACACAGTTTTGACTGACAATTGTGCAACACACAGATTGTAATACAATTCTTGGAGAGATGAAATGTATGATGTCCACGCTGATCTAAATGTTTGTACGAAATATTAATACTCTTCAGCTGAAGCAGCAATGCCCAGCACAAGAGAGTCTGGCGTAAGACCTAGTCGCATGTCCTTGGGTTCCCGTTTAGAGGATCGTCTTCCACACTACATGGACAATATTAAGTGTATGTTTGCGATTGCATACATATGGGGCTTAGGAGGACATATCCATGACAGGCAAGAACTTTTTTTTAATCATTAAAAAAATATAGCATGAAATCAAAATAAATCTTTCTTTTTTCTGTGTGGTTATATTAAAAAAATTGTTTCACATTTCACACAAATAAACACAAGGTTTTGTTTATAACCATTGCATGTTATAGGTAATACTGAAGGTTTACATTTAATTTTGAGACAGACATACAGAAGTGAAAACTTTGTCTGATGTGCATTCAAGACCCAAAGAGTGATAAATATTTCTTGGCAGACCTGGGTATTAATGCTGATTGTCTCGTCCCTGCAGCTCTGTTCCCAAATTTGACCAGTTTGCACGTGAAACCCTTCACCGTGCCGCCCAGCCAATCAACATGCCGGATGGTGGTACTGTGTTTGACTACTGTGTGGACACGCGGCAGGGCTGGTTCCTGCAGTGGAGTGACAGACCACTGGAGAAACTGAGGAACGTGTCATCCCTCTATGTGCTCACTCCTCAGGTGTGTAGTATGTCTTTAGCTCTTTCCTTACCAGTGTTAAGCCAAAGTCCATGTGCTTTGAACCAAGATGACAACACCACATTCACGCTCCTTGTAAACTGACCTTTCATTAAAGTACAGTGGTTCCCCTCCTATAAGGCCACCACAAATGCACAAGAAAAGTGGCCTTATGAGAGGGATGGCCTCTCGTGAGGGGTAAAATACAATGAAAATGTCATACTTGCTGCATAGGGAAGTGGCCACCGTAGAGGGGGTGGCTTCTGTATGGGGGGTCGGGGGCTTTTTAAGAGAGGACGACTGTGCCAGCATGCCTATACTTGCAGAGAACATTAGAATGGTCCAGGGCAATATCTTTTTTCAGTGCAAGGTACTGAAAGAGATAACACCAGAGATGCATCGTAAATTTAATTTCGCTGTACATGTATTCTTATTTTCGCTGATAGCACAAAACCATGAAAATAACAACAAAGTGAAATGGTATTTTAACATTGTTTGAATGGGATTTAATCAAAATAGTGAAATTTAAAAAATTCAAAACCCCTGAAAATTTAAAGGCAAAAATAAGGCAATTTACTGTAATTTCTCCTTATAAAAAATAATACTTGTGTATATGTTCCTTCTGACAAACTTGATAAACGGTTTCTTGGTCTACTAGAAGACTTTTCTGTTGAGAACAAAACTGTTTGTTGATTGGCACAATCAGACATGAATTTTTATCTCATGTTGCCATAGTTATGTTCATGCTAGTAGGTATGGTGTACCAATGAACCTGGAGCAGAGGCATCTTACTTTGTAACTCACTTTAATCTAGGACAAAAATGAAGCCATTTCAATAAATTGTTGACATTATAATATCCTTTATACCCATATTATAAATCGAGGGTTGCTATATGTTGATAGTTTGGTGTTCCCTGGCTGTTTGTTATGGTCCTAACGAAGTACGTACAAAAATAGTATGTGGCAAGAGGGCATTTTGTAAATGTATTCACACAACTAGAGGCAAAGCAATCTTTTCATTAAGATGTAACTTTCTCATCTCCCATTAGTCTTTCAATCGTGTGAAAACATGAAGTTTGAGTCTAAAGTTCATTGCAAAAGCAACTTCATTTTTTTTTATTTTGCCCACCAGGTGGAGTGCTACAACTACATGCTGGACCTGATGATGAGTTCCAAGTTCCCAGTGCTGCTGACGGGAGCACCTGGAGTAGGCAAGAGTATGGTCATTGAGGTAAGTTGCACTTCTCCCTGTGCCCAGAGTTACCCTCACTGGCCACTGATGCCAAGCTGCCAGGGACACGCTCATCCTGATTGGTAGACGGTGTCATTTATGGCATAAGAGAGCCAATAAGACCTAATGTTAGAACATCCAAGATTTGAATCTCTTCCATCTTTTGCGACATGACAGAATGCGAAGTCAAGGTAGAGAGTGGTGTGTCCTTTGGTTGAATTAATGAGCCTAAATAATTTGATTAAACATAATCTGTATCAGAATAGGCAGTTTTGTCCTGGGAGATTGGAAATTAAGACTGGATTGTTAGCAGAGAGATAATGTTGGTGTCACATGTATGATTTTTTCAGTTGGGCTTGCTAGGTCTGGCCCAACTGCCAAAAAAAAAAAAAAAAGAAAAAAAAACATGAGACAACACAACTTGTGACACCAAAGTTACACTCAATAGACAGCACAGTCTGGATTCTCCATATAACCCCATTGTGATAGTGCCGTGATGGCGCCACCTGACCCAGGTGATTCTAATTGTGTGCTATATATGGGGGAGTAAAGACAGTTATGTATAGTAAACTCTCCCATACAGACCTTTGTCCACATTGTTTAACCCTTAAAGCACGGATTTAAGATTGAGTCAACAGCTTTCCTAGGGACCAAGGAAAGCGGTTGACGAAGCCTACTGTTTGCTTTAGACGAGGCTTGCTGGTATTTGGATGAAAGGTATCTTCATGGGGAATTTGAATCCCCACATGGACTATCTCACTTTTTATTTATGAAAATGTGTGAAGGTTCATTTGATAATACATGATACAGAAGTATTGTTCTACTAAAAATCAGAATTACTATTTATTTATTTTTTTCCTTTTTCCACTTTAGAATTCAATTCGAGCAAAGCATCCCTATACTAAGGTCACCATGACCCCACGATTGACTTCGGCGATGCTACAAGACACAATATCAGCCCACATTGACGAGATGAAGGAAGGAGGTCCGCTTGGGGTGCCATCTGGTGGCAAGGGAAAGCAGAACCATCTGTTCTTCCTGGAAGATTTGAACACAGCAAAAACTGATGGTGTGACAGGTTAGTGCTTGCCAAGCAAGAATGTGTTCATTGATTGATGTTTGAAAAAAAAAAAAGAAAAGCAAAAAACCCAAAACAAAACGGCTGAACCCTGCATTGTTTTCAAATGGGGGCCAGATGTTCAATTGACTTTTTTAGAATGTCTTATCACATGTTTTACAGGCTTCTGAGTGAAATTACTGTAAATGTACCTATTTTTAATTGTATTAACTTTCCCTTTTTGCATTTCAGAGATTTTGTGAAATTTTGTAAAACATATGGTGATAATTCATTTTTGGACATGAGTGTTTATAATTCAGTGGAATTTAAATGAAAAATTTTAAATCCAAATGCTGAAAGAGTGAATTTTTCCATGTTTGACATACTTCCTTTAAACTCTGTATCAAAATGCTACTTCGTTACACTTTTATGTTCATGGTTTTGTGCCATCAGAAAAATAATGCATTTACTGTTATTGATTTCATTTCATGGATACCAAAAAACTCTGAACCTTGAAACTCATTGCAAAATTGATCAAGTTCAGGAATAAAAGAAATGATCTTTTCAAAATACCAGCATTTAACTTTTAAGCTTCACAAAATAGCCAAAGACTCAAAAACTGAAAATAAAAATGTTCTTTAAGGAATATACAGTCAAAGTGTGCTATGAAGTTTTTATTCGGGAACCAAAAACATTTCTGGAGCAAACTGTTTATAGTTTTATTTAATACAAGATTACGGGAAAATAAAATTTAGTGTTCAAATGATAACGAAGCTCTTTTGTCTGATCTTGCGCAGGTGCTCAGAGCACATTGGAGCTGGTCAGACAAATCCTGGAGCAGAAGGCGGCGTACAGCCGGCAGCGGAAGGTCCTCACCACATTGGCGGAGGCTGTGTTCCTGGCTGCTGCAACCTCACCAGGGGAGGCAGGTAAGACTGAGGCTCTTTTATTATGGAGATATCGTGGTGTAGGTGTCTTAAAGTTTGTTGACATTTTATGCTTTGCTGCTTCCATCATTACATTGGCTGCTTGCATATCTATACAAATATATGCTTGTTGAGAAGCACTATTATAAAAGTATTGTTATCATATAATATGTGCTTTTTCGTTTTACAACTTAAAATTTTCATACAGCTTTTTATTTTTTGTCATTCACTGTACATGTATTGGATGCTGATTTACAGATGTTTCTCAAACAGTGCACTATACCATCACCTGACAATCTTTCCAAAAAAGGAACAGTGTCAAGTTACCCTGACCATTGTGTAATAAAGGACAATAGAAACAGCAGTGCGAATGGTATATTTGTAGTTTGATTGGATACCGTATATATATATATATATTTTTTTTTTTTTTTTTTTTTTTCCAGGCAGTGGATATGGGTCAGCGTGCCATGTGATGACCAGTCGTCTGACGCGACTCTTCACTGTATTGACCTACTTCCATCCAGACCATGATGCTTTGCATGCCATCTACAGCAAGAACATTCTCTCCTGGCTCGAGGAGTTCCCAACCTACGCCGTGGAGCATCACTTTGAATTTGCCCAGGTAAAAGTAAACCTGATATGATTGGCTGACTGGATCCAATGAACTAAGCTATGACATTATTGGCTGACTGGATCCAATGAACTAAGCCACTGCCGCAAAAGGGTTTTACATACCTTTATTCAGTAAGGCATAACCTCTTCACCAACACAACAAAAACAAAAACAAAACAAAGACAACAGTACTTGAAGGGTAATTTCTTATGTGTAAAAGGTAACTACACATGCTCAAAAGTGTACTTTTTTCCATGATAACAATTGATATTACTGTGCTAGTGCTTCTCATTATTTCAGTTCTTTGTAGGTGACCAGATGTGATTTGTTTAATTCAAGTTACATATCATTAAAAAAGATCCAATGAGATTGTAAAACTTAATGGCAAAGTGGAACCTGCGGTTTCTTATTTTACTCATATTTAAATTACTTTCAAGTATTATAACCTCATGTAATATTCAGTCTGAAAAATAATGTGCTGTGAAATTAATTTTCCTACTCAAACTTCATCAGGAGGTGCATGTACTTTGTGAACAAAGCCTAAAATATGGTTGTCGTTTCTCGGAAAACAAAGTTGTGTGTGCTATGATCAAAACATATTAAGTTTTATCATTTGTCAGTCCGAGATGTTAATTTGACGTTGTGTGTGTGTTGTAGGCCATAACACAAGGGTTGATCGAGATGTATGAACAAGTGAGGGACACTCTGCGTCCAACCCCGGCACATGCACACTATGTGTTCACCCTGCATGATCTGGGTCGCGTGATTGAGGGCATGCTCTTGATGTCGCCGCGTTCAAAGGCCAAGCCTAAACCTCGACAAAGGGGCAAGCGAGGGGAGAAGGGAGAACAGAGTATGTAGCTCGAAGATCCCAGCCTTCCATGAAAACATTAATTTAGTGCAGGAACAGTACCTGGCCCTGATTTAAAAAAAAAAAAAAGGCAAATGAAAAGAGCAATGGATCTTCATTTTTGAATAAAACTTGGCATGCATAAAGAACTTTCACTTGAAAGGAGATCTTTGCCTCTTGTTTTAATTCTGCCAAAATTAGTTTATATTTTTCTTTGAGCATGATTTTGAGTGTGTGGTATTGTGTTTTTAAACATTTGTCTCCATTTTGTTTTTCACATTCTGTACTTCATTCCTGTAGGTTAAAATTGCAGGAACACAATGGTACAGAAAAAACGTGCTGGTGATTGATGTCCTTGTAAAACTTTGGAACAAAAGCTGTGTATTTTACACACAATATTCAATTCTCCATAGGCCCTTTATATTACTGATAAAGATATCAACTGATACGTACATAATGAACAGCATATGACTGAGCGCTGCATTTTAATGGTGTTCCATATGTGTCCGGCAACCAAGAGGCCCCCAGCTGACAAAGTGGTCCTCCTTGTCAGCTCAATCAGCATAAGTAAACACAAGGGTCTATAGCGAAGATGTTTTCTACATGCTAGCTGGCCTTTGAAATACTTGGGATAAAACATGCACAATCTTGAAGCATATAATGAAACCATTGTGAAGTGTTTTGTGACTTGGTATCATTACAATTGATTGCTTTCCTGTTTGCAGAATCCAAGGTGCCTGATCCATTGAAGTCACGCACTCAGAGCAGAAGCAGCAAAGACGGCAATGGAGTGCCTCCCATGATGCGAGTCATCACACGCCTCTGGTGCCACGAAGTGACTAGAACATTCGGTGACAGAATCATATCAGATGAAGGTGAGTGCTGCAGTTAAGGGACGCCAGTGTTCATCCTGCTGCAGCGTTATGAGCCAAATCATAACTTTCCTTACCCTTTTCCCCCGATGTACCAATGGCAACATCGCCAACTTTTATCTTCAAAAGTAAAAGCATACATGCACAAAACTGTATGAGTGGAAGAAATCTGACACTCCAATAAAGCAAGTCACCTGCAAGGGACACCGCACTGCCTCTTATATCCATGTGAACATTGCAGGTGGAGACACCTGGGGGATTGAAAAAGAAAGGCTTCATTCATTGCTTGAACATATCGTATGACACAGGAATTAGGTGCTGCCATCATGTGGAATAGTCTATGTGACATGCCCCATTGTGGCATTTTTAATACAATATATTATTGTGCTAGTGTGAGGCGGTAAAACATGTGACACATCTTGACCAAGCACAATGGAAAGTGATAATCCAGTTGTGTTAAAAGTTTGGGAGTACATGTATGTATTTATTATAACTGACATAGAGTGATAATTTATTGCTTGATTTATCATTCTGCAGACAATGGATGGTTCCAGTCCCAACTGCATGAGGCGGTTATAAAACACTTCTGCACCAGCCCCCATGATCCTTCAGACAAGATGTCTACCATTCTTGAAGATGCTACGTCGCAGGTAAATCATTCTGTTTTCTGCAGGAGTTTGTTTCATGAAAGTGACACTGCAGAGATGCCAACTGTCTCTCATTACCAGTGACAATCCTTGAAATTAGCTGAAAATTGGACCAATTTACGGTGTGTGTCCCTCGTCAAAATTGAGTATTTGCTGCTATATTCTTTGTTAATTATTTTATGTCCATGAGGGTCTTGTCCCTGAAATGACACATTGAATGTTGGCATGCCTGACACTGTAATTCTTCAGCAGACAAACACTTGTGAAATGTTCTGGACAAAGTATGTTAATGGAGGTTTTGCATGAGAGGTGCAGACTAAAACATGATATTACATAGTACCTTGATCAGTGATGGCAGCACTGAGCCAGTAGTACTTAAACCGTTCCCGTCATAAACCGGCAAGCGGCTAAAATGTCTTCTTCTTCCATGTTTTTTTCACTAATTTAAACAGTAATGAAAAACAGTTTGAATGAGAATTGTGGACGAGACCCTATTGAGATAATTAACATGCCCCAGGTCAACTGCCTCACCCGTTCCAAGGAAAGCGATTGACCTAGTCTGAAACTCGGGCTTAGTTCAAGAGGCGAAGGGTCAAGGGAATTTGTGCTGACTGTAATCAATTCAACTCTTGATATGATGAACAATAAAGTATCATTGTGAGAGGCTATAATGCACACTTGGCTTCTTTACTAAGTCAAATGTGTTTCTGTTTTCACCCAAAAAAGTATGCTGTGAACTGCACTTGACGCTTCCTTTAATTCTGCTGCAGGCAAATGTGCCAGTTCGTAAAGCCACTCCGCCACCTTTGAACACCATATACACGCCCTCCGAGGATGAATCTGGCGGCAGCCAGTCAAAAGCTGAGTCGCAGAAGCCTGCAGACCCAGCAGCATCAGAAAAGGGATCGAGTAAAGCGGAAGGAGAGGATAATGTTGGAATTCTTGAAGATCTCCATTCGACCCTACCCAATAGTACTCCACACAGCTTGGCTACCATGACGGAGGTCACGCCTGTGACACTGACCGAGACTGCTGTCTTCACTGACGCAGTGACGCCGTTTACAGACATTGGTACAACAAGTAGGTGTAACAAAGTCAAATTCAAAGTCGAAGTCAAAGTAAGCTTTATTTTAACATTCAAACATTAGCAGAGACTGCTAGTCACCGATAAGACAAGTAAAAAATATATATACATAAACTAACTAAAATAATGTATACCTTAAATATGTACATACAATGGTCATAACAAGGGGATATCACACTTGCAGACTAAAGGTTACAGAGGGCACACTTACACTTTACCCCTTGCCATGCACTAATCAGTTTTTTAAAGTTATTGAGCCTGACTGCCTTACGGCAGTCTGCAGGCAGGTCATTCCAGATTCTGGGTGCCAGGGAGCGTAAGGAATGTTTGCCGAAAAATTGAGTGTGTATTGTGGGGTATTGTAATGCTATGTTTTCTTTACTTCTGAGGTTATAATTAGACTGACGAAGTCTGAAGACATTCTTCATATATGAAGGACTGAGGTTATTTATACATTTGTATACCTCTGTTGCTAAGCAACGTAAACGATTCAGATGTAGGGTGTTTATTCCTGCTTTGTTTAAGAGAGTGTCATGATCACTTTTGAAGTCCCGAAACACAAATCTAAGACCACGTAACTGAATTTTTTCCAACTTTTTAGAATTTTGGGCACCACAGAAATGCCACACAAATGGACAATAATTGAAATTTGCTAAAACAAAGGTCCTAAAGACCTTGAGCCGAGTACTTTCTGACAAAAAAGAACCAATTCTTCTGAGAGCATTTAGTTGTTTCCCGGCTTTTTTGGAAAGTTTTGATACATGATTGTCAAAAGATAACCTATCATCAATGGTTACCCCCAAGAGATCTACATGAGACTCCGACACTATGGAAATATCATCTAAATCCAAAGATGCATTTACTGTTTTTCGGTTTTGGGCAAGAAAAATGCAATGAAACTTTTCGAGATTCGCCCGCATAAAGTTCTTGTGTAACAGGATCATCTCCGTGCATTAAGATAAGATAAGATCACTTTATTTACCCAGGGTAATACATGATTAGCTAAAGCTAGTTTCCATCATGGCCCTGCACTAAAAATAAATATACAATATATGATATATACATAGTGGTAACATACATGAAGCATGAAATTTTCCTCAGGGATTGTGCTTTTGAAATTTTACTTACTTTCATCCAAAGTCACTTATCCATCTTTTCACCAAAAACTGAATGTTCAGTGGTCCCCGGCGTGAGTGTTTTGATTTTTTTTGTGTGCTCTGATTGAAACGGACCAGAGCTGGAGACTGTGAAAATTGTCAGGTTGCATTTGCTACTAAGGTGCACCTATTTTTATTTCATTTTATACCCTGTTTAAGTAAAATAGCAGTTATTTCATTTACCCAGTCAGTAAGGGATGCTATCTCGCACTTAAGCTGTCTTTGAATGTCTACAATGGGAATGTTCTTGTGGTACAGAGTGAACAGTGCACATCACCCTTGTACTGTTACACTTTAAACAATGATTGTGGCATGAAAACTTTGTCTGCACAAGAGAGTAATTTGATCAGGATGTACGCACTTATGTTCTCAAGAAAATAGTCTACACAGAACATGCAGAGAGAAATTGGGACTAGGAAAAAAATGTTTGATTATTTCTAAAATATTTTTTTAGACCACTTGCCCTGTCTTAGCCATATTTCTAAAATATATTTTATGTGAGTGCACACAACACACACCATACTCGAGTAGGGCCAATGATTTTCCGTTTTTTTCCGAAACCAAAGCGGAATTGTGCATTTTTTTTCATCGTTGAAACGGAATTTGATATTTTTTCTTATATGAATTATATCTAAATATATAGCAGTGAAAAGGAATTTGAAAAATTTTTGCTGATGAAGCGGAATTCCTCTTTTTTTTTTTAAACGGAAAATCTTTGCCCCTACTCAAGTAATTTAAACAAACATTTTATCTGCCTGTGACCATTTCATTGTTTTATGCATAATGTTGAATTTTTACAGTGATACTCATGGATGCAACATGTTCGTGTAACCCACCTGATCCCCATATCACAGTAAATTTACTGCATTCAAACTCAGACAACTTTCATTTTAAACTTGGAGTCAAAAAGGCTATATACTTTCCTTTCTCTTTGACTCAATTATTTGATACGTTTTCATTGGAACATAGATTACGATGAAGCTTGACCGTGTACCACAATACCAAGCTATACTATGACCATGCTTTTTGCCTCCCAGTCATCACCGAGGCTGCCACCACTGACATCGTGACGCCATTCTCTGAGCAACCTTTAACAGCAGAACCAAGTATGATTGCTGATCGGCCAGAGACGGGAACACCCTATACCACAACTGAGACAGCCACGACAGATAAGACCAGTGAGCGGGACTCTTCTGAGAGTGAGGAGGGAAGTGACGAAGACAGTGATGTCTCAGAGAGCCAGACCACAGCTCCTACCACCGCAGGTCAGCAACCACTTGGCCACTTATACCGATCATCACTTTGCAGAATGCTAAGCGTGTATTTCATAGAATTTAAAAGAAATCAGTTTAGATTCTAAATTACGAAATTAGCAAAATTGTTTGTGTACATTTAAAATTTATAATGTGTTTAAGAATTGAATAGCTTGTATATTCAGTGTGCTCACGCAGTACATGTGTAGGGATAATATTTGGTATAAAAACAATGATGGGCAGATAGTATTTTGTTTGTTACAGAACCACCATCCACGGCCGACAGAAAAGGAAAGTCTGGTCAGCTGAGCAGACAGGCCAGCACCCTAACAGGTATGTATCCAGGTGTCCTATTGGTCGATAGAAATGTCGCCTCCATTCCCATTGGCATTCATTGTTTTATCATGACATTAAGCGGATTGTTTCTCACAGATGTCAGAATACTAGGGTTCCAGATTACATATGTTAATGACAGCACTAGTAATGGTTTTGTATTTAGTAGCATAGCAATATAGTTAAGGAAAAGTTTATCTCTTGATGTATGTGGAAATCGCCAGTTTTGCATGACTTCTCTGAGTGCTTTGACCTGGAGGACCGAGAACTCGACAGCTTCAATGTTTGGCTGACTTCTTCAATGCAATTTTTGCATTGCATGAAGGCTGAATGGGCCATGGATCATTGCAGGGGATCGCGCCCCATTTGGCACCAGTGCTGTAATAGAATTGATATTTATGCATTGAGAGGAAGACTTTAGCACTGTTCTAATATGGGAATCATCATATTTTAATCAGATTTATGTCTGATTTTGTGATCAGACCAAAACTTAAAAAGCACTGAACTCTTAGGCGTGGATGAAAAAATGAAGATCAATTTTTTCATGTGCAATTGGCAACTAAGTTATAAGGGCCATGAACCAATCAGAGAACTTCACTTGGAAATGTAGGTGGTCCCAACATTGACCCTAATTTGCTTTGGATTCCAATCTTAGGCTTTATTGCTTGCAGCAAAGAAACCTCCACATAAATCAGTGCCTTGTATTAAAATTATATTCTTAACCATCAGGGAAAAGTGTCAATGAGTGCAGATCTTATGTATGCACACAACAGGTACATGCAACAACAGCACATTTTTACCAGAATTTATGTCCTATTTAACAGCCTTCCCATGTCTAGTTCCATTAAATTTAATATTGTGTAACCAAGTGGATTATGTGTGCCTAATGTAACACAACATGTGTGTCAGAGTCATCTGTCAAAGACAATTGATATAAGATATTTGGAGTAATATCAGTAATAGTAAGTATACTGACCTCTCGACCGCCATTGCCTAGACCTCTGTGTCTGGGTCAAACCCCCATGAAATCGAGTTCAGCTCGTTCACTTGATACTTGAAAACCTGACGGTCCCGTAGTGCGATATCTCATTCTGATGGAACTGGTTGTGACTCCCGATGCGCATGCTCCCCATATCATCCTCCCTCTTTTCTTTGCTTTCATTTCCCACTGCCTTGGCTCACGATCCGAGCCCCCAGAGCGAGGAGCTTGGAAAGTTTGTCGAGGCACCTCCTGGACTTCCAATCTGAATGCTCAGACTGGCAAAGGTGCTAGTGGCTTCCCGTACTCCTTGGACTTACAGTCCGAGCACTCGGACTGGCCAAGGTTCCGGAACACCTGAATCGAAACTCAAACATCTCCATTCTTAGGGACTCGTAACAGGGACCACAGCCGCTGCCGACTCAGAAATCTGCTGGCAGGAGGGGCCCATCAAGGCACCAGTGGTTTTCTGGATCTCCCGGACTTACTGTCAGAGCGGTCAGACTGGCTGAGGTTCTGGAACACCCGAATGGAAACCTAAAGGTGTCCATTCTTGGAAATTCATTACAGGGACCGCAGCCACTGACCAGTCAAAAATCTGGTGGCAGGAGGGGCCCCATCAAGGCACCAGTGGTTTTCCAAACCTCCTGGACTTATGAACCGAGCACTCGGACTGGCCAAGGTGCCAGAGGTTTTCCGTACTTCTCAGACTTATAGGGTCCAAGTGCCCGGACGCAAGTGCTCAGACTGGCTGAGGCTTTGGAATACCCGGACAGGAACCTGAAGGTTCCCATTGCGGACACACCATGCAGTTTTGCATGACTTTTCCGAGTGCTCGGACCCGGAGGACAGAGAACTTGACAGCTTCAGTCATTGTTTGGCTGACTTCTTCCAAGAAAAGATGACCTGTCATCAAGCCACATGCCAATACAGTCACCTGTGATGACTAGCACAAGCCAGTCCTACTGTCCAGTAAGGCTGAATGTGCTGACCCATAATTGATGACGTCACAATACAACGTAATGTCTAGATTTCCCCTAGCAACGTTACACGGCCCTATATAAAGGCCATGCACACAACGCAGCATTCAGAACGCTAACCGTCTTCCCTCTGTCTGCCAGTTAACCCGCCAAAATGCCATCTTGGAAAAGACAGGAATGGAGCCAGCACCTACCAGTCCTGGTTCCATTTTTCCCACTGGCATCTGTAGGTCAAATTAGGCGATCTGTAAGTCCAGGAAAGCTTAGAAATAAATTCTGTAGATGCTGCTAAGTAACAATTGCCCGCAGGCACTGTCCTCCCTTTCTATGTGACCTGAACGTCGAGATGCCATTTTTAAAAGTTAGGTTTCAAGCCAAACGAGCAGCTCTACTTTCAATTATTTCAGTGGTATCCACAGATCAGAAATCAGCTGTCTAGGTCTCCTAAGTGTCCCGGACCGCTGAGAAAATAATTTTTCCGCAGAAGGTAAAGCGTGTGAAGCACTACAACAGTGAAGGTAAACAAAAGTTCACAAAGCTCCCAACTTGAATGAACAAGCTGGTAATGGTACCTAAAAGAGGAAGGATGAAACGGGGAGCATGCACACAGGGAGTTACCACCAGTTCCATCGGAACTACAGATGAGGCCATGGGACCGTCAGGTTTTTAAGTATCGAGTGAGCGAGCTCAACTCAATTTCATGGGCATTCAACCCAGACACAGAGGTCGAGGCTATAGTGGTCAAGAGGTAATGTTACATAACTAATATGTATGCATGTCAGCAACATGCAACAAACCACAACTGATTGGCTAAAAGTCCCCACAGAGTTGTGCAGTAGGTAGGCAGATTTGACATGGGTACGGCTCAGTAGGAGGCAATGGTTATTACCCCTCAGCCATACTTGGTCAAAGAGTATTGTTATCATAATGTCTTCCATCCATCTGTCCCTCCACAAACAATATCAATGCAATAACTTATGCATGGAGAGACCTGCCTCAACTATTTTTTGGTGTGCTGGTCTCTCTTACAGAGTCCTTAGAAGAGATAACGTGTGTAACCTTGACCTTGTTTTAAGGTTACAAGGTTAACTTTGTCAATATCATGCCTTGTGCAGTGTCGCCACTATAACTTGAGAATGGAAAAAAAACTACCCCAACAAAATTTGGCGTGTTGGTGAATGCCTTTTATTTAGTGTTCAGAAGGGATTATATGTAAGTGACCTTGACCTGTGTAACTGTTTTGAGGGTCAACTTTGTCACTTTCATGCCATATATAGTGTCACTGCAGTAACTCAACAACAGAAATAGCTGCAGCTCAGAGGGTTTTTCAGAGCATCGCCTGCCTTTTCATTCAGCTGTGTAGGCCTTGCCTGAATAAGAATGTACAATTATACATATTGCTTTGTATGGCTTTACAAGGAAAAGTAGTAGTCACTGAATGCTTTGCTGTTTCCATTATATTAGGTTTCACTTTCATTTCTTTCATGCTTCTATCAAGAATTTGCAACGTGCTTGGTAGAAATACAGATGCCTGCATATTTTATACCAAATATTCTTTTGGAAACTTCCTCTTATTACTGGATGAGGTGTCTTTTGGCTTCCAAGTGTCAGAAAAAAAGTAATATCAGAAGGATAGTATTTAATTTACTATAATTGATTTCCTCTAGATTCCATTCAAATCGCTGAGATCCCTTCCAACATCCTTGTTCAAATACGTCAAGCAGATTGTGTGCATAAAAGTACAGATTGAGAGTTCTGTGATTTATTCATGATTTTACTCCTAAATGCGTTCAGCCAATGTAAACTCAGCTTATTGTTTCTAGTTATTATTTCGTAATTTTAAGTTCTTATTGAATGGATGTTCAACTCTTTCAGTGCCAAGTTTGGGATTGAGTCAACAGTCGTTCTTGGCACGCTTGGGCACAATGCACCCAAAGCATGCCAAGTAAAGCTGTTGACCCAGACCACTATATTCTCTGGAACTATGGGCATGTTTGTACTTGACTGAAAGGTCTTCTCACAAGGAATATGGATCTAGCATCCTTGTTATATTTGAGAGCATTTCGTCTTTGGTAGTTCGACTTTAGTCGCTGTTGGCATTGAAAGAGTTAACCGGAGACATAACTACATTTATTGGTTATTTTAAGGTCACAGTAATTTGCACTGTTTGTTGTATACACTTTGAGTTTTTCGATGGTTACATATTTCATTTTACCTCACCAGCTGCATCAAATTTACTGGCCTTGATCACACCCGACAAGGTTTCTGCCAGAGGGTAAAAAGGGTACCAAAAAAATCTTTAAAATCTTGATGGTGTTTTTCTTACCCTAAACAAGTTTAAATACCTGTGACCATTAAGAAAAGTAAAATTTTGATTGGGGGGGGGGGGGGGGGGAGGAGGGAGCACTTATTTCAATCCAGGCCAGAAGATTTTGAAATTGGCCTGGTTATTAATTTAACATTTTCTAAGTACCAAGTTAGTTATTTGTTTAGCCCATTATGTGCTTATAAAAAAAATTGCCTGGCCGAGCAAAAGTTTTTTTAAAAAAGTACTGAAAGGCAAAACTGAATGTGCATATGTCCTCAGTACAGAGGTTGCTACAGTTGCTCCAAGTTCAAGACAGCAATACAAGTTTGGGGTGCTAATTTAAAGAGATATGGTAAGTGATATTCTGATATATTTTACCCTAAAATGTGCCCTATTATTGGACTTTCTTCATAAGGATGTGCATTGCACTAGAATATTGATGTACCTTGAAAAAAACATCTGGCAGAAACACTGACTTGTGTATCATGTCCATTGTAATTGCAACAAGGATTTTTATGCTTCGAGAAAAAGAAGGAAATACTCTTTTTTGGGGGAGAGGAGGGATTTAGTTCGCGTTTCTGTATTTTGATGAAAATTTGTAGTACGTATTTTGATGATGTGTCTTGATTTGAAGAAAGACTAAGCAGTAAAAGTTAAAATCCTGGGAAAAATTGTTAATGGAGGCTTTATTATCCAGGCTAAGAATTTTAAATATCTACATCAAACTTGAAGCAGCTGAGTGAGGGGTGGACCAATGTTTTGATGACAAACCTAGGGGGCATTGTAACCATAGTAACAGCACAGATGAACTATATTATTTGAAATTACCCTCACTAGAATTTCAGATTGTTAATGACCAGTTTTATTTCACCATGCACAATTTGTGTTGAACTGAAAGCAGACACCAAAACCACTGATAGCTCCACCACCACCCTGCCTGCCATGTACAGCGACTCCTCTGATGTTGACCTCCGACACGAAGGTAAACAGCCAAAGGGGGCAGTGTCTCTGTTGGGAGCACGAGGGGCCAGATTCATTGTAAAGATTGGGTTTGGTTGATTTGGCTGTGTTAAAACTGAGGCATCAGGGGAATGTTATAAGGTTGTCCGGATCTGTCGATTTTTTTAACAGCGTTTGTCATATGTCTTTGCTGATCGTGTCTACATCTGCTGCCTTTTTCTGTACATTGCTTTGGTCTTGCTTTGCTATGATAAGTCTATCTCTTGTTGGTTTTAAAAGATCGTAACTCTCAAATGTCAGGTAAGTGAATTCAGGAAACTCCTGTTTGGCTAACAGATTCATTCCTAACATGTTAAACTTCTTTGTGTGAAACATGAATTTCATAACCTCCAATATGCATCTCAAATTTGGATATGATGAGGTTTTAAAGGCACAAACAGAACTCAAGAAATTGTCTAGCGAAGTGTTTTACCAGTTGACAAATTTTGTGTGAATCAAGTGACAGTGTTATTGTTGGTGCTTAAAACAGCAAGGGTTTGGCCCAGTTTTCTAGTACTGTATTTGATTGGTATGCAGCAAACTGCCTTGAAGACAACCCATAAGAATCGTCAAATTGTGGTCTGTCATAACAGTATCTGCCATTGGAGGTATAAAGAATGTGAACAATAAGTGAACCACACGTAACCTGACAGTTGGTCTTTCAAGAGAGGATGGTCTCTCACAGCAGTGGTTTTGAAGACAAGGACCACTGTGAACACATTGGTTTTTGTCTTGCCTGGCAAATCTGGGTGCAATTGCCCTTCGGCAGCTGTGAATTGATCTCTCCTGGCTGCTTGCAAGAGACTTGTCATCCTAAGGCAATCAAACTAGTTTTCTTCCTTGGATAGAATTCCCATCCTAGGACAATTAAATTGGGATGTATTCCTCCTCCTCCTTGGATAGACTTCCCATCCCAGAATAATTTAATTGGTATGTATTCCTCCTTGGATAGACTTCCTATCCCAGGATAATTAAATTGGTATGTATTCCTCCTTGGATAGACTTCCTATCCCAGGTTAATTAAATTGGTATGTATTCCTCCTTGGACAGACTTCCTATCCTGTATTAATTAAACTGATCTCGCAAGAGGAATTTGTATAGCCTATGCCTGTTTTCCAGTTGCCTTAATAAAATATGTTTAAACCAAACTGATATACCTTGTTGCATAGAGTTTCCAGTCTGAATAGTTCTTAGCCCAGGACAGTTGAACTGGTATTCCTTGTTGGACCAAGTTCCCAGCATAGGACAAGTGAACTGGTATAATTCCTTGTTGAACAGAGTTCCCATCATAGGGCAATTAAACTGGTATTCCTTGTTATTGAGCATTCCCAGAACAATTGAATACCAATGTTGGACAGTCTTCCCAGCTCAGAACACTTAAACCAGTTCCTGTATTCCTTGCTGGCCACCAGAGGGTGCTGCAGTCCTTCCCAGTGGTGTGGGGGTCACCATGATACCTAATTTTCACCATAACCTGTTGATACTTTTTCATTTCAGTTTGTGTTTACAACTTGTTATTTTCATAAAATTTGACAATTTTAACAGATAATATGACTGAACAGACTAAAATTGCTCATTAACTTTTTTTTATTATTTCTGGAATATTGGAGTTCTTGTCACATGCTGCTTCTATTGCATTTGAAGAAATCTCACCAAAACTATCTCAAAACAAAACTCAAAGAAAAATTTAATCTGATACAACTGGGTGTAGAAGGCATTCCTATGAGCTACTCGCCCTCAGGGTATGAGATGTTCAGATTTTGAGTTGACCTACACAATTTTGACCTGCAGCATAATGTGAATTTCTTGAATGCACAAAGCAGATCAGTGAAGTTTTTAATACACGCATGGTTTTCACTTATAAACAATGTTAATTTTGGCTTTAATTTTGGCTTTAATTTTTGCAAAATTTCACAGGGTTTGTTTTGCATATTATAATATTAAATGGGAACAGGATTTTTTTTTAGCGCAGCTGACTTGTCAGTCAGCTGAGCTCATTGTATGCGTGATGATTCGTAACCCCCTCCAATTAGGCGTCCATGCACAACTACACTTTCAAACTTTGCTTGAAGCTTTGGCTGGATCCTCTTCAAACTTGCTAGAGATGTCCCTTGAGTGGATTTCTACCAATTTTGTGTCGTACGATATGTACCAGTAATTTTAGAATTTTTTGTGTATTTTTATAATGTTCTACTCTCTCTCCAAAATGGCATGCTGGAATCTCTTTTGACTTGGTGGAAACATGGCTTGACTCAATCTCCACCTAAGATGTTCACTAGGTGGCACTGCTGCCATTCCTAATTTTTACAAATTTTCAAAATTATGTTATGATTGGTAAAAGAACATATTGGTATGGTTGGTATGGAGTATTAGTGTACATACATATTTATGTAGTTTACATTTTTAGTTGAATTTTTTGGTTCATTTTTCAGATCTTTTCTGATACTCGATGACTAATTGCTCTGAAATCGTGCACTCAGGGAAACATCTGGAAACTGCTAGATCTTAATCGGTACAATAGAGGGAGCTACAACATTACTTCTTTTTATGGATTTTAGTATCAAAATATCCATCTTTGCTCCAAAACTACAGGCATGGTTTTTCTTAAGAGCTTGTGTGAATGTGCCTCAGGAAAACAAACCAAAATTGTTTACAACAATGGTATGCTGCCATTTACTGATTTTAAATGACTTGTTAATTTGCCTCGTGTTCAAAAAGTGTATGCATTACCATATTACCACATTTAAATATCAGTGGATAAAGCAATGGTAATGTAAATGTGCAGGTCACAACTTCTTTGAATTTTGACTTGGTTTCATGAAGCTTAAGACAAATATGTATCAGAACTCATGTGCATATCAGGTAAGATAACTTCAGGTCACTAGGTTAAATATCGATTACAATGGTATATTCCTGTACTATTTATCTTTGAGCAATGACTTGTGTGTAGTCAACTCATGTTAGGATTAGTGTTGGGTTAATAGATCTGGGTCAGCTGAGCATGGGCTGTTCATACAACCCTTTTGTTTATCTTTAAGTAGCAACCTATAAATTTCCTGCCATACTAATGGACGTTTTTTGTTTGTTTGTTTTTTTTGTTTTGTTTTGTTTTTTAGTTTGCATATGTAATGGTTTAAAATACTGCATTGTTAATCTGACATGGCATGTCTGTATTAAAAATTCTACGTTTGCTTGTGGTTTTTAATTCAATGAAAATCATGATGTAATTTTGAAGTTTGGAAACAAAACGTAGAGCTTTGATTGGCATTTCAGATTTCACGTCATGTCTTCCTTTAGAAATAGTATTGTGCACAACTTAAAGAAGACGAAAAAGTTTTGATTGAAGTGGTAATGAAACCTTTATATCTTAAACATCTTGCTTCGTGAAAAAACAAACACATTAATTATGCAGGTGGATCCAAAGGGAAGAGTCCATCCATTCAAGCAAGAACACCCTCCACCCCAAGTTTGAAGCATGGCATGTCCCGTGGAATCAAGCGAGGTGTGACATTCAAGGCAGGACTGATTGCGGACCGAGAGCTTGAAAGGTTCACTGGCCCCTTGCTGTCTATAGACCAGGTCATATTACATTTATGTTGATCAGTTTCTATTATTCTCCTGTAATAAATGTAAGCTCTTAGTGTTTTGATGACTGTTGCACAATAATGGCAAGTTTTTCCTTTTAATGTATGTGTAATGTTGGCAGTCAAATGCTTGAGAGAGGTTGTAGCGTTGTCTTTGTAATATACTTGTGAAAAATTTTAATATGAATTTTGCTGTAGTGGCAGACAAAAATAGATTCTGTAGTTTTTATGTTTGAGTTTAAGCTGCTATGTTTTGTTTGTATTGGAGTCCTTATATTTCCCTTTTTTTTCTTTTTGGTCGAATACACCAACAAAGTTGGTTGATTCAGTGTTTTTGATGATTGGTGATTTCAACGTTCATTATGTCTACCTTTATATCAGATCAGAGATCCAGGGGAGAATTTAATGGACATCATTTTCTCCAAGTACATTTTGGCGAATCATGGAGAAGCAGCAGGTTTACCATCAGAGAAAGGTGAAAATTTAGCTTTTTAATGTTTTTTTGTTTGTTTGTTTTTTTTGTTTTTGTTTTGTTGTTTTTTTCTTTTTTTTTTTTTTTTTGGCACAAGTAGCATAATGTACAGATTTAAAATTACTGTCTTTGCACACAGTTTCTTGAATGTAAATCTTTTAAAAAGATATTGTACCAAGTAACAATTTATTTTCACTCCCCTACCTTCTTTTTCTAATTGTGTCACACAACCTAAAGATTGTTTTTACCCCTTGGTTTTGTCAACTTATGGGGTATTGTCATTGTCATGTCTGTTTGCCTCCGTACATCCTTATGTCTGTCTGTTACCCTTGTGGATGCAATAACTCTTGGACAATTGAGCTAATGCCATGAAAGGTATGCCACAGAATCTCATTGAGTACCTGGCTAAGTTTGACATTCAGCAACCTTGACCTATTTTCAAGGTCAGCAGGAGTCAATCATATTTTTACCATTGTGGATGCAATAACTTTTTAACAAATTGAACTATCATGAAACTTGTACTGTAGAAGCATCTCATTTGAAGCCTAGCCGAGTTTAACATTCAGTGACCTTGACCTTTTTTCCAAAGTCACCAGGGCTCATCCCTGACTGAGGAGACCTTAAGATCATTCCGACCTTTATATTTGTGATGTTTCAAAAATAGCATCATATCTGCTTTCAGGGTATGTGGAAAGCACACCAGAGCAGCTGTCGGAGGCGCTACAGTGGGGCTTGCTGGCGTACAATACCACCACCTCACAGAGACTTGACATGGTCTTCTTCAAGGAGGCTGTTCAGCATATTGCGAGGCTTAGTCGAGTTCTGGTGGGTACTTAGTTACATGTATTCTGCTTGGCATTGATTAAGCCAGAATTGAAGAGGTTTGACACTTGAACGGAATTCTTTTGATAAAAAAAATTCCTTCTCCACTGAGATGGAATTCTGATTTTTTTTTTTTTTTTTTTTTTTTTTTTAAAGATTTTTAATTCTTAAAAGCTACTGTGAGTCCACATAAATTTCCGAGTGTCTGAATGATGCAGATGTAATATTTATGTCAGGGCCTGGTTCATCTGTGACATTAAAGAGCCTGAAAGCAAATATTGGCACCATATCGCAGCATGACCCAATTTGCACACATACTCGTGAAAGATCAACTGAATAATTACAGCTTGCTTTTTGCTACTAATGTGTGGGGTATCACAATGCTGCATGCGTAATATTGACACAAGCATCTGCAATTTTGTAACAAAGAGAAAATTAACTTATGTCAGTTTATTGATCAATTGATACATTTTCTGGCAAGGTAGATTGCATGCTGGTCACTGAAACTGGATCCGTTAGGATTGAAATTTTACCTTGCAAATAGCTGGATAAGTAGAAAGATAACTGTTCTACTAAATAGTAGATCATCACAAGGTCATTTTTTTTCTTTTTTCTTCTTTTGTTTGTTTGTTTGTTTGTTTGTTTTTTTTTTTTTGTTTTAAATTTATTTTGTTTGTGCTTGATACAAACAATATTTACTTATGTCACAGGCTTTACAGAATGGTCACACCTTACTTCTGGGTATCAGCTACAGTACAGGCCGAGCCTCCCTGGTCAGACTGGCTGCGTTTATTGCCAACTGCAAGGTAGGTTGCATTGATGCTGGTGGTTCCGAAACAAGCTCAACACTTGTTTGTGACGTTATGTGTCACAACAGTGTAATATGAAAGTTGTGCGGTTATGTGTTTGTGAAGTATTATCAATAAAGCAAAAGATTTTGGGTGAAACTGCATGCACTGTCAACCTTGAAGAGTTCAGTTCACAATGAACTGGAGTAGACTAACAGTTGAAAACAATTTCTTTATATGTTGCAGTTGTTTGAGCCCAAAGCTCAGGCGGATCCGAGCAGGAACGTGTACGTGGTACGCGAACACATGAAGCGATGCAGCAAGTCGGCTGCCTTCCACAACAAACAGGTGGTGCTGCTAATCCATGAGGACCTGGGCGACGACTGTCTCCAGGACGTCTGTACCTTTCTCAGAGATGGTAACTTGGACAAATTACTAGGGTTTCTAGTCACAGTTTATCTTTAACTGCTCAAAGAATATTCTTGTGTTAAATATGTTGTTAAATGGTGATAATATCACTGTGAACAACTATCATTAACCCGTGGTTGTATATTGACAAAATATGCAACCAAACACGCATGCGGAACCTTTGAATCTAAAACTTGTGAGATGTAAGTCTGTGTCATTATTTTTTTCTTTTTTGTTAATTCTATGTATTTAGTGAGCTTGTCTTACTGGAGAAGATTATTTGAGAAATTCTCAAAACTGTAACTAAAAAAAATCCCTCAACAAATAAGACAACTGTACCAGCAGACCACACACTGTGAGAATAAAATTGTGTGTTCTCTTTCAGGGACCTGTCCCGGTCTTTACACGTTACAAGAAATGCAGAGCATTGCGACCCAGATGACACCAGGCCAGGTCAAGATCACACGCATAGACAAGGTGGAAGCGGCCATGACCAAGTTTACAGGCAGAGTGCAACATAACCTACACGTGGCAGTGTCCCTTAACTACAGCGGTGAGAAATTTTTATATAGTCGTTTTCTCATTACCATTAAACATATAATGGTCAAAAGATTTAAATTCCTCACAAAGATACCTTTCATTCAAATACCAGCAAGCCTAGTCTAAAGCAAAAAGTAGTCTTAGTCGACAGTTTTCCTCCGGACACTTTGCGCACATTCACGCAAAGTGTGCCGAGGAAAGCGGTTGACTCAGTGTTAAATCAGCACTTTGAGGGTTAAGTGGCAGCTAGGTACTGATGTGTTTGTGTAATTTGGAGAGTGAAAAGTCAAATGTCAACATTGAAATGTTTCAGATTTCTTAGATCAGTGTTGTTCACAAAGATTCTGAACATAGCTGACTTCTGAAGGAAAGTTATGGCAGGTAGGAGTGTCGAAGAGGATGTTTGATTCTTTTCCTTGTATGTATGCAAACACTCACATGATTTAAAATGCTTTCATTTCGTTACATGATGTAGGAGTTGTGCTATTTTCATATCATTGTGGGATAACCTCAATGTATTTTTGTGGTCCTCACACTGTAATGATATTCTTCAAAAATAAAAACGCATTTTACATTATCAATTCTTCAGGTGGAATAACATACAGTAACTACGTCAGTCTGTACCGTCGTCTGGCTCAGTTCCCAACCCTCGTCAACTACTGCAGCAGCATGGACCTGTACAGAGAATGGCCACACGAGGCGTATGTCACCGTGGCAGAACAGTGGCTGAACGACCCAGCTACAGAGGTACAGGAAAACCTTTCATTTGGACACAGTCACACCTGTTTTTAGGGACCAGTCCTTGTGCCACATACTACTGTGGTGCCTGTCTTGAAAGACCGTGTACCAGGAAACTTTTCATTGTAGACTGTACTTTTCGTGTTCTTTGCACTCAATGCCATTCCTGGTGGTTCAAGTCTAAACAAAATAATAAAGCTGGCCAAGTGGAGACTGCTAGTCACCTGATTGGCCAAGTTCCTGTGGAGGGTGACTCCTAAGTGCAAAGCACAAGGAGTCATCTGCCACAGGAACTAGGCCAGGCAAGTGAATAGTATTCTCAGTGCAGCCAGCTTATAGCTTTATTTGTATCCAGTAGTTACAGCTGCAAGTTTGATTTGATAGAAAAGACAAAAACAAAAACAAAAAAAAGGAAAAAAAAAACAAAAACATAAACATGTTTCTAAAGGTTTATTTTATGCATGCACTAAAAAAAAAAAAAACAGCGTGAATTTTCCAAATGTGGAAAATGACTAAAAAAGGGGGGGAGGAACATGTTACATCAATTCTAATAGGGGATATGAACAGTTGGTCTGCCTTTGCCTGCTTTTCTGGGTATTACAGCTATAGTTAATGGATAATTATGCTATGTTTGAGAGTGAATGATAATTTTCTAGAGTGAAATTCAAAAGTACATGTAGTAACTCACTGTAGACCTAAACATTGCTACAAGTAAATTGTGATGCAACTGCATAAAATCAAATGTGCGCGAGCGATTTTTGATTATAGGTCACGTGTAACGTGAAATAACTGTGACAAACATAAAAAACACAACACACCAGGTTGGCATTGAAAGTAGGCCTAGCGCATATTTTTTATTTTTTTTTGCTATGAATACCCAATTAAACATGGAATAAACAAAATCTTACATGACTGGAGAGTGAGTTACTGTATTCCTCTCACAAGTGATCATTGGTGGTGCGGAAAATCACTCGTGACCTGCTGTCACTCATGATTTTCCCCACCAGCAATCATCCCTCGTGAGAGAAAAATTGTAACTCACTCTCACCCATGTAAGATTCTCTATAAACATGCAGTAAATGATTTTTTTTTTACCTGGGTCCTCTTTAGCCAGTTTGAGGGGGGCAAAGGTTAAGTTTTGCATAATCATGAGTTTAGCCACTTTGAGACATCAACACAGGATAATTTTGTAATGTAAAGCGTAATTAGTACATGTATGCATAATCATGAGTTTAGACACTTTGACACATGGATACTTGATAGTTTCACCATGTAAAGTGCAATTAGTACATGTATGTGGTTGATACGGACATAAATTGTCACGTTGACGTCAACTTGCAGGGTGTGGTGCCATGGAATGAACAGAACAAGTCGGAGCAGTTGGTTCTGGTTGCCACGGCAATGGCCTACATCCACAACAGCTCCAAGGCGGCCATGGAGAAACTCTACTGCCACCACCCCACACAGTACAAGTTCTTCACTCCACTGACCTTCATGGAGTTCGTTCACTTGTTCAAGGTCATTTCTTCCCATATAGTGAAACAGGAAAAGGTATTGTGCATCACGTACTGTCCTTATACTGTCTGCCAGCTCTTGAAATATTGCAGACTTTTATTTTATGGTGTATGTGTGTTTATTTTCATGTTATTTTGTGAGTTGTATTTTAATGAAAAGACCCGATGTTTTTCTGTACATATTTAGAAACTGGTGGCTTTGATATGTACTTTTACAGTCTGTTTAGTGGAATCAAAGCAGTATAATGTGAATTTTAAAATGAAATAGTTGCCTCCAAAGCATACCAAGCTCTGTATTATCTCCACTGCACTTGTGGAGTAGGGGAAACATGGAGATCGGTCTCCTCAGCAGGCAATTCAAATAGCCGTCCAACAAACAGTTACTTTATATGTATACAGCATTGATCCGTAAACGGATTAACACTTTTTAAAAAACAATTGAATTTGATTGTCGCTTCAGGAAAAGATCGAGAAGTATGATGCTGGGCTGGCCAGAATGAACGAGGCCTTTGACAGTATCTCTGGCTACAGGCGAGAAGTCTCGGACTTGGTACCCAAACACCGCGACGCCATGACAGTAGTCAACGATCTCGTCCAGTCTGTAGAGGTACTACGTCAAGACTATATCAATGTAAGTAGACCTACACGGGCACAAAATCATTTTGAAGGAAAAATGGCCGGGTTCCACAGTTTTTAGATAAGTAACAGAAAGCTTCAAAGGCTATACAGTGGTACCTCTCTTGAGAGACCGCATATCTTTTTAAGACGGCTCTCTCAGAACATTGCTATCTTTTCCATGTTGTTGTACATGTTATGAAAGACGACCTGTTTTGAGAGACCGCGTTTTGACCCGCCATCGGGGTGGTCTCTCAAAAGAGGTACTACTATATTCTGAATTAATCAAAATGGTTTTAAAAATCTGCATTCTGTACATTTAAGTTGATGTACCATTTTGTTACAAATTTTGTGTTCTTATTTTACAGTCCACTCCCAAAATATGTGGCCCAAAAATATGTATATTACATGTGTGTATATTTACATGTATACTTTTTTTGAGCCCCAATGGATAGGACAAAATGAGTTGGGTGTGTCTGCTGATGTTAAGAAAATTTGGCAGAGTAAACTGTAAGAGATTATGTGACTGTTTCAGGCATTAGACACATGCAAGGAGGAGGAAGAGAAGATAGAACGAATGATGAGTCCACTGGATAACCTGAGGAAGGACGCACAGACAGAGTTTGACAAGGTACGCAAACATCAACATCTGGGCACTGACTTAACTCCTTCCACCCCTACTGACGCTTTTTCCCGCTAATATCTAAATGTCGTCTGCTAATTGTATTTTACTAATTTAGGAATTATTTTTCAAACTTTTGGATAAAACTTGCATGGAATATCATTCCAAATTATATGCCCATGGTCAACAGCTTTCCTTGGCGTGCTCTGGGCGCAATGTGCCCAGAGCACGCCAAGGAAAGCTGTTGACTTGGTCTTCTATCAGCGTGGAATGAGTTAAACTTGAAAACTACGTGTAATGTTGTAAACTTGCTCTACCTTCATAATGAGGCAATCACTTGCCACAAAGTGGATCTCTGTGCTGTTTCACACAGCGAGAGATATCGTGAGATATGCTGGAAGTTAAGAAAGAGCGGAAACTTTAACCCTCTTCAAACGTACAGTTGAAGACTTCCTTATGATTGCACAGCCTATAATTTGGACCAATTGGATGCTCTGCCCTTGAGAGAAAAATTGGTGAACTGATCAACAGATTATAAGATACTGAGCCAAAATGTGTCTGCAACTTATTGGGGAGAGGAATGTGCATAGGTGGCTAAGCTGGGGACTCTCAATAGGAAGATTACCCTCGTGCAGGTCTAATTAGTATGATCATGAGAATTTTGAAGGTTAAAGAACAAATTCACCGGCAATAAAATGAGTTGAAGAGTGAAAACCGCAACTTTGACATCTCTTTTCATCTGTTTGGATGGGAAACAGTTAGGCGATCAGAAGAGTAAACCAAAATAAGATAGTTAAAGTTATGTGGTATGCTCAGAATTGTCCAATAGATTTATATTACATGTGGAGAGAAGTATATTGGGTGTAGGTACGTGCCGAGGTTCACTGCATATTATCATGGCCCATTGAAGAAGGGCCACCATTTATATATATATATAGGTGTGTGTATACTTGTGTGTGTAAGCTGGTATTTATGTTGCTGTTTCAGGTGAACCCCACGTACTATGCTGCCCTGGAAGCCCTTAAGTCACTAGACCCCCATGACCTGGAGGAGATCAAGACTTACCGAGCGCCTCCTACTATGGTGGTGTATGTTATGCAGTCCATTTGTCTTCTCTTCAGACAACCGCAGGAGTAAGTTTTGTCATAGTGGTTCACTTGACATGTAACCCACAGGTCTTTGCAAACAGAGACTGCAGGGCGTCTGATGTGCGTGCTGTTTTCTGAGAGTTTATACTAAGTCTCATGTGGTCATCAGAACAATTGTTCTTTTTCAAGAGTTACAGTAACCTACAATACTATAAGTCACCATACAGCTGATTCAGAATGTGTTTCGTAATTTTGATACTTTCTTTTTTCATTATGTTTTTCTGGATAAAAGATATGTGCGGAAACTGTACGTGGACGTGTAAACAGTATAATTATGAGGTGTTTTATTTCTAGAAACTGTTGAAAATTTTATAATTTTGAGGCCTTTTTTATTTATTTTATGTTTATGGAGTATTTATTTCAATAATTTCATTTTTTTTGGGGGGGGTCTTTCCCTTATGTCATTTGTGTCATATCTTCTTATGCTTGATAAGTTTAAAAAATTGCCTTATTATAAGGAAAAGATCATGCATTAGAATGTACCAATACCAATACCGACGTTTGTGTATGAATAAAAACTGTGCATATACTATCACAATTTTGACCTGCTATGTCAGATTAAAAAAGCTTGAAATTTTTGTTTTCACTTAGTTGGGAGACGAGCAGATTGCTTCTGCTCAAAAACAACTTCATCGATGATCTGGAATTTTACGACAAAGACAACATTCCAGACGATATCTTCATGGCTCTGGCCGACTTCTTCTTTGAGCCGCAGTTCCACCCAGACGTAGTCAGGAAGCACAGCACTCCGGCAGCCGCGCTGTGTCAGTGGGTACGAGCCGTCTACAAGTATGCTGAGATCTCGCGTAACATGAAGCCCAAACTACAGGAGCTGCTGGATGCAGAAGATGACCTTAATATGGTGAGGCGTGGTTGACAGACAGTCATCTGACTGCAGGGAGGGTCGGGTGCACAAAGTTACTGTGGGGAAAAATTAAAATTTTTGTCGCAATTTTCAAAGAAAGTATTCACTGGATTTAGCCGAATTGAAATGTCACCAAAAGGAAAGTATCGTATGCTATTTTGATCATCTTCGGGAATTGTCTGTGTTGGTGCTTTGGTGCCTCAGGAATTTACTTAGATGTGTGTACCCATACAATTAATAAAGTTTATGCAGTATGTATGAATGTCGAGTATAAATCTAAACTTGAACCCATGCATGTGTTATGGGTGTTCAGTATGAATAGTTGCATATAGTAGTTCTATGTATGTATTGAGCTATGGAAACCCCTTACCTTGTTTTAGGGCTTCCGTTGAAACATTTTCTCACACAATGTTATCTTGAATTGTAAAAACTGATTCAGAAAATACAGAAGACAATTTTGATGGTATAAAAGTAGACTGACAACTTCATCAGAATCAAATTGAGAAATGTAAACAAATCCCTTGTCTTTAGTGAATAACCAGAAAATGTTTGAAAAGAAAATAATCCAGACAAGTTTAAGAGTACGAGTCTTATTTTGTAATCTTGCAGGCTCAAGCGGTGCTTGGTGCAAAACGCGTAGAAGCCAATCACATCAAGGGTTTATTGGAGGCACGGATCCATTCTCACAAAAATGCTGTTAAGCACGCCAAGGGCATTGAGAAACAGATTCAGGTACTTCTAGTGTACAGATGTTTTTTTTTTTTTCTCTCTCTAAAACCATCAATGAAATTTATTTGCATGAAAATTATGAGTTAGAGATCCATGTAGGTCTCATTCTTAACTCTTTCATTGCTAAATTTGGAACTCGGAGCACATTGGGCACATTGAACCCAATGCGTGCCAAGAAAAGCTGTTGACCTGGAATATTCTCTTTGGAACTACATGTATAGGCATACTGGTACTTGAGTGAAAGGTCTTTTTACAAGGAGTACAAATCTGGGATCCTTGTAATAATTCAGACTAGTTTGACTTCAGTAGATTGATTTAAGTCGCGCTTGGCACTGAAAGAGTTAATACTTAGGCATTGAATATTGAGAATTTATTTCGAGTCCAGTTCAAAAGAAGAAGCTATATGTATATCTGTGGAAAAGAAGAAAAACAGAAAAGAGAGTCAACTAAATTTCTGTGAAGGGAGTTCCAAAAAGTAAAAAAGAAAACAAAACAAAACAAAAATGAAAGTGGTATTATTTCGTTCAAAATCAATCTTGCAAGAGCCCTGGAGCAAAGTCAGCTTCGTATTTAAAGAGCCCCTGTCCCCAGAATAAGGTCCTTGCCCGATCATACCATACAACTTTCAGCAACACCTGCAAACTGTAAGTGTCGTATTTTATCCTCAGTTCAGAAGCTATACTCTTTAGCAGAACTCTTGTATTGGAGTCCGCTAAAGCAGTGGTGAGACAATGAAATTTTAAATGATTGATGTTGTTGGCTGTATTATGTACGTGGGTCCGAAAAGTTGGAAGCAATTCAAGTTCACACGACCATTTCTTGTGATTACTAGAGGTATAGTGATAAAGTGTGCTGTTGTCATGAAATTAAGCCTTGAGCTTCATTTGGGGACAGACTGTCCAGGTTTTGTCGTCATAGCCCCCCACCCCCACCCCCACCCGGACTAAATAAAAGCACCCAGACAGACTTCAAATGCCCTATGCTTTAATACATGTACTCAATCATTTGTTTGCGATAATATAAATATGTGTTGAATGGAAATTTTTGATGAGACTAATCAAGACAGCAGGTCCCAGGCCAACAACTTTTCTTGGTACAAATTGGACAAAAGTGCCCCTTCTGTACAGAAGACAGTTGACCTAGAGTATGCGAGGAAAGATGTTGGCTTCGTCATCTTCTGACCAGGAAAAGGTTTAGGTAAAAAACTTACAGTATGTACCTGTAGTCAGTCTTATCAAAGGGAACACAAACGTAATTGTATCATTGTGGCAAACATAGATGAAAGAAAAAGAACGCTAGACGTGTCCTGTGATATGTAATACAGTCTGAATGATAGTTTGCAATTCTCACCTCCAAATTGATGCCACAATACAGAGTCAGGAATTTGTGATGTTAATGTTTTTGCCTTAATCATTCCTGGCTGCCTCATATAGGAAATACAGAAAAAAGCTGCGTCGAAGGTTTGTATACCTGTAGGGTCACTGAAAGCCCCAATGATTGACTACAGTTTTGCACCAGAAGTGACATCATTAGTAGCACCAATCTGGTCTTTATTTCTATATATTTTTATAGGATTGAAATATTTGGTTCAGTCTAGGTGTGTGCATGTTTTTTATTTTATTTATTTTATTTTATTTTTTTATTTTATTTTCATTTTGGAACAACGATTAAAAGATGACACTGGAACAATATGCTTTCATGTATAAGAATATATTAGGAAATGAATCATCGCTTGCGTATTTCATCAAACACTGTTCATATTTGTAACCTTAAGAAAGATGAACATGACAGTACAAACATGAATGGAAGATAGAAATCACCCACCTTTACAAATGTCATTGTTACAAATTTAAATAAGTGCATTCTTGAATTTTATTTATTTTTTTTTTTTTTGTAAAATAACTTTAAACTGTGACACTAACTACTTAGATCTTCAATGAGCTTTGAAGGTGTCCAACCAACTCTGTTAAATTTTTGCACTTGGAGGATTTATTTTCATAAAATATGGGTATGGCCCCATCATTAAAGAGGGAGAATATATGTGCCCTGTAAAGTTCAATGGTGGAAATATGAAAATCTTCAATATGCATATAATTCAGAAAGTTAATTGTCAGCATTACATAATTGATATAATTTATATATGCAAATCGCTGAACCTCCCACCTCTGTAGGGGAACTCAAATGTTGAACACAAATGCAAGAGTAGTTAACCCTCAGTGTTTTGCGTGCCTGACAGGGCGTGGAGAAGCGTATTGCCAAGGCCAATAACTTGATGGAGAATATGGCGACACAGCACACCCTGTGGAAGGCGGAGCTTAAGAAAGCCAAGAGTAAGATCAAGACGTCGCCGGGAGATGCCCTGCTCACCAGTGCCTGCGTGTGCTACCACGGCCCCCTAGACAACAGCACCAGGGCAGACCTCATGAGTGACTGGCTCAACAGGTAAAAAAAGGGTCGCTCAGATGGATGCTTTTATTTCCTGATAAAATTTGTTGTGTGATAAAACACACAAGAGAACTTTAAAACCCAAAGGAGTAAATTTTGCTAATTTTTACGGAAGTTGCTTAGTGCTTTCCTCATCTTTGTTCAGGGTCAATTCTAAGATTTTAAGGCCTCTTGGACACAAAAAAGTCCACGTTTGTGGGCACAAATAGTCTTAAGCCTTTGAATCTACCTATATAACATGTATAATGTACACTTAAAGAGAGGAAGAGTGGGTGGGGGTTGAGTGATAATATGTGCAGTGGCTGTGTGCAGACTGCATGAATCTACATTGTGGCAAGTTAAGATGATATGTGAATTAAGTGTCTATAAACTCCATCTTGATTCATCATCTTGTTTTTCAGGTGTGAACTGGGAAACTTTGACCCCAACCTGAGAATGGGACGCCATGTGAAACAAATCTCTCTCAGTGCTAAGTTGGAGAGCCTGATGAAACCTACCTACAGTATTACAGACTCTGTCCACTCACTACAGCATACGGACGCTGCTCACCCAGCGGCATCCCATGCTGGCGATGACGTGTCCAGCATCCACGAGACCGAGAGAGCCTCGAGCGCATCCTCCATGCAGCAGATGACAGTTTACAGACATAATCCGTCCATCTATGATGCTGGCATGAACTTTAAGACTGAAGTACGCGTCCTGGACAACATAGATGCAGAAAGTATGGATGCAAGTTCTGCATCATCCAAGAACTTGGTGGCAGTAAGAGAAGATTTCACCCTCCAAGATGCACTGAGTACCTTTGAGGAGGAGAGCGACTGGAAGCTGAGGTTGTTACCCACAGATGTACACAGCATTCACAACGCTCTCATAATGAGGGTGTCCTGTCATAATCGTAAACATTGCTGGCCCCTGCTGGTCGACCCAGACAACCAGGCCGAGATATGGGTCCGCACTTTACAGGACAGTGCCAACATCATTCACCCACCAGAGGCACTGCGCGAGTACAGCATGCCTAGTGAGTCCTTCATAAGACGTGGAATTTCTACATGTTTGAAATATATTTGTACTTTATGCAGATAAAAAATTTAATTGATTAGGATAAAATCTTCTAGTAACCCTTTTAGTGCCAAATTTTGGAATGAGTCAACAGCTTTTCTCGGTGCACATTGGGTGCATTGCGCCCAATGTGTGCTAAGAAAAGTTATATTGACCTGGGGTATTCTCTCTGGAACTATGACATACTGGTACTTGAATGAAAGGTCTCCTTACGAGGAATACCAATCTGGGATCCTAATGATAATAATCAGACTAGTTTGACTTTGGTAGATCGACTTAAGACGTAATTGGCAATGAAAGAGTTAAGACCACCACTGCAAAGAGACCATTTCTGTATATTAAGATAACCAATTTACAGACCTGTTTTTATTTATCCTGAAGTAAACTATATCATGATTAAGACCACAATCTCTTAGGTGGTCATAATTGGGAAAATTCCACTGCACAATTGGAAGTTGGGCAGTGTCCTACATAAATCGCCTTCTGTTGTAATTTTCCCTTCATGTTGTATAGGCCAGTAGCCTACAGACATAAGGATTAATATATTGCTTTCATCTTAGTTTTATTTGCTGGATTCAACAGGTATTATATGGTAGAAGTGTCATACAGGATGATGCCAAAACCACTTTTCCGAATGCAATAAAAAAGACAGTAGTTATGGAAGTGACAGACATACCATGTGGAAGCTAAATTTGGTTCATAGGTTCAGATATGGTTGTGCTGAAAATGTTTAAAAGTTGAAATTCATGTGCAAATAAACAGATGCAAGTTGAATAAGATAGTACTAAAACTTGAAATGGCCGGGTAGGTTGAGCTCGGAGGTGTATACTATCATGATTTTCTTGGATGTAATTTCTCAGTGCCTGAAGTGATGATCCATGTGGGCACAGATGAAGAGGAAGGGGTGGTGCTGCCCTCTAGCAGAGGAACAGGGCTGACCATGTCCGACTTCACAGAGTACACAGAGGGGTACACTGTGGAGGATTCTACCACCATAGGAGATCCCGAGTCACGTGGAATCACCAGGTACTGACAGACAAAAGAAAAAGTTGATTTGGTTTAATTAATTTATCTACGGTGTATTGCCTCCTATAAAGCAGACAAAGGCTCTGTATTATCTCTACTACACCTGGTCTGTGCCAGGACTTAAAAGATTTTTATTTGTAGTAAGGTTAATAAAACTACATACTGTTATCCTTCTCGTGGAGTGAAAGACCAATCAGGAAGTTGACATATCATGACCATGACCGTTCTGTGTGTGGTGTTTGCAGACAGTCGGGCTCCCAGTCTGTGGCCACTGGTTTGAGTGATGACTACAGGGCGGTGACGTCCATCACCAACAGCCTGGAGATGCTGCAGTTCAAGCTGGAGCCCCAGTTAGAGCGGCCTGACAACAACCTGTGGGTGGTCAGCGCAGACGACCCAGAGCTGGACACGAAGCTCATCAATGCCATCGTTCACGGTCGGTTAACCAGTCGCTTGTTTGTGACAATAAGTTGTGCCATATGAATTGCTATAATGATTCCAGATCCAAATTCCTTGTAAGGGGACCTTTCATTCAGATATCAGCATATCTGTAGTTTCAGAGAAAAAGTGGGTGGTCAAGGGTAATAGGATTCCTTGGCATCCTTTTGGGGGTATGTTGCCAACAATATGCCGAGGAAAGCTACTGACTTGATCTCCAACCAAGAACTGAGAGAGTTTGTTATCCCTTTCCTCTCAGGCGAAGACTATCACTTCCCAAGATTGTACACCTGAAAGGTTTGTCATCGTCAACGATTGAAAGCATACAGATTTGATGACTTTCCACTCAGTTTTGAAGTCAGAATATTATAGCATTTTCATATTAGGACAGCTGGTTTGGGGGAGAGGGAGAGGGAGAGGGAGAGGGAGAGGGAGAGGGAGAGGGAGAGAGAGAGGGAGAGAGAGAGAGAGAGAGAGAGAGAGAGAGAGAGAGAGAGAGAGAGAGAGAGAGTAACAACACTCAGTAAAAATTTTAGAGGTAAAATGAACTTATGCACCTGGGCTTTATGTAGACAGCGATGCACGAGCATAATATCTTATCTTCTATATAAACTTCCTAAGTGTGGGTGACCCTGCCTTGAACTCTTCTTTCTTGTTTGCCAAGAAATGTTTGTGCATTTTAACTTAACGCAGTCAGGGGTGGGGCGAAAAGTGCAAAATTATGATTAGAGTGAAAATTTCCAGAACTGCAGCATCTAGATGGTGTTGACCTGTGCTATAACTCTTGTGCTACAGGTGTGACTGTACTGGTGACCAACATCGAGCGCAAGCCGCTTGACCCACTATTCCGTGGCTTGCTGCTGAAGCAGTTCTCCGTGGACAAAGACGGCAGCAAAGTGGTCCGAGTGGGAGACGTGGAGTTCAAGTACCACTCAGATTTCCGGTTGTACCTGAGTACTTCTGTGCCTCTCTTCTTGAAAGGTATGACTGTCAGATAAATCACCGCGTAAATGTATCTGCACCGTAAATTTTAGGAAGAAAGAACTTTAGACTTGAAAATGATGTTTACACCTTAGTGGTAATCTGCACATAATGGGTGTGCGTGTACATTTACACCATTTGTGAATTCACATCGCATTGAGATCTTTCTGACAGGACTCGTGAAAAGATAAAAATTGTCACAGTGAACTCACCTTCAAGAGAAATGTGTTTTATGTTCGCAAACAAGATCAGAAATTCCACTTTAACTTTTTTGGGGGTTAGAATAGAGTGGAGTCAACTGCGTTCCTTGGTGTGGCTCAGTGCCTGACTGAAGCCAGGGACAGCTGTTGCCCTGGAACTTAATAGTCCTGAGGCATGTCAGTTTTTATGTACAATTCTCGTTCAATCCATTTCAAATCAGGACATTGAAGAAGAGGATATTTTGCAGCCAGTTGCTTTGGCCATTTAAAATGGGAAAAAGGGAAACTGGCATAAAAATGTGAGCTGACCATATGACTCTATCTGTGCCAATTTGAACAAAAGTTGTTGCCAATACTTGATTGATATTCTCTGTAAAGCACAAGCATGCTGACAATTACCATAAGAAAGCAGAGACCATGAGGATAGTCCGGATCAACAGCTTTCTTTAGGACACTGCGTGCATTGCGCCCAAAGCATGCCTCGAAGAAAGCTGTTGACTCGGCCCAAAACTGAAAGAGTCAATACTATTCCAGCAACACACACAGTCCAAATGATTGATACGTGTATGACGATGTCATTACAGGGGACGGCATTGCCAGCCTGCCAGTACAGAAGATGTGCGTGGTGGACATGGCCCTCAGTCAGGAGGCTGTCATTGACACCCTACTGCGGGAGATACTGAGGATAGAGCGACCAGAATTCGACAGCCAGCAGAGGTCCATCGAGGCAGACCAGCTACGCACCCAGCATGAACTTAACACAGAGCAGGTAAGTGGTCCATGTGCGTGGATACGTAGAGTATCTCAGAGAGGAAATTTGGAAGTTTTTTTTTTGTTTTTTTGCGTCAGAATTTCATATTTTATAAATCTGGAAAATCTACATGTCACTATTTTACCCAGAAAGTTTAAAAAAACAAAAACAAAAACAAGGTGAAAACAAGGGATAGGGACATTCAATTTTTCATTTTTTTTCACATATGTGTATTTATATTTCCTGTTTTATCAGCTGAAAGGCGCTTTCACCTCTGTATATTTTGTCTTAATTCTAGTTTTTTGTTATTTATATTTATAAACAAGTTGTTCTGAACCAGACAGTTTGAGTATATGACTGACAAAGAAAACAATGCCCGTCTTACAAGACAATACCTGTACTTTGTATTATTATTAATTTGGACTTTTTGAGACTACGAGTCACTCTTTGTATCATAGACAAACACATTTGTATCTTTTATTCCCAATGATACTTTGGGGGGGGGGAAGGGGTTTTACAGTACTGGCGTACTGGGCATTTTTATTTGCCGTACTTAAGTAGTGGAAGCCTTTTTAACTTCCGTACTTCCTACCAACCATTTATAATTACATGACTGTATGCCATTATTTGTACATTTTCTTATTTTCCTTACCTTGTACTATGGCAAAATTATTACTCGTACCAGCGTACTAGGGCCCCCCATACCTCCCCCCCCTTTCACATCTGCAGGGATGGCCAAACTATTACAAATTTGCAAAATTTGTCCCACAGGTTTCGGAATTTGTCAAAAGGTCACACCATTATTTACATTTTGCTATGATGCATGCCCAACCCTGGAGTCAGCCTTTTGTTCATGTCCTCTCTAACGATGAAATCAACCTCAGCTTCCTACTCTGAAGCCTTTCTGGAGGCAACATACTCGTCACCGTGTTACAGAACAATAGGTGACTGGATCTTGTCTGTCCACAGGATATCATCCTTCAGAAGACCCTCAACCTGGAGGTGGCACTACTGGAAGAGAAGACGATGCTGGAGGCCCTGGTCAATTGTCAGAGGAACGTGGAACGAAACAGGACCATCATGGAAGAAACCCACTACCTACAGAACCACCTCAAAGAGAAGAGCTACCACTACATCCCGGTGGCCACACACGGCGCCATGTTGATCGAAATTATACAACGAGTGTCCATGCTGAACCCGTACTATCATCTGCCCTTGAACAAGTTTGTGTCGCTGTTTGCGGGGACCATTCAGAGTAGGCACAGAGGGAAGGGCAATATTGGTGAGTATACACACACACTTGGTTGATTTGAGACTTCTAGGACTGCGAAAGGCCTTTTGTTTTTAGATGTATTGATATTCACAGCAAACTGTTTCCTTGCAAAGTGAATGAATATTTATATATTTGTGAAAGAAATTATAAAGACGAGTTCATGATAAGTCTTTGGATTTCAAAATGAATGATGGTCACATACACGTACATGTACCAACAAATATACAAATGGCAACGCAAATTTCTTGTGTCCTGACAGGTCAACCGAAGGCACGATCCAAAGAGTTGATTGATGCTACTACCAGCACCATCTACAATTACATGGCAACCATGTTGTTTGGACAACACACACAACTTTTCTCTCTCTTGGTGACCCTGGAAAGGCTTCGAATGGAACAGAATTTGACCAGCCAGGAGCTAGGACTCTTTGTTAATGGCATTGACACATCAGAGATGGAGGACACGCTGATCTTTGAAGACAAACCTACCTGGCTGACTAATAAGGTAGGCTATGGTTTACAGTCAAATTAAACATATTTCAAATTATGTTCAAATTGAAAGTCAATTTGAGGTATCTGGTCACTTTTTTTTAAATGTTATTTTTTTTGTTTGCAGCAATAATATCTTTATCAAATGTTTATCTTTCATTTATTTCCCACATTAGTAACTTATTTTTGCAACAAATGGCACATTTTGGTGGCAGATCGCTGCTGTCTGCTTTCAAAATGATGCTATTTGCCGCTAAAATAACTAGCTCCAGTAAATTGTGTCAATATAATTGAACTGTTACTCAAGATTCCTGCTTGTAATTGTTCACTACTTTAGTGAAAAGTGAATATCCATATGTGATACATGAATAGTGCTCTTCAAATTGTGTGTTCAGTTTACGTGCACATTTATGCAATGCTTTCATTTTTATTATTATTTTTTTTTTTTTGATCTTCTTCAGAGTTGGCTCGACTGTGCAGCCCTAGAGACCAACTTCTCGGTTTTCAAAGGCCTGAGGCAGGCCATCATAAAAGACAGCGGCCAGTGGCGAGAATACTTCAGGGTCTGTATATGGTCACCGTTCAACTCTCACATAGTCTTAACACTTTCTGCGCAAACCGACCAAAAGCGCCCAGATGTAAATTGCAGTCTGCTTTAACCCTTTTACATAAATTTATCTTTACTAGAAAAAAAATGTTGCTGAGGTTTGTATGTAAGACTATTCATGATGGCATGCCCTAGGTCAATAGCTTTCCTTGGCACAGGTTGGGAGGTTGGGCACAATTTTTTGTGCCTATTTGAAGTATATGTCTAATGACAGATCAGCAAGATTTATATCATTAATAACAAACTGACCGGTGTGGTATTCCACAATGATACTAGGAACTTGGAAACAAATTTTTTTTTTATGAGAATAATTTTCCAAAAATCTTTATCCCGTTGCACTTGTCATCCATTGTCTCTATGCTTACACTTTATCCGGCTCTCAGGAACTCAAGATGCAGTTGTCATTCCCAGAGCATTGTTTGTGCTTTGTACACAGATCAAGTTGTTCCTCACAGTGCATTGTGCGTTGATTACAAATTGAGTGGCTAGCACGGTACATTAATGGTTTGTGCGTTGTTTACAGTGTGCTGTGGTGCTGATGAATCCTTTGCCTGGCAACTGGGAGGAAGTGACCGTCTTCCAGAAATGTTTACTGTGGAGACTGTGCTGTCCTGATAGGGTAAAGCTGTCCGTCTTCTCAGTAAAACGACTAACCCAGTATATGTACAAATATTTGAGCAAAAATATCATGAGGTACATGTGTGCCACTTTGTGAGCAGGGTAAGGGACTTGGACAGCTAGTATCAGGAGCTGCTGCCATCTGTTGAGTAATATGAAAACTAAGGATGTTGGTCATAAACGCCACTGTGCAAAGACATGACTTTTAAATGAAGTTTGTTAAGAGTTGAATCATTTTGTCACACATAACCCAAAAAGACTTGATTGCATGATAGTAAAAATAGTTTTATGACAGACATCTCAAAACCATGAGTGGTGTTAGCACCGTGATCATAGACTACTGCTCAAAAAGTCAAAGTTTGTAAATTTATGCTTGATACCACTTGTACTGGTGTCCACGCTTGCCACAGTGCTATCAATGTACCATGCTGTTGCAGATATCGGAGATGTGTCGAGCACTAGTGCTTCATGAGGTAGGGGGGCTGATGCCCCAGCCAGAGAACTACAATATCCTGCAGCTGTATAAGGATGAGAGCAAAGCCACACCCATTGTCTTCTTGTTGCCTAGCAACATACATGATGGACCCAAACACAACAGTACAAAAGGTAATTAAGTGACAAGTTGGGCACTTGTATCAGTGGATGTATTAAACGTGTTGAATGTTGTAAAATATTTGATTTTCATGTGCTTGAATTTTCATGGTTTTTAGCTCTGCTGACCAAAGGTCACAGAGCTTATGCGATCCCTCATCCATTTGTCCCTCCATCTGTCTGTCCATCCATCTGTAAACTTGTTGCTTGTGAGTGAGATACAGTCCACAGTTTTAAGATAGCCCCATATAACTTTCAGGCCTTTTCAAGTTTATGAAAATCTAGGTCAAGTTTGATATTGGTAGTGCCACCTGCAGTATTATTTAATATAAGGGTCAAAAGGTAAAATTCTTGTGACCGCTATAGCATCCTGAATGTTTAATAGATCTTCATGAAATTTTAATGGGACTGTGGAGGAGGCCAAAGGTAAACTTGCTTATGGTACTAGTGGTGCCACCTAAAATTTGACGGAAATTATGAGCCAAAATGTGGTTAAAAATATAAAATTCCATATCTCAAAAAGTAATGGGATTAGACTTGATAAATTTATAGGATATACAGTGTATAGAACATGTCAAATGCAAGCATGTTATATAATATCAGTGACCTTGACCTATTTTTGTGAGGTCACCAGGCCTGTAAAGTTGAAAGAGGTGATTTTATAATGGCAGGGTGCATCTTGGACATCAGTGGCAAAGAGAATTGAGCCTCCAAAATAGAATTTCACCTGATTACATTGTACATAAAACTGTACTTGGTGATCTACTTTGTGGGTCACTAGGACCCAATGATCATAGATTTTGGCACTTGTCCAAGTTTATTGTGTTTCTTCAATAACTCGAAGAGTTATTATCCAATATGAAGAAACAGACCATGTATGGAAAGCTGGATGCTGGATTTTCAACAGTAGCAATTTTTACCCTTCGGCCTTATGAGGCCGACAGGTATTGTCGTACCCGGCGCCGTCCATCCATCTGTCCGTCCATCTGGTTTTACCACCATAACTTCAGAAATTTTTGAGACAGGACTTTCAAATTGCACATGATAGTACACTCCTATATGGCCTACTTTGTGTGCAAGCATAGTTGACCTTGACCTAATTCTCAAGGTCACACAGTGGTCACATGTGTTAAGCAATGTTACCACTCTAACTGTTTAAAGCCTGCATGTAGCAATCTAAATCTTACACACAAGAAGCTTCATAGAGTGATCTAGAAGCCTATTGAAAATCAAGGTCATAGCTCTATATTTGACCTACTTTTTGAGGTCAAAGGTCAAGTGCTTAATGGTGGTATTTGTATAAGTAAGGAAGTTTTTAAGTCACTTACATGAGATTTTATACACACATGTATCACAACCAAGGAATGTGTCATGAATCAAAAGTAGGTCACTAGGTCAAGTATGTAGGTCACAGTGACCTATTCATTGAAATTTTGTGTACCACTATAACTTCAGAAGCTTTTGAGACAGGACTTTTAAATTGCTTATGATAGTACACCACAATAGGGCTTGCTTTGTGTGCAAGCATAATTGACCTTGACGTAATTTTCAAGGTCACACATGGGTCACAAGTTTGCTGAGTGACATTGTGCATCTAGCAATCTAAATCTTAAAACAAAAGAAGCAAGATAGGGTGATCAAGAAGGCTATTGAAAGTCAAGGTTATACCTCTATAATTGACTCAATGTTTTTGAGGTCAAAGGTCAAGTGTACAATAGTAGTATTTGTTGAATTCATGACAAGGTCTCCATTTGTGAAATTATTTGGTAAGTGGCAAAATGGCTGTGATGTCTTACACAACAGGCTACCAGCAGCTTTCTGATACCTGACACTATGGGACACTATTCCTATTCACTTTTAGCAAAAGAGATTGAAGGCGGCCAAAGGGTACTGCGTTCTTTGAATGGTATTTTTTAATCTGAGTTGAAGGTCAAGGTCAAATGGCCAGTTTACGTACATGTATAGGGGTCATCCTGTGAATGCTCTGCACCCCATAGTTTTTGAGCTAGGCCTATACAACTTTTAGAGCTCATCAAGTGTATGAAAATCTGTCGACGTCAATGGTGGTGGTACCAACTATAGTATTATTTAATATATGGGTCAAAATGGTAAAATCTTGTGAAGATTCAAGCATCTTTAATTTTTCATGGATCTTCATGAAATTAAGTGGGATTGTAGAAGAGGTCAAAATCTTGGTAGGTTTTAAAACTAGTGGTGCTACCTATAATTTAATACAAATTATGAGTTAAAATGTCTTGAAAGATACAAAATTCCATATCTTGAAAAGTGATTGAATTAGACATGCCAAATTCATAGGATATAGATTATGTCCAATGGGAATATGTTATGGAATATCAGTGACCTTGCCGTATTTCTGTTAGGCCACCAGATCTGTCAAGTTGGAAGAGGTGATTTTGTAATGGCAGGGTGTAGTTTGGACATCAATGGCAAAGAGAATTGAGACTTCAGATCAAATTGCACTTGAGTACATTGTATGTAAAATTGTACATGCTAACCTACTTTTTTGGTCACCATGACCTTTTGACTGTATGACCTTGGCCTGTTTTTCAAGGTCATTAAGCACTTAAGAAAAGGGCACTTAATTCAATATCTTGATAAAGAATAAGGGGAATGATACTAAATGTACCACAAATGTGTATAATGGATTTTTGATATTGCATTTAATATGGATGACCTTCATTAATTTTTCAAAGTTGTGGAGGCAATACATTTAAGGAAATGATTTTTCAGTGATAATGGTCAGCAGAGCATTAGGCCCATGGGCCTCTCATTGTGTATTTGACATTTCACTGTAGTTTTAATTTCACTGTTTTGGACTTAATCCTATTCAAACAATATTAAAATACAGTTTCACTGTGCTTTTATTTTCACGGTTTTGTGCCATCAGTGGAATAAGCAAAAATAAGAATACAGCAAAATTAAAGTAATGTGCAATAATAATACAATGATACATGCTCTGAAGACTGCTTCTCCTGTGAGGCTGTATATATCGTTTAAAGACTGCCCTTTCATGCCACAAGAGTATTCTTAAAAATATGTATTTAATATAAGACCACCAATTATGCAGGACCATGTGCTTTTTAGTGGTTATAGGGGTGGCCTTAAATAGCAGGTACTATTGTATTACAGAAGTCCCTCCTTTGACAGACCACCCCTAGAGCGGGTCTAAACGTAGTCAATTTAAAGCAGGTGGTCTCTCAATGGAGCTAAAATAACATGGGAAAAGGTAGACTTGGGGACAGCGTGAATGTGGTCTTAAAAGTCAGGTGGTCTCTCAATGGAGTGGTCTCTCAAAAGAGGGACCACTCTACCTGATCATGCTTGTAAAAAGAGGTCACAGTCATCAGTGATGTAGAAAATGTGGTCACATTTACAGTTCTGGTAAAAGCGATTTTGATGAGTGTTTCAGCTATGAATTTTGATTTATAATACAGTGATCACTCCTTAGTGAGACTACTCTCAGTCTATAGTGGTCACATCAATCAGGTGACCTCCCAATGCATGTCAAATAACATGGAAAAAGTCACATTTGGGACCTGGCAAATGTCAATGCAACAAGACAGGTGGCTTCATCAGAGTGGTCTCTCAAAGGAGAGATAGCCGTACATGTAGATACATGTACAGTCCTTCCTCTTTTGACAGACCACTCCAATGAAAGTCCATCTGCCTTTTAAGACCATATTAATGTGTCTCAAGTGCTATCTTCCCTGTTAGCAAAAAAATGTCACAGGTGTTACTCTCACAGACTGAAGTGCCCTCTATTGGTGCTGTGCTTCAACCAGTATATTTTTCCTACTGATATTATGCAACTGACGGTGATAATAACACTGTTTGCAAAAATAATAAAGCAAGGCTTAAAAACTAATATGCATTTCTACTGAGAAAATACAGGTTGAAATGCAAAATATACATGACTCAATATGGAAATAATATGTCTGTGCATAGGGACTATAGATACCTGAACTACAGACACTTTGATTTTGGCTAAACCTGGAGGGGGGGGGGGGGGCTTTTTTTTGTTTTGTTTTTATTTATGTCAATCAATCACTTGTTCATTTCCAGGAAACACCTTCATCAATCCCACCCATGAAATCTTACAACTGGCAAAGGATGCTGGGATGGAGGGCAAAGTTCATGTGGTAACCTTTGGGGTCAACACACAGATGCAAGAAGTGACCCATGCACTTGAAGAATGTATGCAGGATGGCTATTGGTTGGTGCTTCAGAATGCCCACCTATCACAGCCATGGACAAATGACATGCTGGAATCACTCAAGGTAAGACCAGTTTTAATAAAATTGATCTTCAACAGAGTGTACACACAGAAATGAAGTATTCAATAACTTTGCTGCCATTGTCAGATATTTTGACATAGACTAAATTTTGCAAAAAAAAAAAAAAAAAAAAATTGTTCAAAAACTATACAGGAGAGAAAATTGAGATTCACACAAAGAAGTAAGCTTGATAAGATTTTAAAATGATTATAGTTGAAACAGTGCACTGCATATTTTTTTTCTTTACAAGATTGAATCATCATTAATTTATAAAATGGTAATATTGACCAAGCAGCAATGCATGTATAAAAATCACCATTCCCACCCCCACCCCCCCACCCACCCCAAAAAATGGTGGAAATAAACTTGGTGGTTAATCTATTGTGCATATCAAAACATTTTAATAATCTTTCAGTGCCAATCATGTCTTAAGTCAATTTACTTTAGTCAAACTAGTCTTAATTGTCATTAGGATCCCAGATTCATATTCCTCGTAAAAAGACCTTTTATTCCAGCACCTGTATACCGAAAGTTCCAGGGAGAATACCCTATTTCAACAGCTTTTCTTGGCATGCATTGTACCCAGTGCACACTGAGAAAAGCTGTTGACTCAGTTTCAAAATTTGACACTGAAAGGGTTAACATGCTTTGCCAAGACGTGAAAGAAAAGAGAGAAAGAAAATGGAATTTATGTAAATGTATGAATTTCTCCACTGCTGTGTATGCAGACCATCATCTACAGCAAGGTGGGGACGGGATCGGATGTGGAGCGTTCTACAATTGACGAGAGTGACACGGCCCTGACTGATGCCATGAGTGTCCTCACCAAGCTGTCTGGAGCTACCAAAGTGGACCCCAATGCTGTCCACAATGACTTCAGGCTGTGGGTGACTGCCAGGACTGACTTCGGCAATCTCGTTCCGGGTGAGTAAAGTCACTTTTGCCAGGCAACATCGAGATCATAACGTCTTTTGTTGTTATACCACAGTGAGGCAATTTTCCGTGAAATATCTTGTTGTACAAGTCCAGATTAAAATTCCACCTGTAATCAAAAACAATAGTTACTCAGTATTTAAAGACAGTTTAGACTGTACATTTTTAGATAAATAGATCTAATTAAGTTGAGTAAGTTTTGTGTTTGTGTCGTGTATGTGATGTCTGAGTCATCTATCGCAGTTTACAGCAATCACGTTCTCTGTTCCCATAAAATTATGCTGATAGTCAGTTAAATTTTCTAGTGCACCAAATGTATTTACCAGTATTATATATCCTCATTGAGGATTAATGAGTTGTGCTTCTGTCCTCCTTCCAATGTTATTTTACATGTTGCATGTAGATATTTTGTAGAATTTGATTGGGAATAAATGTTCCTGCGAATGCTTGGCATATAATTGTTATAATGGGATAAGCCTAAGAGACTTGCATGACCAAATGGCACCACTGGTCAAGAGTGACCATCTGACAGCTCCTAACCAATCACATGTAGCAGGAGGTGTCCGGAATAGTGCTCACAATGGGATTCCAATCTGCTGGGTTGTCTCACTGTCAAGTTCGGGACCATTGTGATCTCTACACATTGACATTACCTGTATATCAGGGACTCAAAAGATGCTAATTTTCAAACCCTGCATGCACATGTAAAACTTCACCTTTTGAGCGTCTGTCTGTTGTTGACTGAGTCAAGTCTTATTTGTTTGCTGTTTCAGGCTTGCTGATTCAGCACGGCAGGAAAATCGCCTGTGAACTGAGACCAAACTTCAAGAACATCATCAGGAGAGTGTATACGAATGCGAGCAAGCAGCTGAGTAAGCGAGACCAGGCGTATGAGACCATCAAAAAGGTGAGCATTTCTACCATAAATCTGGGCAAATTGACAAAGTGGTTAAAGTGATGGTTTAGCAGGCACCTGTAGCCAAACCCTCCCCTAATACGCTAGGGCAAATGGCCGGCGGCGGGGGGGGGGGGGGGGGGGGGGGGGGGGGATAAATTTGAATGAATCACTGTAATTAATTACTGTGAATCTTCTAACTTTCACAAGTTTTGGTTTTAACATATTCTATCGATTAAGTGCATAAAATATACATCATATGATTTCTTAAACAATTGGGAAAAGGACAAAGTCCTATACAAGTCCATTTTGTGAGAAAAAGTATATATATATAAAACAAAACTAGGCACGTTAGACAGACACTACAACTACAATGGAGGAACAGAAGGAGGAGAAATGTAATTATCATGTGAGTTTTTTAAAGTCAAAATATATGTCACACAGACTAGCAATAACAGAAACTGAATTGTATTAATTTTACAATGCTACAAATCACATCACAGCTGATATTTTGAACATTTACGCTCCAAGAACAACAATGCCTGGTCCATAACGCATGTACAACAGTATGTGTTTACAGACGTCAGAGCAGACAGCATGATAAATGTAGTAAATTGATTTACTGTGTTACAGGTGTATTCGGGCACAAATCACTTGATGCCTCTAGTGCTGCTGTACTCCGTTCTGGTCTATAGACAGTCTTATGGGGTCAGTGCCTTCAGCAAGAACAACTACTGGTCTCAGGTCGACCTGGCGGCCATCCTTGACCTCTTCCGCATTATTCTTCTCATGTGTCAAAGGTCAAAGGGTGTCACAGAGGTGTGCGGTCAAGTTTACGGAGGTCATTGCATCGATGAACAGGATCGCAAAGTGGTGGAGGCTCTAGCAGAACAGATAGTGCTGCCCCCTTCTGAGCTGACAATGGTACGTGAAAAGAAGGAAGAATTTTTTTTCCTTGTTGTGAAGCCAGGATGGACAGAGTTAGCAAATAAAATGAAGTATTGGTATTTTGGCATTTTCAATTAACTGTTTTACACCTAAACAAATGCAACATTAAGCATTTTCAGGATACCAGTAGCTACAAATTGTGAAAGAATTATGCAAAGATAATTGATTCAGGCATGTTGCTGGTTTACTAGCTCCAGAGAGATTTAAAAAAAAAAATTGCTGAGATAAGCATTGCAAATAAATTGACAATAAACAGTGACATTTTGTGTCACTCGTGGGCACACACATATTTGAAAACAGAATATTGTCATTCTTGCTTGCTGCTTACAGTTGCCCGAGTCGCCCCCAGGTGTCACCAGGCTGCTGGCTGACTTGATGCCCACAGAAATCGACACAATAGATGACCAGCTAGACAACTTGGTGGAGGTAACTGCATCAACAGTGGGACTCCCTGCCGACACAGACTACCACCTGGACCAACAGCACAGCAGGTCAGCTGTTTACTGCCTTTTCCAATCTGACACAAAGATCTGATCAGTCATTGAATGACTTTTCCAATCTGATACAAAGTGATCAGTCATATAATGACTTTCCAATCTGACACAAAGATGTGATCAGTCATTTGAATGTTTTTTCCAATCTGACACGAAGGTATGATCAAGCCATTTAATGACTTTTCCAATCTGACACAAAGGTATTATCAGTCATTGAATGACTTTTCCAATCTGACATCAAAAGGTGTGATCAGTCATTGAATGACTTTTCCAATCTGACACAAAGGTGTGATCAGTCATTGAATGACTTTTCCAATCTGACAAAGGTGCGCTCAGTCATTGAATGACTTTTCCAGTCTGACACACAAAGGTGTGATCAGTCATTGAATGATTTCTCCAGTCTGACACAAAGGTGTGGCAAGTCTTTTAATGCCTTTTCCACTCCAACACAAAGGTGTGGTCACTCTATCAGTGCTTTATCAAATCCTACACAAAGGTGTGCTAGGTCTTCTAATGCTGTTTCCACTCCAAAACATAGGTGGGTCAGTCCATTAATACCTGTTCCACTCCGACACATAGGGGTAGTCAGCCTTATTCCATAGTCAGTGGTGACTATGCACATTGGCTTCTATGCTATTCGCATAGTGTGACAACTGGGCTAGAAGGAAGCAGTCTGTCTCGATGCGGATATCTTAAACAGTGAGACAGATGGCCAAAAGTTTCAAGAAGAAATAGAGTTGGGTTAATGGAAGAAACAGGGCATGTCTAACTTCAAAAGCAACACTTTAAATCAGTACGGTATTAATATATGTATGTTGTATAAACAAAAGTAAAGACAATTTGTCTCCCAAAAACATGCAGCGGGGAGGGGAAAGACAAATATTTAACAGAAATAAATATTATTGTTAATAGTGCATGCAGAAACTTTCAATATTAGGGGGGGATATTTAATATATAAAAAAAGTCACAAGGTGTGTAAGTTTTGTCAGTGAATGCCGGGTACTGAAGATAGTGTCACCCTATTTATTAAAGTGGCCAGGGCAAAGCCATTTTGCCCTTTAAAAAAAAAATTTGATCAGTGGTTTCTCGAAAATGATTGAAGTATTTTTCACAAAATAAAAAGTATTGTCTAGCATACAGTCTGTTGTAAGTTCAGTATTTTGCACTTGATGATATACTCTTTATTTGTGTTTGGTTTTGTGGCCCATAAAGATTAAGAACTGCTCATCCTCATGAAAGTCACACACAACCCTCGCTTAAAATGTAGCCATGGTGTTTGTGAAAAAGTAAAGGTATTGAACCTGGATATTTACATTGATGTGTCATCCTACAAACTGTCAAGCTTGTAAGCCAGATGTCAAACAAAAAAATCTGAAACATGTACAAATTAGACACTTCCACCAAAGGCACATTAGCTGTAGAAAAAAAGATGCGTTTTCCCACATTTTTGGATGCATGCTTAATCTAAGGGCCCATACCAACAAGAATATAGTTGTGTGGGTCAGAAATTAAAAATCAAGGAAATAGGATGATTTGAAAACCACTCCTGGAAGCACTGCAGGGGCTTTGCCTAGGCCACCATCATTGAATGTTTCACAGTTCAAGAGATTTTGCAGCCCATCTCTGGCTGTGAAGAAGTCTGAGGGCTCGCCTGGTATGCTGCATATGAAGTTGAAAACTTCTGTGGGGTAGTACAAGATTGTATTTAAATTCTGCGATTTCCATTTCTCCTTCAGTTCAGCGGAGATTTAATCGACATTAATCTTCAAACAGCACCAAAATATATAGTAGGGCATGGGAGTCTGTACTTTATACCATATGTTTGTATGCTGGTACAAAAAAAAAAAAAAAAGTTGGATTTATCGTGTTGTAATTGCTGTCTCCACGATGACATGCTTTACAATGCATGCAGTTTTAAATGGATCCGTACAGAGCCAGCAACCGCCTGCTGCCTGGTGTAAAGTGCAAATGGTTTGAGTATAGAGTTCATAAAATGTTGTGATTGCGCTGTCCTAGTCTGCTATAGCCAATGATAAACATCCCCATTATCAGAATTCCAGCCTCCGAATCACTCATCACCTCCTACGCAGGTGCTAATCTGTGGTCACAGATGAAGGGATGAGAAAAGTCTCAAGTTCACATCTGGGCAGGTACAATTATGCAAATATTTTGGCTGGAGCTCAGCAAATGGATGACCCAGTAATGCAGATTCAGCGGCTGCGGAGGCAAGGAGGACGACGACCTCTGTGATGAGCGTGAGCACGTTCCCTTTTATGTTTACGTGCTGACTTGGCTGACAGTTGATATGGCTGCTATTTTGAAGCCTGGTGTGGGCTGGCTGGAAGCCAATGTGTGGCTCATGTGTTGTCTTGGTTTGTGCTGACACCTGGTGGTGGGAAAATGAATAGACAGTCACTTGTCTGAAACTGATGTGATGGGCCCCAGTGCACTTTGTGCAAAATAGTTTTGACCTGAGAATTGTATAACATAGTACTTGTGGCATGTGAAACAACTGATAATATGACAGTTATGAACAATGTAGCTGTGTATGAAGTATATGTTTATTCATTTTCCTTTTCCTGGTTGATTGTACGATATTTATGTATTAGTGTACTAGATGGTGTTAGTTTGCTTCTTTCGCCCTCTGAGGGCATTTTGTATTATATCACAATTCTTTTGTAGCTGTTTGCCCCCAGTGGGCAGAACTGGTTAAATAGGGAACTTGAACTTGAATATAATTCAATCAGATGTAGAAGACAGAAGGGTGGGTCCTGCGAGTGGTTAGTTTCATTTTGTTTTTTTTTTTTGCAACTTTTTTGTTTTCTTTTTTTTTTTTTAAATGGGTCTTTCCATTGGTAAGTAATATATGAGTGAATAGTGTATTGTTTCTGAAACTTTGGAACAAGTTAAGTCTTTGATTCTTTAACGCAGAACTGCAAAGCTGTGTCCAAATTTGAGAAATATTTTGTGTTTGATATATCATGTGATTAGTTTTTGAGTGAGAGGATTGTTGAGTGTGTTTAAAACTGTCGAACACTCAAACCATGAATTCTATTCATTCAGTCCTAATTAAGAGATAATAACACAACTGAACATCAGTAATGTTTCTGAAAGAAACATACTATGGTTGTGTGGAGGCGAAATGCCTAGCAAGTTTGAAGCCCTGTAATTTGAAATCTTCAGTGTAAATTGTTACAGACAGCAAAATATTGAAATAGACATGATTTTGAAGAAACCCCGATAAAGTTGCCTTTTTGGTCAGATCTCCTGCAGAATTGTGACTAAAAGACTCCATAACCCAGACAACAGGGGGGGGGGGGGGGGGGAGGGGGTTGTCATGTGTACTGTCATATTTTAACAGGAAATCACAGAATTACCATGAAACATAAAAAGTACGGCAATCCAAGACCATGGCAAAATTATGAAATAGGAAAAATGCTTAGTTAAATCTTAGTTAGTGTGTTGGAATGAATAACAAAAATAACAACTGGAAAACCCAAAGTTGTACAGATTTATTTGTCTCTATCACTGTTTCATTGCTTTTACAAGATTATCAACCACATTTTCTAGAAATGTAGAATATTTCTGCAGCAGGCAGGGAAATGAATACTCCTAATGTGGAGCTAAATGTGTCATCTCTGTGGGGAGAACTAATATTCTTTAATATGAGAGGAGAGTATGTTCGAAATTTTGAAACATCATGTTACCAACGCAGCAGAATTAAACTGTATAAACCCATGTTCACTGTATGTGGCCATAGTTGACAGATACCAGGAATTTTTATCAGAGCAACCTGTCTCAGTTTATGTAGAATGTGGTGGAATCCCGTATCAGAGATTGCTTTTATCTAGGGACTCCATACGGTGTTCAGGTAGTGACACAGGAAATTCAGGTTGGGTGATATTACTTGGAGTAACCACTTGCCTGCCAGAAGAGTTTGCTTTTCTATTTTATTGATGGCTTTAACCTTTTATTATCAACTACTTTGTCAGTTTGACAAAAATTAAAAAAAAAAAAAATGAAATAAAATACCTGGATATATTTGTATCACATACGGCACAGAATTTATAGCGGGTCATGGTACAACCAAAAACTTTTCACTTGAGATTTTGCGAGCTGGGAGTTTTGCGGCAGTGGTGTCAGCAGAACGGTGCCGTAGATAATTGGTACATGTGCATTCAGAGATTGCCTGAAGGCCCATGCGGCGTCTCAGCTTGCACAGGCTTATTTCCAGGTCAAGTGGTTGATATGTGTATTTCAAGAGGCTCAGAGACAGAAGAGGTGAAAATAATGAGTTGCTTGGAATCTTCACAGAGTTAACCCTACTGTGGGTTAACCTTTTCATGTCCAAGAAGTTGCCTTAGGTGTTTCACATCATCTTTATAGATGAAGAAGTTTTGGTTCTCATATTCCTCGTATGTACACCCGTCTCTGTCTGTTAACATCGGCTGCGCAGTACTGATCAAGACTACTCTTACATGTACAAATAGCTCAATCATTCCACAGCAAATTGCATCTACTTACAGGAGCATGAAGCCAGTTTGATGGTGTTGAATGATTTTTTTTTATTTACCTGCATGACGATCGTTATATAATCTGCCTGGGAATTTGCTTGATTATGAGACCAAAATCAAAGATATTTAGGCTGAAGATTCTTTGTATGCAGTTTTAATTTTATGCCACTTTCCGAGGTCACATCTAAAACATATCAAGGCCAGAGACCACACCCTCTTTTTTTTTTTTATTCATTTATGTGTTATTTCATTGCTTTGTATATTTAACTCAGAAGATTAAAGGCTAACAAGTTGTCAGATTTAGGATACCGAATTAGACTAGATGGTCGGACCATTCACAGTTTTTAAAAATCCAAATGGGAAACTTCACCCTTAGATACAAGTGAAGAATATATCTTTATCTTTTGAAAAGAAAGAAAAGTTTGAATATCACACTTGGAAAGAGATAACAGAGAGGAAACTGGCATGCAACAAGTTGGATTCTGTCGAGCAGCAAAATTAATTTTGACTGTTGATATATTTGGTTGCATAGCTAGTTGCTGGTGTGTGTGTGTGGGAGGGGAAGGAACTTAACTCTTTAAGTGCCAAATTTCGGACCAAGTCAACAGCTTTTCTTGGTGCGCATTGGGTGCAATGTGCCCAATGCGCGCCGAGAAAAGCTGTTGACCTGGGATATTCTCTCTTTGGAACTATAGGCATACTGGTACTTGAATGAAAGGTCTTTACACAAGGAATCCGAATCAGGGATCCTAATGATAATCTAGACTAGTTTGACTTAGGTAGATTGACTTTAGATGTGATTGGCACCAAAAGACTTAAAGTATCACCGTGAAGAAAGTGGGTCTCATCTTGTCACAGAAATGCTGAGCCTGTGACCCTGAAGGGGCGGCTCATGCATTCTTGGTGTGTATCTGTCAGGATACAGGGGTAGCCTTCTATTCCTTCTGGCATTTGTACCGTGGTTTTATAACAAAAAGTGACACCTGTCTGTCAGAGATTGATCTGACGAGCCACGCTCAGGCCGCCAGGCCAAACTTTAACCCCGTCTGCCTAAAACCGCCCAAAAGTACGGTTGGCAAATGTCCTGTGCTTTAATCAATGTTCTTATTTACACTTGCTGTGGATAAATGAAAAAAAAATTTTGAATGAGAGTTATAATGTGGATTGCCACAGTATGGCATTCCCTAGCTTGACAGCGTTTTTCTCACGTGGGTTGGCTGCCCATCACACAACCCACGCCAGGAAAAGATGGTGACTTAGTTTTGGTCCTGCTGGGGAAAGTTTTAACTGTTTCCAGCTAAGAGTAGCATGGAGTTCCAATGTGTCATCATTGAATGTTACTGCCGTTTAAATATTGCTTTTGTGTTTTGACTAGGGCCTTACAAATTATATTAGCAACTGTTGATACTCTCATGTTCACATGAAAGCCTAAAAATAGAAACAGCGTGACAATCAGTAATTTCTGGCACTGTGTGAGTATTTTGGGGTGGCAAATTAAAAGGTGAAGCCATCCTTATCAGCATGTTTTGCAATGATAATACATACCTTAATGGCTCCTGGTCAGAGCCATGTACCTCAATATCTGCTGATCAGAACTATGTTCCTCAATGTCTGCTGGTCACAGCTATAAACCTCAATGTCTGTTGATCAGAGCTATGTATCTCAATGTCTGCAGGTCAGAGCTATGTACCTCCATGTCTGTAGGTCAGAGCTATGAACCTTAATGTCCACTGATCAGAGCTATGTACAGTGTACCTCCATGTCTGCAGGTGAAAGCTATGTATCTCAATGTCTGCAGGTCAGAGCTATGCATCTCAATGTCTGCAGGTCAGAGCTATGTACCTCAATGTCCACTGATCAGAGCTATATGTACAGTGTACCTCCATGTCTGCAAGTGAAAGCTATGTACCTCAATGTCTGCAGGTCAGAGCTATGTACCTCAATGTCTGCAGGTCAGAGCTATGCACCTAAATGTCTGCAGGTCAGAGCTATGTACCTCAATGTCTGTAGGTCAGAGCTATTACCTCAATGTCTGCTGATCAGAGCTATATGTACAGTGTACCTCCATGTCTGCAGCTGAAAGCTATGTATCTCAATGTCTGCAGGTCAGAGCTATGACTACCTCCATGTCTGCAGGTCGGAACTATGTATTTCAATGAAAGTAGGTCATAGTTATGTACCTCAATGTCTGCTGGTCAGGGCTATGTACCTCAATGGCTTCTGAATCACTGAACTCTGAAAATAAGAGAAATTGATAGAGTGACAGTTTTGTTGTGGATATGACAGCTAGGTGTTTTTTGTTGTGCCTGTGTCATTTCAGAACTGTCATACTGTAGATGCTCTGAGTGTACAAATTTGTGCATTTTGTGAATTTGTACCTGTCAAGTCTGCCCCATGTAGTGACAGTCTTCCATTTTTGCCTGACTTTTTGTGTTTCAACAAAAGTTATCTGATTACAGACAAGTTCCCCATGAAAATTCATCCGTACATTCTTGCTTCGTTGTCTCATATATGACAGAACAAGAGTCTTTCCAATATGAGGATGGCCTTTAAAGGCAGGTCATAGATTGGCAGGTACTTTGACTGTGCCATAGTCTTATGATAGTCTTCGCTTTGGTAGATGGAATTAGGAATGGCCCCATACGATCAAACATCTCGATGGTTAATGTGTATACACACGACGTGTCAAAAACATAAGGAAGAAAAGTAAGAGCTGAGCCCAGTGTGGTGATCTCTGCAAAGTTCAGTCCACTGCATGTCTCGATCATGTTAACATTGTGCCATGTTTTTTTCCTCCATTGATGGCCACATATTATAGTGAGAGGGGCAATTTGAAACCTAAGCACAACCTACCATCCCTGAATAGAGCAGGATTTATTTATCATTTTTGTTTAAGGTTATCAAGCCACAGCACAGAAGAGCAAGAATCAAAGCACGTACTCTCCCCAGACTCCATAGTTAGGGTCACAGTGACCCAGCTGGTCAGTTCATCTGTGCCTTACGAGGACACGGTATTTGGGCCAAATTCAACAGAAATCAGTTGTAAGCATATGGGACATTATGAGTATTTCTATTGCCAGTCAGTCCTTGAAGTGAAGACATTATAAAAAATAAATTCTCTAAGGAAAGAACATTCTAAACTTTCATCATGTCCAATTTCGACTCTAAGTAAAACAGGGTGTCCTAAGCATATTGCCATGTTGTATGTTGCTGTTTTTTGTGTTTTTGTTTTTTTTTTTTTGTTTTTTTGTTTTTTGTTAAGGTAATATAATAACACATACGCCAAGTATCTGAATGTAAACATTTAACTTTATTGGACAAGTCGTGAACCTAACACAGTATTCTATCTCCAGATGACAAGCGTAGCTCAAGTGTTCTGGTAACACCAGAATCACAGCAAAGTGGCCAGCAGATGATTAGGCAGATTAGCCTGTGATATGTTCACCTGTCATACATCTTCAAAGGAGATGTGTATGCAGTTTATAGCCTAGCACATGGTATATCATATTTAACATGCTGGTGATTATCATTTTATTTACCTATCTTTTTATTTGATCTGTACATTTTTTTTTTTTTTTTTGACATGTAAGGGGGACTGTTTGGCTCTGAAGACTGTTTGTTGTATTCAGGCTGTCATTGAACAAGTTGAAGATTTCATAGAGTCTGGATATTGTCTGTGTATTACTTAGGGAAGAATGAAAAAAAAATGCAAGTAAGTGTCTGTAATTTATATTACATAATAGTTTTTATCGGGTTCATTGAGGCTGTATTAATTCCTTTTTGGAAAGATTCCACCATGGAACAAATGAGCCACTTATTTTGTGCTCAGGTTGAAAGTGGATCTGGCGAATCTGCGTTGATGCAGTGGCTCGTGTTCGACAGCCGAACACACGTGGGAGAGATATTCGGCAGATCATCCACGCTGCCCAGGCCTTGCTAACACTGCCAGCAGACGTGGAAGCCATCAATTCTCATAAAGCACTAATACCCAGTTACACCTTTTGCAGCCAAAAGTCTGGGGCATGGGGAAACTGTATACACAGGCTGACTGTGTGGTCCGCTAGGGACAGCTCGTCACTTAACTCTTTGCGGGACGGGAAAAGTCGGGAGAGTCAATGCTTTTCAGGATGAATTCATTTCAGCCCAGATGCTAACTTGGCAATTAGAGGATGAAGGATCAATTACAGATTTTATTTAAATTTCTGTGGTTGGCATAGATAGTGGTATGTGTTGGAGCATTTTGTTCCCTGATTGTTTTTAAATATGTAGACTTGGAATTTTTGTTTTTGTTTTTCTTTCTTTGTGCTTTTTTTTTCCCCTTACCTTTTTGCAGTGGATGCATATCGACAGATTGTGCCTTGAGTAGATTTTAGGCACATGTTGGAGAGGAAAATAAACAGGAGAAAGTTGATGACTGGGGCCCTGGTGTAGTTAAGTCAACAAGACCATTCAGCTGCCACCAATTCCTCCCCACCAGCTGACCAGCACTAATCACAGTGGTGTCTCTCAGTGACACACACGTGCATATATGTGTTTAACCCCCCCCCGACACAGCACCCGCATTTACTTTTCTACTGACTATCACTGATGACTATTTCTCCAACAAGATACAGCCATTGAGATTTTAACTCCCATAGTGGCTGATAAAATAGGTTTTATCCGGTGATATTTTTATCACCGTGCAAGTGTATCTTTCATCAGTATGATGCAGGGAGCTGCCACACATGCACGTGAGTTCCGTGACTTCAGCCTGTGCCAAACACTAAAGGAGGCATACGGCAGGGAACATAACTCAGGCTTTTACTCTTTTTAGACATTTATCGATCCTTTCTCACAAACATCCAGGCCGTTGCTTAAATGTGGCTTCATTTGACCTCTTGCTTCCATGCCACGATAGACCATACACCAGCAGGTAACAGCGACACAGTCTCAATGGAAAGGTCGTAATGCCCTTGGCATTTGACTGTCTTTCACACATAACAGACTTGAGTGAGAGCAGACGCACAAGTAACTTTCGGTGCCAGTCTGCGATTGTCCATATCATGCTTTATGCCAACAACATTTTCTTTGACAGAGCTACATTGATAGTAGGTACATCACGGATACTTGTCCACAAGGTGAAATTATTTTCAGTTCTAATTAGTTTTCCTCACAGAGGTCGATTAACAGTTTTGGTATTTTGACATTTGCTAATTGGATGGGTAAATTAGGTATGTCAAGAATGGTGTGTTAATTTTCAAAATGTGTTCAATTAGGGTATTTTGACTGCAACAAAGTTGAAGGCGAAGATGTTACCATCATAATAACTCTTGTTGCCAGATTTTCCTCTCTCATGCAGTAACCTTGTACTGATGGAGGTATTTGCTTTACTCCTCTCTCCCTTAAACCGGCCATAACCGGCTAATGATCAAATGTCGTCTGCTTCAGTGTTTTCTACTAACTTCAACAGTAATGAAAAACAATTTGACCGGGAATTGTAGACGACACTTATCAAGATCACATGCCTCAGGTCAACAGCTTGCCCAACCCATGCCAAGGAAAGCTGTTGACCCCATCTTAATTCAAGAGTAGAAAGGGTTAATACAGTGATACTTTGAAACCTCATTATCACGACACTCAAAGATCTGACATATTCAGTTATCTGACACCTTTTCAGTGGAACAGATGGTACATGCATATGTCATCATAAGGAGGTTTCACTTCACACACATGTACACACACTCAGGAACAGATGATTCATTAAAAGCTTTTCTAAATATGTCCCCTCCAAGATGATGGATAGAAAAGTATTAAATACATAGAGAGAGTATAGATCACGTGAAAGGTTAAATTTATTCAAACGTAAAGAAATTTGATCTTTTGAAAGTAAAGTATATGTGTCAATTAAATACAAAATGTTGGCTGTTATAATCAAATGTGAAAAGAGTTTACTATCAATTAAATCAAATTTAATGTTTTTCTTTGTTTTTATTTAAAGAATAATCTTGCAGATTTATTGGTGACATGAAGCATATATCATACTGATTTTAGTCATCTCTGTTACTTTGGATATTATGAGACCAAAAAAAAAAAAAGATATTATGAGACCCAAGAGATAGTTTTCACATATTTCAAGACAGCCATAAAAAAAACAAGTGTGAAAACTGACCTATTGGAATAAGAAAAAATCCAAGGGAATATTGGTCGCTGGTATAAAATAAATTGAATTGCCCGAAAGTGAAAGAAATAGAGATGTTACCTAGGCATAGAATGGGTGTTTACAAGGCTTAACAAACCATGGCAGTAATTTATAATAGAGGGCAGGGTTGGTGAGGATCAGTGTGACCTCCTGGAAGCTCTTAATGACTTCCCATGTCATGACTGTGTATAATACATGCTTCTAAAAATTGAGACATCTCCTGCTGACTAGTTACTAAAAACAAGTACTGACGGGGGAAAAAAGTACATGAAAGGTGGACCATATTTCAATGTACCAACAAATGGTCCTCATGATTCATGTAGCTGTTCAGTTCACATTCTGTTCTTTTTTTCAAGCCCCTTATGTGGCCCCCCCCCCCCCCTCCATGAGCTTTGTTCATCATCATTAAGTTTTTTGGTTGACTGTCTTTGGATCACTGCAAAACATAAAACACTTTATTTTCACTGAGCATTTAGTTTGCTCAGATTCTGCAAGTTCCTACGAAGTTTGAAACTATTTGTTGCAAATTCATGATATAATTTAATTTTCCAATAATTTGTATAGCCTGTCACTACAAAGAGAAATCTGCCTTGATCTTGAGTTCATGTGATGTTTCTGTACTCACTGTCACTTCAGCAGGTATAAAGTACGTTTTTTATACACCCCACAAATTAAGTTTTTTTTTTTTTTTTGGGGGGGGGGGGGAGGAGGGGGAGGGTAAGTATACTGTTTTTGCCCTGTCCAGCACTGACCGTTGCAAGTAGAATCCTTGCGAGCAAATTTATCTTGTAATTCCCAGGCCACATCATGCTCAAATTTACCTCAATTGAATTTTGACACTATTTCTTCTGAATATTTGGCCAAAAGAAAATTATTATTTTTTAATGCTGTGTCTCCAATTGCTGGATTCTGGTTGTAGGCCTGTTTGTGAAGTTTAAATTCTACACTTGAGTGGATTCATTTAAAACACCAATAACCTTTCCACCATTGCCTGTCACAAATCAGGAAGGAAATGATTTTGTCTGGATAAAATTGTTTAATTTGAATGTTTTTTTCTGGCTGCTCAAATCTGTGGATGAAGCATGTATACAAATTATAAGAACCATAACTTACTTAAATCATCCTTCCTTTTCTGAGAAATTTGAGTTTTGGAAACCGTATGATGTTGGGATCCATGAAGAGTGATCATGCAATGGACTTTATATTTGACCCAATTACATTTTGCTGACCTTGACCTCGTTTTGAAGGTCACATGACACACAATGTGTGTGCAGGGGTAGGAAAGGCATTGAGTCTGTCTGAACAGTGTTCTGGTTTTAAGAAGGACGTTTGCATCAGAGATGGTAGTTTCTGTTCAGTGGGTCATATCTTTTTTTTTTTTTCTTTTTTCAAATTTTGCTCACTTTTTTTCATAACTGATTTACAGTAATGAAGGTCTTCTTGGGGGAGGTTTTTAGCCAGAAAAGAGTGCCGGAGCCAGTGAAGCTATCTTTACCTGTTGGCACGAGCCGCCTGCATCGGAG